>OZ024826.1:111963919-112563919 GCA_964016985.1 Anodontia alba | reverse complement strand
CGCTGTGCGCTCAGTTAGTAGTTAAGAACCCAAGCTTTCCCCATGCGAACTGCATTAGCTCTGATAGACTGGATGCTCAGTCTGATCAGTGTCTTCACTGGGCGCAAATACCATTCTGTTGGTTTTGTCATGCATGAGGAGGCTTAATAATGATTGCGTTGCAATAGCGTGTGCAACGTATGAATTATACTTGAAATAATGCAAGCAGTATACAGTTTTAGCGGCTGACCTGCTCATTACGAAAACACGCCTATTCAAATATACTGAAAATTTTACCACCAAAAACTGAATATTTTCAGATAAAAATTTTGATATTTTTCATATTTCAGCTGTAAACATAGATTGTGGGTTCTCGTTAGAACCGCCTCGACGAGGCGGTTCTAACGAATAGCCATAATCTATGTTTTTGAGCAGAAATAAGAAAAATAATGTATACCCCTGTAAACCCCAGTTTTACTATATAAAAGTGGGGTTTTGAGGGGGGTCAAAATTATATTGGTATGTTTTCGTGATGTGGTAAAAAAAAAAAAGTTTAATATGTCTGATGGTTGACATCGCATTAAAATTGCATCAAGCAATGACTGCACTGAACAAAGAAAAGTCTGATTTGAATGTCATGATTATATCTTAATGCATGAATAATATACAGCAGCACCATTGTTTAGTATTGCATTTATAATACATATGTGCAACGTGTGGAGGGATGAGGGTAAAGGCCTTTTTCTGTAAAGCAAAGCCCAGATTAGCCTACGCATTAGCACAAACTGATCATGGCAATCTCTGCTAGTTGATACGTCTTACAGAACCCATTTACTGCAAACGGACAGCGAATACCCTGATCAGACTGCGCGGCTGCGCAGTCCGATCAGGGTCTTCGCTGTTCGCGTGTGGCATGGGGACTTTATAACGTTATACACAATACATGCATTTGAAGAGTTGCGTGATTACAAACATATCCTGGAACGAACTAATCAAACATCAGTTGTGCAGGTTTTAAAACCGAATTACTTCTTTACGTAAGAACGAATCAATCCAAATGACCATTAATTTATGTTCCGTTTCAATTAGTACAGACATATATTGTGATTTAATTATAATAAAGTCCTTCTGGAAAAATTAATTACCGGTACAGATACTATCGATTCCAGAAGAGTGTTATAGTGTTTTGTTGTTTTTTTGTTTTTTTTTCTTACAAAGTTGAGATACTTGGCAATGTTGGACAAAATGCGCACACAAGGACAGGTGCACACTCATTTCCATATATGATATATCTTATGAGTATTTCCTGTATTAAAATATCCAACAATTCACCATAATGCTCATCTAACCCTGTGCATTGAGTATTTACATAACCAAATAATGTATTTGTCATTTCTGGACGCATACTCATGCACGCACACAAGCACGCACGACAGCACTAACAACGGATGGTGCTATTACAATGCTTACACTCGAAAACGGGCATCCGGGAGATGAAAGGGACATTTTCTAAGCATATTATTGTTGTTAGTTGTGTCATGACAACAGGAACGGAAATACCATCGGCTATCTTCGAATGTATTATCTGTCCACCGCTCATCGGACTCCTGCGTCAGGCCAAGAACAGTGGTGTACATGTACGGCACAGATCACATATCACAGGAGGTAAAGTACCAAAATATTTATATTTGTCCAAACATTGCATGACAATAAATACTCTTCTTCTGTAAGACTTACAAATACTCTTCATACAAATAGTAAAGTTAAAGTACCCAATATTTTTATTTGTCCAAACAGTGCATGATAATGAATACTCTTCTTCTGTAAGACTTACAAATACTCTTCATACAAATAGTAATGTTAAAGAACCAAATATTTTTATTTGTCCAAACATTGCATGATAATAAATACTCTTCTTCTGTAAGACTTACAAATACATTTCATACAAATACTTATCAGACAAGTACTCTTCTTCTGTAAGTCCAATAGTTTTAACAGTCTAGATGCATACCGTATTTACTCTAAACATTGGACACCTTAAACCATTAAAATACTTTTCCTAAAGTCTGAACAAGTCCTGGTGCGCCTGCAAACTGTAAGACGAGTGTCAAACAGTGCAGATCCAGATCAGACGTCTGATCTGTGTCTACACTGTTTGCCCAGGCCTGCCTGTCCAAATACTTAGGGTGGATAGAATACACCTCAGATGTACCTGGCAGTGAATATAGATTGCATTTACCGCCCTTTAGGCAAATTCAGCATTAGTATACAGGTATCTTCTCAAATAAGGATTCTCTTAACCCTTAAAGCGCCAATCACAACTATTGTCGTCTGCTTTGTCATCTGCTTGTGATTTTAAAAGTCATTTCTGCAAACAGTGTTTGCCTGTATGCAAAAATAGGTTTGAAAAATTTGCTAGAATATTCAGCAGACGGCATAAACAGACAACATTTTCAGATGCAGGTTTTTTTTGGCGCTTTAAGGGTTAAAAAGAAATAGGTTACTCCGAGGGAGAGCAATTTCTTTTCTCCAAGAACATCCCCCATTTGAGAATGAAGTCACAAAGTTTATAGTCAGTGTGGACCCCCCTTCCCCCCCACTCAACCCCCCCCCCCCCCCACACACACAATTCCCCTTAAAGGTGTATCCAATCATTGTAATTTATGTATGGGCCACGCCATGCGCAAACGTGTCATCGGGCATATGCAGACAGCGAAGGCACAGATCAGCCTGCGCATCCGCAAACAGAACCATTGGGTACTATAGAGTTTCAATGGAGAGCAAATGCCTGGATGAGACTTTGCGCATTTGCAGGATGATGTGAACCCACATAGTTTGCACATGCTTTAAGGCAACTTTTCGCTTAACGAGGCCCAGATATATGTATGAGAGTAGACATTGTTCCTCTGTAGCTCCGGCATTGTCCTAGTCTCATATATAGCACCCAAAAGTGTATTTGGACTAATAATTCTCTTCTGAGTTTGAATATACAATATGTATATGTATGGATATATGATTGTGAGACAAAGACCTGTAATATGTGGCGAATGACTAGACTATGAAACAATAATGGTCACTGTCTATTTGTGGTGAGCACCTTATACTTTATAGCTGTGCCCGTGTTCAGTAGTCGATGCTGAGGTATTAACTTTTCTTAAAGTATCTTTTCCCTGTCACACCCTCCACTGTTATGCTCTGTAAGAAAACAAAAAACATAAACAGTTATTTTAAAACCTGAAAAACCATGAATTAACAACGAAAGTAATAAAACGCATTTCTGTCAAACCCATCAAGAGCTTTATAGAAGTCTACTATTAAAAGTGCAATATAGCTTTTTACCAACTGTTAAGGACAATGTACAGTTGACCCTCGTTATCTCGAACTCGTTAATCTCGAATAACCGCTTATCTCGAAGTGAAAATCTGGTCCCTGCCGAAACATGAAAATCAAACAACAAGTTAAAAATACTGATGAAAAGAGGAGAAATTACTCCTAAGGAGCAATTTCTCCTCTTTTCCACAATATTTTCAATATATCTCTAACTTAGGAGTCAAATTACATACACATTTGTTAAATGTGGTTGTTCGATTTATTTTTTTCCTAAATTCTGCACATCTGATATGTCGAGGTATGGATATCTTGAAGTGTTTCAAATAGTCCCTTTGAATTCGAGATAACGAGAGTCGACTGTAATTTTCGTCGGTCGCGTTTATGTATGCAGAGATGTTTGATTGAGGCCCTGGGAACTTGATGTGATGCCAAGTTTCATTCAGCCTCACGGTGCAGCTGACTGTAGACGCAATTATGCTATGCTTTCATTTTGTTTTTCAGTTATCTTAATGCAGTGAGTCGTACCATTTCAATCATTGGCTACTGTAGATCACTATACTTGTTAAACTTAAACTTGTTAAACTTGGTAGTTAGGCCAACTCAGGAAGGTCAGTCCTCAGTCTCTGCTTAAAAGCATCTAAAATAGCGCCCTGAACTGTAGTATCTGGCAGAGAGAATTCCATAAGGCTACGGCTCTGTTTGAGAAGAATTTTTTCACACTTCTGTACGGCTAAACTGCACTTGGAATTTCACAGTATGACCTCGAAGATCTCGGGCAGGCTTAGTAAAATAATAACTTGCTAGAGTATTATACACGCCTTTCATATACTTTCTGTAGACTTAAACCAAGACCATAAAGTTTCTGCGGAATTCTAAGCTGTCCATTTGAGACGGTTCATTGCACATGTTCAGACACTTGCTTTGTACTTTATCCAATTTCTCTATATCAGTTTTTAACCACGGATTCTATGACACGTCAAGTTCTACCAAATGGCGTTGTTTGGTTTTGTTTGCAAGACAAATGATCTATGTTACCCAGTAATTAATTTTCCTGTTCTTTACAATAAATCCACCAGCGCACCCAGACTATATGTTTCCCAAAGTAAAACAAATCCGAAGCTTACCATATTACGTACTATCACAGATGATTTTTACACAGTAGTATACTGAGTTTAAATGCAGAATATGAACGAGTTTCTATCTTATTAACCCATTAATCCCAAGTTGACTGTTCTACCTTAACTCTTTGGACAGGTCCATTTCCTGTATAAGGCGTGTCTGGTTAGTTTTTTTTTTATTATCATTATCATGTTTTGTAGAAATTTCTAAACTTTATGCAAACAGTGTAGACCCAGATCAGACGCCGCGTTCTGCGGCGTCTGGTCTGGGTCTTCACTGTTTGCCAGTGTCCCGTTTAAGGGAGGCTAGGCGTAGATGGGTTAATGAGTTTTGTTAGCAATGCAAATATTCTGCTCCAAGCTGGCACGCAACGTTGAGACAACGTCGCATCAACGTCGATGCAACGTCTTGACGTTGTATAAACGTTGTGTGTCTGCTGGGCTGATACCGATCTTGAATTGTCAGACTGACTAAGAATACCTGAACTAATTCTCCATCCACAATTTCTCTCTCCAAGTGTTGCTTCTTTCCGTTGGAATCTTTTGGGGTAATTTCAGTTATAAGCTTTCCATCACTCCATTTTGCAACAGCCTACAATAATACTTTACCGCGTTTGCCATAAATATTCGAACATACAGGCCTGCGCAAACAGTATAGACCCAGATCAGACGTCACAGAACGCTTAGTCTGATCAGGGTTTACACTATTTTCCACTCATGATGCAGTTTTTAAACACATAGATATCTTGTAAATGCACTTGTTCAAAGACAAGACTAGTAACGAGTTAAGGTGTTTGAATACTAAGGGTAAATACGGTGATTGGTAGTATACAGGAGCATCACACTTAAGGGGCTGGCATACACTTATGCTAGATTTTCAGCCATTCTTTACAAGTGAGACACTTTTTGTAAATTTCTGTTTGGCTGTCCTGCACCACATTCACCAGCTGAAAAGGATCTACTCCATCACGAAAACAGGCCTATATAATGCTAACCCCTTAAACCCCACTTTTATATGGTAAAACTGGGGTTTACAGGGATATACATTATTGTTAATATATCTGCGCACAATTTAAATGGATTTTAACCAAACAAATACAATACAATCATATATATATAGCTTTGCCGAGACACACACACACACACATGCTAACAGGCCGAGCTGTGTATAAGTCCGGTGACATGTTACATGTATATTATCACGCATCTCAAATGACAAAGACGATATACATGAGCCTCAATGTGTGAAAACGTACCTTCGCACATGTGTGTCCAGCAAATACTCAGATCAGCCTATGCATCGTCGCAGTCTGATTAGAGTCCTTATTCGGCGCTTTGTGGACAATCACGGATAAAAAGCATCTTTAGGTGGACAGCGAAGATTCTGATCAGACTTCGCATCCGTGCTGGCTGATCTGAGTCTTCACTGGGCGTATATGTCCTGACCTATATTTTCTCTAATCGCAGATCGTAGGACTTAAATAATTAGTAAAATGCTCCAATAAAAACGGCAAGCTGTTTTGTAAAGCTAGCACTTAGGATTTAAACCGCTGGTACCTTACAAGGGGTTTCATTCGGAGGAGGATGACACTCATATTCCTCTTCTAATTTAAACGTCTCTTTATTCGTCTTTGGTCCCATAGACATCGTGAGACTGATAGTGTCGCCATCTACTGTAATAGTTAATGTAGGGTTGAAAGCTGAAGCCAACTTCCTTCTCAGAAATCCTGCGCCTGCAGAAAACGATGGTTCAAAATGGTCCATGAAAAACTGGTCGGATTAAGTTTTTTTGATAAGTGATAGTATGCACCAATTCAGTTTACAGTAAAATCGTATATGACCTGTTTTAAGCAGCTGTAAATAGATACATGATGCAAAACCTAAGTGTAACATTATAGGATGCATAGTGTTAAACAATTCAATAATATAGAGGAAATAAAGATAAAGAAAAAGAAGTCATTACAACATACAGTTGACTCTCGCTATCTCGACCTCGCTTATCTCGAATAACCGCTTATCTCGAAGTGAAAATCTGGTCCCTGCCTTAACATGAAAATCTAACAACATGTAAAAAATATTGTGGAAAAGAGGAGAAATTGCACCTAAGGAGCAATTTCTCCTCTTTTCCACAATATTTTTAATCTATCTCTAACTTAAAGAGTCCAATTACACATATATTTGTTAAATGTGGTTAATCGAATTAATTTTTCCTCAATTCTGCAAATCTGATATGTCGAAGTACGGATATCTCGAAGTATTTCAGAGAGTCCCGTGGAATTCCAGATAACGAGTGTCGACTTTATTATGGTGCAAATCATTAATGAAGAATTATTCGATGCAAAACGTTAATGTAACATTACATAATTCACAAGCATTATACTATAGCTATAGCATTATATTATACATAGCTGTAACATTATATATTGTACAACATTAGGGCAACATAGGTTGCTTAACGCTGTTGTTACACTATGTGATGCATAACTGCTATATCTTATAAGGTGCATCATGTTGTTATAGCACTGTTTGATGCATAATTGCTGTAACATTATACGATATACAACCTTGCTGTAAATTTATCTGATGCATAGCTTTCCTAAAATATTATATATTATGCATGACTTTGCTTTTGCTGTAACACTATATGATACATTACTTTGCTGTATCACAATGTGATGCATATCTTTGCTGTAACAGTGTATAATGCATAACTGTGCTGTAACATTATTTAATACATAACTTTGTTATAACACTATATGATACATAATTTTGATGTACATGTAATACTATATGATGCATAATTTTGCTGTATTATCAAATAATACACAACGTTACTGTAACAATGTATGATGCACAACGTTAGTATAACATTATATGATGCACAACGTTTTTCTAATATGATATGATACGCCAAACTAACATCAAATCATGTACAGTGTTAGTGTAGCATTATATGATGCAAAACGTTTAGTGTTACATTATGTGATGCACAACGTACTGTCACGTTATATGATGCAAAACGTTAGTGTAACATATAATACTGCACAGCGGTAGTTTTACATTATATGATGTACAGCGTTTGTGTAACATTATATGATGCATAACGTTAATATCAATGCACATACCAAGTTTAGTATCAATCCATTGATATTTACTCAAGTTATCGTCCGGAAACGAAAACATCGGACGGACGTACGACAGACGGACGGACGGAGAGACGGACGGGCGGGCGGACACCCGGTGGCCAGCGTGAAACCATAATATCCCGCCACTATCGTGTGGCGGGTATTAAAAAAACAATGATAAAGATGAATTAGAATATTTGTGCAGTCTCATCACAATCTTAGTACATGTATTAACAATCAAGAATATCCAACGATTCTGTACACCGGAAGTCCTGGAAATTTTGTGGAAAGCAAAACCTCAGATCAGACTACGCGGGTCTTGGCTTTCGCTTTCCGTAAAACTTCCATCCTCACAGTCTGATCTGGGGTTTTGCTTTCCGTAAAATACGTTTCCGCCCAGACACGTTTTCGCTTGACGCTGAGTTCATGCTTACCCAAAGCTAGCAACACTGCTTCTGCGTTCTCCATTTTATAAGAAGTCCATTTTCCTTCAAACAATTCTTTTATTTCCGCTGCCATTTTCAGTTTTGATCTGTATTCGTAATAGTGACCTTCAACTAATGACAATAACCGTATTTGACATATAAACTTTGATCGTTCATGTTATCATTCGATTTGTCTAGGTGACATAAAACTCTGTCCTAATCTAGCCGCGCCATAACAAAGTAGGTCACATAAAGCGGGCGAGTGGGCAAGCTGATCTGGTCTCTCTCTATTTGCTGCTTTTCTCACGGCCCTACTGGATTGATTTGCTATGTTAGCGGGTGTCATAACAGACATTTTCCCGTGGTATAAACCATGTATGATATCAAGCTGAAGGGTTTAGTTATCGGCCAGTTACTCAAGTACTGTCGTCCTGGCTTTTAACTTATTGTCCCTTTCTGATAAAGGGATCTACATAGAGAAGGCCCCTTTTCAGAAATGGCTTAATGTTACAGAAGGCAAAAATAGAAGTCACAAACATCTTCCTTCCCAGCAGGCACATAACATCAAAATGACGTCGTATCAACGTCGATGCGACGTGATCACGTCGCATCGACGTTGATACGACGTCATTTTAACGTTGTGTGCCCACTGGGTTGTAAACAATGGCGGATAATCTGCCAGGTGTACCCAGCCCCGTTTATAGCCTGCTTATTGTGATTGTGTCCCGTCATGAGAAGTACGGAAATACTTTTTACCAATTTCGAACAATTGTTTTTGTTTGATGGGGGTGGGTGATAGATAGGAAAAGGGGCGATATGCGAGGGAATATTTGTCCAAATACATATACGTTGGTGTTATTGGACAATTTTGCCTGAACCATAATGTAGAAAGAAACTGGATACTTGAGACATGTATTAGTCTAAAGATTTGCTCACACGTAACCCTTTTATGTCTGGCGTCCCATAAAAGGGACATTGGCAAACAATGTAGACCCAGATCAGACGCCGCAGAACGCGGCATCTGATCAGGGTCTACACTGTTTGCATTAAGTTCAGAAATTTCTACAGGACATGATTTTATTAAGACTAATCAGACACCCCTTATAAAAAACATCGATTGTGGATACCCGTTAGAGTCGCCTCGCAGAGGCGGTTCTAACAAGTACCCACAATCTATGTTTTGAGCAAAAATATGAAAAATATCAGAGTTTTTATCTGAAAATTTTCAGTTTTTGGAGGTGCAATTTTCTATATATTTGAATAGGCGTGTTTTCGTAATGTTAATGCAAATCGTACAGACCCTCGTATCATTTCGTGGCGTCTGACCGGTCTACAGTGTGTGCTAATTTCCCTTTTATGGGACACTAGCCATTAAAAGGTTAAATACAATCAGAATTATTTATGCAATCAATAAAAAAGACATACAAAAATAATAATCAAACTGAAATCATGTTTACGAACTACAAAATCCCGAAAAATTCACACTATAATGTATACCACGTGATAATCCATTTTCACCATACAAGTATAGAAGAGCAGGGGATATTAATGACATAGACTTGTTAACACAATGGGTCTCGTTTTTCGCTCTTTGCATATAACATTTTGTCTGTTTTTGTTTTCTACGCCCTGAAATATCCTCACTGGACTAGTCCAGCCTGTAAGGCAGAAGGCCCCATTAGATATTTAATGGGGTGTTACATAGAAACTACCTTAATTATTGATAAATGCTTGTACATAACATGGTAAAGAGTACATTCGCTGATCAGAGTTACGTTCTGATCAGAGTCTACACTTTGAAAAAAGTCTGTGTTTAGGACAGTATTCTAAAGCATAAGTGGATTAATGGGGATACCTCACAGAAAAAAAAAACAAAACAAAAATAAAACGAAATAAAAACAGGGTTTCTTCAAAATTACCTACGTTAGAAGCGGAATGGGTATACTTTTAGGGGAGGTAACTGTCAGAATGTATTTACCTTCTTTCTAAAAAGGGAACTGCCCTAAAAAAAAGAGAATTCGTTCCGGATTCTTTCCTTTTAGAGCAGACCCCTTTTTTAGAAGGGCTGTGACGTGTTGGAAAGCAACCCGGAAGTCACAAAATTGTCTCCCTTGTACAATATGGCAGAAAAAGTGCCAAAAGTATCAAGTCCCCTCAAAACGATAATGACATGACACATTTTATAAATACCCAGAAACTATTATTATATGTTTGATGATTTGTAGTTCTTTCAGCTCGCTGACAAACAGGGTACTGAACCAAATGTATTTTAATGAGTGCGACAAGCATGGTATACAACGTCAGAAAACGGTCCTTATACCATATATACTCACAGCCAGGACCTAGAGTAGTCTATGCATCAGTGCCTTTTCAAACTGTTCATATCAAAGTTTATCAGAATTCATTGATTGATTAAGCAAGTATTAAAGGCTCTGATTGAAACTCCCGAAAGCGCATGCTTATCTGGGCCTTCATTGTCTGTATTATGGCAGAAGGGACTTTATTCCCTTTGCTTTTCATAGTAGGATTATGTACATATCGCGCTGTTTGAGACAGAAATACAACCTGTCACCGCTAAAACTATTTTACGTTTGGGCACTAAAGCTCGTAGTATTCATTCCACATTAAGGTGAATTTGTGAACCTTTATGGGACGCAACTCTGTCAAAATTAGTTTTGTTTCCCTGAAAAGAGGTATACTCTGAGCACATTTTAATATTTCCTTTTAGAACAAACCCCTTTCCAGAAGGAACTTGTGGTGGAGGAAAATTAACAGGAAGTGACAAAGGATGACGCTCTTGTAAAAGTGTCAGAAAATCTACCAAATGTATCGTCCCCTTACCCCTTTTATGCCGCGTGGATTCTTCTATCTCAACTCTTTGGGCAGGTCTATTTCCTATAAAAGGGGTGTCTGGGTACATTTAATTATTACCATGTTTTATTGAAATTCTTGTTTTCTAATGTAAACAGTGTAGACCCTGCGGCGTCTGATCTGGGTCTACACTGTTTGCCTATGTCCCTTGTATGGGATGCTAGGCTTAAATGGGTTAGAGAAAGATTTTGTCGAGGAAAACTAGTGCAGAGTTCTGGGCGAGAATTGTCTTTAGCACCAACAACTTCTTTATCGTGTTTTAATAAACTTCAAGATGGCCTTCGACAGAATGTGGCTTGAAGTCTTATGGACAAATAAGAGGAAAAATAACATCAGTGCCAGTCTGATCTGTGTCATTCTATCACTACCATTCTTTAAACAACATCTTCTTCGAGAGGATTAAAACTGATGAATTAGTAGACTATGAGTAGAATCTCAGCATTGGACATAAATAAAATGTCAGCATCCGATTCGCAAATGACATCGCAGGTATCTCTAAAGAGATGAGTTGACTTAATGGACTGGTTATTTGTCTTAAACCAAAACCACCTAAGGCCTACGAGATGGAAGTAGGAAAAGTGATGACAAACAATCCAGCTGAATCCGAGCTTGATATTAGATTTAATGGCACCAGACTTAAGACAGTAAAGAGTTTCAAATACCTAGGATCCATCATATCTGATGACAGCTCTAGTAAAATCTGAAAGTTCTATGCAATGACAGGAACATCAGTCTCCTTTCAAAATTAAGCGCATGCGCTCCCTGATTACACCCTCTTCCTATAAGTTTGTGAGACTTGGACGTGGCTTGCAGAAATCGAGAAAAGAATCCAGACTTTGGTACCGAGATGCTACCGTAAATTGCTGGACAACTTGTACTCAGACAATACCACCAATGAGGAAGTATGTGATCAAATCCGAGATGCCATTGGTGTCCATGATTATCTCGTCACATGGTACAGAAACGACACCTCAGGTGGTACGTTAACATCTCTCATTCCTCTGGCATGGTGATGGCATTTCTACAAGGTTCAGTTGAAAGGCAAGAAAGAGAGACAGACAGAAGAAATAAGAGAAGGACTGAATGGGTCTTAGCTGTAGCAAGCTCGCAAAGGACAATTAAACATTACGAAAACACGCCTTTTGAAATATATAGAAAATTTCACCTCCAAAAACTGAAAATTTTCAATTCTGATATTTTTCACATTTCTGCTCAAAATATAGATTGTGGATACTCGTTAGAACCGCCTCAGTGAGGCGGTTCTACCGAGTACCCACACTCTATGTTTTGAGCAGAAATAAGAAAAATAATAAATACCCCTGTAAACCCCAGTTTTGCTATATAAAAGTGGGATTTAATGGGGTCAAATTATACAGGCATGTTTTCGTGATGAGACAGGGCAAAACAGGAAAGAAGCAATCTCATCAGTTATCAAAGGTACCCCAACGATCGATGCGGTTAACCTATTTTAGTCTGTAGACCCCAAAAATGGTTATTGGCAAATAGTGCAGACTCAGATCAGACGCCGCATAGCCTGACATACCTAAAATTGAAATTCGACTTTTCCAATATATAGTGTGCAGTTTAATCAATCTGAAATTAGTTAAGAACTTTAAGTGAAGTAAATCATTAGGTTACTTAGTGCAAGGACACTTGCGGGGTCGGTATAGCGTATGTGTTGGGAACTGGATTTTATTTTTTTTTATCCTTTTAGTTTTGAATTTTGTATTATTGAATAACATATGAAGTTCAAACAATGATTTTCCTCATCTACAAACACTTGTGAAAAAAAAAAAATGAAATAAAATATATAAACAAAAACAAACAAACAAAAAAAAAAAAAAAAAAAAAAAGCAACAACAACAAAAAAGAACTGATATTTGCTGGAAAGATATAGATGCATTTAAAAGCATTTTAGACGGGTAAAAGCATAGTACATTGTATCGCTTCATATTGTGTTTAGAAATACAGAAATGCATAACTTAAAGTATGAAAATGCAAGAGATCAAATCCAGACCATATACGCTTTACTGACCCGAAGTATCTGGGAATTAGTCCACTTGTTGGCTCTGATGAACTATCATAAGATCAGCTAAGGGTAGTAAATCTGTTGCACCTGCTGCCTGATGTTTTGTAGGGTGAAAAACTGAGTCAAAATTAAAAGGCGTACATCCTTTCAATAAACTTAGATGTAAAGATTATTATCTGAAAAACAACCAATTTTGAACCTTAATAACTCACTTCTGGACATGGCTATTCAAATATATTCCCGACATTAACAAAAAGACTCTCCGATTCTACATGTTTTCTGATAATCAGATAGAAGAAATTGAGCCGAAACGTCAAAAAACGTACCTTCATCCAGTAAAAACTCAGGTCAGTCTGTGCATTTGCGCAGTCTGATCAGAATCGTCACTAACCGCATTTTGAATAGTTAAGGGTGCAAAGTTTCTTTACGCGGTCAACGAGAACTCAGATGAGCCTGCACGGATGCGCAGGCTGATCTGAGTCTTCGTTGGGTGCACATGTCAGAGGGTACGATATATCATGTTGCGGATAAAATACAAACTAGATAATACAGAACAAGCTAATAAACTTCACTAATTAATGCTACCTTGACGCTTATTGGGCTATAAAAGGTAATTTAAAATTGGAATCGCTATTTTGCGGGCATGCGGGCTGCGGGCATGCGGGTTGCGGGCATGCGGGCTGCGGGCCACAGGTTGCCAGCAATAGTATATGTTAAGCCAAAAATTTGTGATCAATGTTATTTTTCTTATTACACCCCTCTCCACTGCCGCCTACTCCAATAAAAAAGGAAAGAAAGAACAATGTACAATTATTAATACCATGTGCATTGTAGTAAAGAATCTATATGCACTATATGTGCATCTATCTGAGCCTATGAACAGCCTGTACACCCTTGCAACCTGATCAAAGCTTGTGCCTGACAAAACTGACGAGATCTCTAATCAGACTTAGTAAATATGCAGGTCCCAGTCTGGGTCTTTGCAGAGGGGGGTGGGGGTTGGTGGGGACACAAGAATATCATAAGAAACATATTTTTTCTCATGACACAGCTTATCTGGCATTCAGGACCAAAACAAAGTTCAAGATGCTGACAGGTGAAAAAAGGCAGAGCTGCAATAATTTTACTTAATTTGAAAGATTTGTCCTGATGAACCAGTCAATAGGCCAGGCTTATTGAATAATTTGTTTTGCATTTGCCAGCCTATGAATGTTCCTGGGAGTAGATAGGCAAAAATATTTGCCTTTCTGAAAATATAATTCCTTGAGAAAAAAAAGTTCAGTACATGTACCAGTAAGTATCCTAAAAACTGAAAAAAAAAACAACATCTGGAGGTGCAATGAAATATGTATGCAGTAAACAGTGAAGACACTGATCAGACTCTCCATAGCTGTTTTTCCATTGGTCCTGATATACAAATGAAATATAGTAAGGTACAAAGAAAGAAGAACAAAGGACTCTGCCCAGTGATACAATTTTTTGTTTTGTCTTATTATGGGAGGAATCGGGGTAGGTGTTAGTAGGCAATTACAAACAAACAAAAATTACTTTCGACCTTAACAAATTTCCACTGTTTGAAGCAAAACACTATAAAAAAAAAATGTTGAAGAATATAAAAATATGGTTTAAAAGGATTTTTTCCCCCTTAAACCTCCACTTCCTTATGTATGCTGTTAAAGCTGAAGGAAAGATTGCTGTAAACATACTGCAGTTTTTCTTTTGCTATCTCATTTTTTTGGTCTTGTTAGTCATCATTTTCTTTTGCAATTTTGAAAGAAAAAGATAATGCAATTATAATGGAAATTTAACAATCTAACATTGTAAATAGTACCTTGTGCTTTAATAATAAAAGCATCGCAAACACTGCATGGTATCCCGCCACTGTGGGGCAGTATAACTCAGAGCAAAGATGACTAAGTTTTGATAAAAGTTAATTTGGTTTAAACAATAGTCTATCCAAGAATAGACAATACAAGCACGAATGTCAGAAACTTACTAATTATTTGTCTGAAGCATGCTAAGTGAATTTTGCAGAAGAGTCAAGGGCAAATAACTCTTGTACAAAAGCAACCAGAGTTGTGGCTTTTGTGCTAGTATGTAACCTTTGATCCTTTATATATCCATGAAGTTCCATTCAGATAGTTCCAGAAGTAAAGGAACTAAGGGCCAAAAACCAATTTTCAGAAACTGAAAAGGGCCATAACTCTGTCATTAATTAACAAATTTCACTCATTCACAATCCCATATTACTCATTCCCAATACTAATATATTAGGAATAAAAATGACATTCATGAAGAAATACTTTAGTAATTGGTCATGCCCATGATCTTAAGGTCAAGGTCACAGACTTTGAAAGTTTACAAAAAAAATTATGATGTTAAAGTTTTTAAAGAGCTCATATTTTCCAAACCGTATGATGGATTTGCTTCATATTTGTTATGATGATAGATATAATGGTCCAAAGTTTCTTTCAGCAATACCCCAGCCCATGCCCATAATCTTAAGGTCAAGGTTACAGACTTTGAAATTTTACAAATAAAGTATTACGTTAAAGTTTTTAAGAGCTCATACTTTCCAAACCAAATGATGGATGTGATTCAGATTTTGCATGATGACAGATAGAGGTCCAAAGTTTTATTGAGCAATACCCCGTCTATGCCCATGCATTTAAGGTAAAGGTCACAGACTGAAATTTCATGTTTTAAGATTTTTTTGAGGTCATAATTTCAAAACTATATGATTGATTTGGTTTATATTCGGTATGATGATGGTTATAGGTCCAGAGTTTTTATTCAGCTATACCCCCACCTATGACTATGGCTGTAAGGTCAAGGTCACAGACAAATTTTACGCTAAAGTTTTATGTTAAAACTTTTTAAAAGCTCAAATTTCAAAACCATATGATGGATTTCAATTTGGTTCATGTTCAGTCTGATGATAGATATGGGTCCAAAGTTTTATTCAGCAGCACAATGACAATTATGACCTTAATGCCCCCTTCCTTCCCTCACCCCCCCCCCCTTCCCCACCCCCCAATAAGCCAAAGAGGTATTTAGCCCTTACATCCAGGTGAGCATCTGCTGTCTGCTGACAGCTCTTGTTAGTAAACTTTCATAGGTTTAATTTGTCTGACAGTTTTTTCATAGAATGATAAACCTTGTAAAATTAGTGTTTGCATTGTTTCATTCAGCTGTATCTGGGCAGTATTTTGACAAAATATACCTTTAAGATGATTTGCGATAAGTCAAGTCATATCAGACTGTTCATCTGTGCAGGATCATCAGAGCAGAGTCTTTGATGATGGCATACAGTAGCTACTTGGCCTGGCTATCCACAGAGCATACAAGTAAGACTGATCCGTATTTCCTTAAGTGCATGTCACATGTTTCCAAGGGGACACTTTCTCATGAAGAGGCCAGTAAAAGCCACATGTCCTGATAACCTATTCCAAAGAATTATGGCATTGCTATCTTGCTATCTATCAGTTTCATACAGACATACATGTGCATGTATTCAATGATCATATTCTGTTGATGTATTATACACAAAACAAAAAAAAAAGTATAAATTTAATCATTTCAGTTTTCTTGTGTAATGACCTTATTACAAGGCAGCAGTTATATATGGCCCGCAGCCCGCAACCCGCAGCCCGCAACCCGCAGCCCGCAACCTGCAGCCCGCAACCCGCAGCCCACAGAATAGTCAATTTGATTTAAAATCAGTTACCGTGGCTATAATTTAGAAAAAGCTAAAGGGCACTCGAACAGGTTTCAATAACTGTAAAGATTTATTACAAGAGGAAGCGTATTCTCATGAAGATCAAATTTTAACCCTGAAAGCACCAAGCAAAATTTGTAGCAGACGACATTCTGTTTTTCTTTAATTTTTCATAGAAAATAAATCTTGTCATTTCAAATGAATCGCCTGCTATAATTATCAAGAAAAAAAATGCAAAAAAATGCAAAAAAAAAAAAAAAAAAAACAACAAAAAAACATAGTTCAAAATGTTGTCTGTTGCAGTTGTTATTGGCGCTTTAAGGATTAAACATTTCCATAATTTATTTATTGACGGTTTTCTGCAGTGATGTCCGACAGTCACAAAGGAGACGTACAGTTTGAATGAAATGCCAAGCCCTTTTTACAGAAGACACTTCAGAAAAACATCACACATTTGTCTAGACTGGCATAAGTCCAAGTTTTTGGCGGTTGCCTATTCACCTGTTGTTCTCTATAATTCTCCCAAATCGAATTGGCATATGACTGCCAGTTGCCAGTTCACAAGAATTTTCCAGTTGGCATCTGTCTGCCCCTTGCCAGTTGCCTATTCAGCTGTTATGCTCTAAACCTTTCTCAAATCGAATTGGCATCTGACTGCCAGTTGCCAAACCACAAGCATTTGCGAATTGGCATCTGGCTGCCGTTTGCCAGTTGCCATTCAGCTGTTATGCTATATAGCTTTAATGGTCTTAAACCCTCTCAAATAGAATTGGCACCTGGCTGTCAGTTGCCAGTTGCCAATTCACAAGAATTTGCGAATTGGCATCTGGCTGCCGTTTGCCAGTTGCCTATTCAGCTGTTATGCTCTAAAACCCTCTCGAGTCGAATTGGCACGTAGTTGCCAGTTGCCAGTTGCCAATTCACAAGAATTTGCGAATTGGCATCTGGCTGCCGTTTGCTACTTGCCTATTCAGTTGTTATGCTCTAAACTCTCTCAAATTGAATTGACATCTGGCTGCCGTTTGCCACTTGCCTATTAAGCTATTATTCTTTAAACCCTTTCCAATCGAACTGGCATCTGGCTGCCAGTTGCCGAATTGGCATCCAGAATGTGAAGTGAGCTGCCATTTGCCAGGGCCGATTGAATAGGCAAATGGCAACTGGCAACTGGCAGCCAACTTTACGGACATCAAGAATAAGAGGATAAAAATGCTCTTTTATATCTACCAAAATACTGACACATTGCCTCTCCGAGACCAATATGATAAAACTCAAATCTCATTTAGTTTGAGCTACAGAGAAAATAAAAATAAAAATTGATTCTGTGAAAGAAAAGAAAATACCGTCCATCTAGAGCAACAGACTTACTTTGGACTATAACCAGTCTAACATTTGTTGTCCGCTGACGACTTTACGCTAAAGGTGAACTCTCTGATTATCCCTTTTCGCTGTCATGTATTATGACCTACGTATAAGAATATATTTTTCAATATGAAACGCTTGCAAAATCAATCATGGTTTTATACCTTTTTTTAGTTTAGACACAACCTTTTATTTTAGGAAATGCAATAATTTTACTAACTTGACATACATACACACGAACGCTAGGACGAGAACGAAAGCAGAAGCATTTTTTTATTTTGAAGCATTAACCACAGGCTGCCGTATCCTATTTAAAGCTATTTCTTGTATAAACTATTTGCCGTGTACTTCTAAAATTCCAACAAGTCAATTTTTCTATCTGTGAACGTGTCTAAATTGATTGGCAGACAGTGAGACCCTGATCAGACGCTGCACTCAGTCCTGTCTATTCGAATACATAAAGAAATTAACTTTGATAATTTGATAAAAGCGACAGCCCTCCCCACCCCCTTCAGAAGTTTTGACCCCACTTATTAAATAATCCGGGATGCGGCAGTTCCACGATAGTATGCTTGCATGGGTCCAAAATGATGATGAGTTTTCTGATCCATTCCCTGTCACAAATGGTGTCAAGCAAGGCAGTGTACTAGCCCCAACTGTTCAGCATGATGTTCTCTGCCATGCTTACAGCTGCATTCCAGGATGGTGACAATGGTATACCTATTAGGTATCGCTTTGATGGGAAGCTTTTCAACCTAAGAAGGTTGCAAGCCAAATCCAAGGTGCAGACAGAGGGGCTGGACGAATGCCTCATTGCTGATGACATGGCAAAGGGTGCTCCAACAGAAGAGAAGATGCAAAAAGGTGTAGATCGTCTGACTCCTGTGACAGCTATGACCTCATAATCAGTATAAAAAAGTCCGAGGTGGTTTATCAACCAGCACCTGGCAAGCCTTACAAGGAGCCCACCATTACAGTGAAAGGTCAAAGACTGCAAGTGGTAGACAAGCTCACCTACCTTGGAAGCACATTGTCAAGAGTCGTGCACATTGATGATGAAGTCAATATCAGGATTGCCAAAGCTAGTGCAGCATTTGACCGACTGCGTGGTAGTTTTTGGGATCGAAGTGGAATCAGGCTTGACACAAAGCTGAAAGTCTACAAAACTGTGGTGCAGCCAACACTATTGTATGCATGCGAAACGTGGACGGTTTACCATCGGCATGCCAAAAGACTGAACCACTTCCATACAAGCTGCCTTAGAAAACTTTTAAAATTTAAGTGGCAAGACAGTATTCCAGACAAAGAAGTCCTGAAAAGGGCAGGGATGCAGAGTGTACATACTCTTCTGAAACTGGCACAGTTAAGATAGACAGGACATGTTACCAGGATGCCTGAGGAACGTTTGCCAAAGAAAATCCTCTATGGAAAACTAGAAATGGGCACACGCTCCCAAGGTGGTCAGAAGAAGCGATACAAAGACACCCTCAAAGCCTCCCTCAAGGATTTCAACATACCAACAGAGTCCTGGGAACAAATTGCACAGGACCGAGCAAAGTGGCGAGGCCTCATCAGAAGAGGTGCTAGTGAATATGAGACAAAAAGAATCAGCGAAGCCGAGCAGAAACGTGCACAGAGCAAAGCCAGAGCTAAGGCATCACCAACAGAGCTGTCTTGCTCTGACCTTTGAGGCTTTGACATTTCATACATGAAATGAATAGTCTAAGCCTATTTTCTAAAAAAAAAAAATAAAATGAAATTAATGAATAAAATGAAATAATAAAAAAAAAAAAAATAAAATAAAACTATTTCAAAATGTCCTCTGCTGAAAATTTTACCAAACACGCTAAGCGTTACCTGTAGGCACACCTACTGATCTAATACAATATAAACGTACATGTATATATCTTATGGCTTGGACCTGCTGCATACTGCAAAGTGGCGTAGCTTTTTATCCACACCCTGGAAAAAAAACATGAAAAAAAAAAAAATCACTATTATCGCTTCCAAAATAGGAGCTACTCTAAAAGTAAGAGAACAAATTCTTTCCTTAAATAGTTGTCCCTATTTTGAAAGCGATAAATGTTTTCCTTAAAGAACAGTCCCTATAGTAAAGAAGCAAATTATTGTCTCTTTATTGCAAATACTTTTCTTACGTATATTACGCACATGCGTACATGTAATGTGCGTAATGAATATGCTGCAGTTCAAATATTTAGAAAACTGGGCCCCTCAAAGCTACCCTACAATTTCAAAAGTCTCGCTGTGTCTATAAACGCTACAGTACAGAATTCATAGGATAAATTGGCTGGTTGAACGAGCCAAGGGACAAAACTGCAATTGCTTCATGGCTTATTAACCTACATGAGTTTTGTGAATTGAAGGTAGGACTGCATTAAGCCATAACATGAGTAAACGTTCCTTGTGCGCCCAGGGCGTGCGCCCAACGGAAACTCAAATCAGCCTGTGTCTTCGCGCAGTCTGATCAGAGTCTTCATTGTACGAATGAAGGAACCTTGCACACTTGACTATCCAAAGTGCACCCAGTGAAGATTCTGATCAGCTGCGCGAATACGCACGCTAATCTGAATCTTCGCTGGGCGCACATATCCGACAGTACGTTTCCTGTCGTTACGGTTCATATTATGTACAGCTGGTTCATGTGGTTACCGGCATGTAAATTGCATTCAGTGTTAGAGTCCTTTTTTGTGGGGGTTGACTGTCTACTTATTTACCCTAAGTATTGAGACAACTTATCTCCCTTAATTTGAAAAAGTCAATTTTACTACCTGTTGATGTGTCTACGACAGTGCTGGGTGAGTTGCAAACAGTGTAGGCCCTGATCAGACGCCGCATTCTGCGGCGTCTGATCTGGGTCTACACTGCTTGCCCAGGTCTGTCTGTCCAAATATTTAGGGTTTAGGGTACATTGTTTTGGGCGTGCAGCCCTCGTGTGGGGTCGATGATTTGGGCTTTTGTCTTTTACTTGTCTGTCATTGACCGGCGCTGGAATCGCGCCGGTCTCTTAATATAGCTTTGGATTTTTACATATGGTAGACTATTCGATATTAGCTCATTAGGGACTTTTTATATTTGCCGGGATCGTCGGTGTGTGACGATCCCGGCAAATATAAAATCTTGTAACAAACTGTGTTATAAACAGATTAAATGTCTATTTTATTTTCATTTCAGTCAAGAAATTTCATAAAGCTTAATAAAAGCAAACATCAAAGAATCACATTGCTGTTCTTTTTAACCTGTTACATTGAAAATTTATTAAACTTCAGTATACCCTTGTCCCATATCTCTATGTAAACACGAACAAAATTTGCGCCGGTACTCAGACGTTTACGTCTAAATAGTTTGTCTTGTATTCACTTATATACTTGAACTTTATTTGAGGTGAAACTTTACAGTGTTGCAACTTATTTTGGTCCAAACTTGAGCTTTTATTTTGAGAGGCTCTAAAATATAAATTTAATGAGTATACTTTGAAAGTCCCTTGTAAAATATGGAGAAAAATAAATAGTCATATTTTATGGCTGCAACCTGAGAAAACGTAGCTTTTGTCATGTGCGCAGTCAGGTCAGAGTCTTCGTTGTCTGCATGAAGGAACTTTACATCCTTGGCTATCCAACATGCGCTCAGTAAAGATTCTGATCAGACTACGCAAATGCACAGGCTGACTGGAATCTTCGCTCGTCACACCTTTCCCGAAGGTACGTTTTCTGACGTTGCGACTCATATGACATGGTCTGTTACATGTACTGGATGTCCCCAGCGGTCACACGACGTTGTAAAAACATCGATTCAACGTTGATGAATCAACGTTGAATCGACGTTGTTTCCACGTTTCGTGCCTGCTGGGTTAAATTTTTACATAAGCGCAAATATATGCCTGCACATGAGGGGTTGTAGTGTTGTGTGTGTCGGGGGGGGGGGGTTGGGAGGGATGGGGGGGGGAAGGGGGCGGAGTAGATGTGTGTGAACGCGTCCCTCTATAAAACATTTCAAAATCATGCATGTTTTTTTACTAAAAGTTCTCTATACAGCCCTAATTTTAGCCCCATATTTGAAGTTTAAGCAGTATTTTATTTGTATAATTCTATACAGAAAATACAAACCAGAACGTAGCATATATATTATATATACAAAAGGGATCCAGAAGAAAGTCATCTGACTTATTTAGATCTGTATCCAAATATTTGAAGTTCACCCCTTTTCCTAGATGTACCTCTGCTTTGAAAGTCTCTGTACAGGCCTGTGCTAGGTTCCCCATCCCCTCACCGAACGAATATAACGTAGATAGGAGACATGTAAGAGGGGCGTATCAGCCAGAAAAACAAAGAAACTGAAAAAAATGTAGTTAAGTAATAACTGTATATGTTGTGTGTTAAGTTTCTTTCTAAGCCTATCCTAAGGAAATTACAATGTCAATAAAAAATCTTTATCAACTGACGGATTTATATTGGTAGATGAATACTAATTAGTTTGCACATATGTCTATATGCATGATATAACCTACCTTTAAATTTCAATATTCAGCATTTTCTAAAGATTATACAAACAGGTCGATATCGACATCTATTTATAGCTTTGACGTTTTCCCATTGCTCAGTATTACAGCAGATTTTAGGGCTAAGTTTCACAACCTAAGGAAAGATAAACTTGTATAAATCTTCTAGAACTTGCTGAAAACTTTAATACATGTACTACGTGTACAAGCCTATATGAACAGTATATAAATTGAAGTGCGCTAATCATACATCATTTGCATAGTAAAAATGGCATCAAATATGGTTGAAGTTTTTGTGAAGTTACAAAGTGGCAGAGCCATTTCCTCGCGGTTCCAGCCCTCGGACACAGTGGCAAGGATCGTGTCGTTTGTGGCAAAGGAAGCGGGTGGAGTCCCCGAGAAGAGGGTGAGGCTAAAGTACCAGGGAAAGACGCTAGATACGAGAAACACTGTCGGATATCTTGGGATCCGCCCGGAGACAGTACTGAGAGGGGAGGTGAGTACAGTCGAATATATTGATATATTTCTTTTGCATTGTCTCCCGTGTTTCGAAGTAAAGTTGGACATATTTATCCTCAATATACAGACAGGCTTCAGCAAATAGTAGAGACCCTGATCAGACGCTTCAGAACACGGCGTCTGATCAGGTTCTATACTATTAGCCATTCTTCGGCAAATTTAGACACATAACCCACTTCTGCCGGATTCTTCGGACAGGCCCATTTTTAATAGAAGGGAATATCTGGTTAGCTATAATTACCTTTTCTTTTTCTTTTTTCTTTTTTCCCCAGGAATTCCTGTATTTAATGCAAACAGTGTAGATCCTGATCAGACGCCGCGTTCTGTGGCGTCTGTTCTGGGTCTACACTATTTTCGGAATGTCCCTTTAATGGGACGACAGACATAAATGGGTAACCGGTAGTAAAATAGACTAGTTCAATTTTTTGGACAAGTATGGTTAGGAGTTAAAGATTCCGAATATTAAGGGTTCGCTTGAATCTTGAGAACATTTCTCAAATGTCCTATGCAAGATACTAGAGGCCCGGGTTTGCAGTCTGATCAGGACCATCTCCGTCCGTATGTATTGTATGCAGTGTCCAACGTTTCTATTAAACTTCCTAAAATGCAGAAAAGGTGTTTAGAGTAAATATCACCTTTGTTTACATAAATTTGAGCCACAACGTCAGAAAGCCTATGTTCCGACATGTACCGAATGTATCGACATGTACCGAAGATTCAGATCACATTCGTGTAGTCAAATCAGAATCTTCACGAGGCGCATTTTGGATTGCTACGGATGCAGAGTTTCTTCATGCGGACAACGAAGACTCTGAATGCGTGCTTTGTTGGGCACACATGTTTGACGGTATGTTTTCTCACGTTGTCGATCATATCTTTTGTCTGATAATTCCAGATATTAGAGCCAAAGGATATAGAGGTCTCCATAGATCTCCCTGGTGGCCATACTAAGAAGATTAATGTCCAGAATATAGACACAGTGGCCGAGCTGAAACAGAAGATTGAGAGCGCTGACGGTCCTTCAACACATGAACAGCAACTGGAAGTAAGACTTCATGTATTTTATATGTACAGTCGAACCGCAAAGGCTCGAACATCTTTGGGACCCTGGGAATTTGTTCGAGACATAGGTAGTTCGAGCCACTGAGGGTTAATCATAGCGCCGGGTTAGGAGACAAATGGGAATAATATATGAATGCATAAGCTCTTTTGATGAATGTCATTTCAATCTTCTATAACATTAATGGTATGTTGAGTGTGCTCATTAGAATCGCCTCGATGAGGCGATTCTAATGAGTACAAACAACATACATATTCGTGTTTCGATAGGAAAAATGTACTAAAATATTCCTGGATATTTGTTTTCTTGATCTGTCGGAAGAAATTCCTAGGGACTCAAAAACGAGTTCGACTTAGCCACTGTAAACGAGTCAGCGGTGTACGAGCCATTGAGATTTTACATGTATCTTGTTCAAAACAGATTTTATCCTATTGTTATTGGTAGGAGAGGAAGGATTTCCGAAGGACAGCAGGTTCTTTCGTTTTAGAGCAGATCCCTGTTAAGAAAGGAGGCAAACGAGT
The DNA here is from genome assembly GCA_964016985.1 of Anodontia alba. Taxonomy (NCBI): domain Eukaryota; kingdom Metazoa; phylum Mollusca; class Bivalvia; order Lucinida; family Lucinidae; genus Anodontia; species Anodontia alba. The sequence goes on along the minus strand of OZ024826.1, from coordinate 112,539,346 downwards.
TTGACAAAGTTTCCTCTCCTGGCATTGTATCAATACCCATGTAACACTATTCATAATCAGCATTTCATCATCGACTGGCTCCAGTCTCCAGTGAGTGAATATTTATTCTTATAATCCTGTTTGATAATCCACTAAAATAAAACAAAAATATATATATAATATCATGACTATAAAGGCTGGTCACTTGTGACCAGCCTTTATAGTCATGATATTATTTTGGTTTCATTTTAGTGGCTATATTAAACAGGATTATAATAATAAATATTTTGTCACTGGAGACTGGAGCCAGTGTACTTTTCACCTGTGTCGGAACTGTAAGGTTTTCAAACGCAACATTTCTCTCACAATCAGTACATGTAAGGGGAAGCAATACACTTTCAGGGGAAGTAACTCTGTCATTTTTTCGTTGTTCCCTTCTTCAGAAAATATCTACTCTAGCAGGAAAGAATTTGCTCCTCATGACATTACAACGTTTCCAGAGGGGATTTAATGTATAGGAATGAAATCAGGAAGATACAAACACTATTTGGCTTGAACAATTGTCAGCTTTGGTGCTACTCTGTTCAATATGCTGCACTTCTATTCATATTGTGAAGTTTGTTTTTTTACAAGATCACAGTTGAATAACTAGTTACTTCATCACTTTACCTTACAGGTTAAAGGTGGAGGAAATATAACCAAAGAAAACCACCGTATGCTCTGTGATGTCGGCGTCGGCAATGAGACTACTATACAGGTGACAGTGTCACTCGACGTCGGCTATAACCCAGGAGAATACGATGAACTGGACGATACAAGGAAACAAGTACGTATTCAAATTACAGTACCTGTGCTAAGCAAGCACCTGTGGGAAATTTAAGATGGGGTGCTTAAGGCAGGTGCTCGCTTAATACAGGTATATTTTTACTTTTTTTGCTTTTAATGGGATCTAAAATAGTGGTCTTTCAACACAGGTATTTGCTTAATAGAGGTGGCCTTTAAGACAGTCTGATCTTACTGTCTCTGTTGTGTTTATATACGAGGTCTCGTATCTTCTTTCTTGAAGGTTTATTTGTTTCTTTCGTCATTAAGGGTAACAGTAAAAGGTAAAGTTTACTCATAGCTAGGCGGCGGTAGTGGCGGTGGCAGTTAGACCTCATGTTGCTTTGGGCTGTAGTATATGAAAGTCGACGCCCAATCCTATCCATTCCTTGTCATTGACCTCCCCTGGGAGGAACGCTTTACTGCAGGGTGAACATATAAAAAATTTTCATAAAAGGCCTGAGCTGGGCTCTAGCACCACAGTCAGCCGCTGAAATTAATTGTAAATTCTATTTATACTGCAAAGTTATCTCAAACAGAACTACAGACATGATCATGAGTTGAATTTCATCGCCTCTTCTGACTTTTCTCTAATAAAGTCTTGAATCATTATATTTCGGTATAACAGTTACAGGATATGCAGTTTGGAAGCATCTGGGCTTCATTTTCAAGCTGCGCTTTGTTTTGAAACTACCACAGATACTTGGAGTCAAAAGAGCGTTTATGGTCCAAATCTGATCTCTCGCATTTTTATCTTCTATTGATTTTGTATTAGTATGTTTTTAAACAGCATAAGTCAGACTATGTGTTATTCCATCTAACACAATGTTTCTATAAATACATTTCCAGCAAATAATAGTGTTTTTTTGTTTTTTTTTTCAAACGTGTTTTAGACTAAAAAACTTATTCTGACTTCGAATGTTCTCGAGATAAAAATGCAAGAGGTCAGATTTGGACAATATACGCTCTACTTACCCCAAGCATCTGTGGAACCGATAATTTACACATTATTATTCTTACAGGAACTGATTGGCAGTTTTGATGCAGATGGACGTAACGTGGAAGTGGCGTTCTGCTTTGATACTACCGGAAGTATGTACAGCTGCCTTAAAACGGTAAGTTATTTGAAGGTCATGTTATTTGCAAATTCTTTAAGGGGAATTGATACACTTTCAGGGGAGACAACTCTATCAAAGTGTTTTGACCCCTTCTGTATAAGGGTCTATAAGGAAAGAATGTGCTCCGAACGGGAGCTTATTCTTTCTTTACACGTTAGACCCTTTTTCAGAAGGGGCTTGATATGTAGTAGTGCAAACAAGAAGTCATAGAAGTTGTCTCCTTTGGCGGAAGTGGCTGAAAATCTACTAGGTGTATCCGTTTACCTTAACCCATTAAAAACTGAATAAACTCTCCCACACTATATATTGGAAGAGGCTATTTTCGATTTTAGGTATGTCAGGCTATATGTTGTAGATATTCCTAAAGAAAAAAATGCTGAACTATTTGCAAAAAAATGGAGAGCCTGCACTTTTGCCAGTTACCTGTGTTGGAGTCTCCAGTCTTCAACGGGTTAAGGGTAATGGACAACATTTTCTGGGGAGAGGTTACACTGTCAATATCGCGTTGTATTCCTTCTAAGAAATGGACTTTTCCTATAACAAAGAATTCGCTCCCCTAATCATTCCTTTTAAAACAGACCCATTTTAAAGACTTTTGGCGTACAAAAAAGCAAACAGGATGTAACAAGTTATCTGCCGTGTAAATTGATGGACAATCTACCCGGTCTTTTTAATTTGTTCATTTACTGTATTGGCCCTAATACATTCGGACACCTTTACTCCCCACCACTTCTCCCAGAATTTAAAAATCTGTTTCACTAAGAATGTCAAAACTGGCTACATGAGTGGACAGAGCAACCGCCTTGAAACGGTCAGCAGACACGACTCGGGGTGGGGCTGGGGATGGGGAAAAGGGGCTTAAACTACTTTACGAACATATATTTGTAACTTGGAGATGCATCAGTTAAATGGTGGTGTTTCACGCAAGTAAATGAATTCTGTTCCAGAGTGGTATTTGAAAGCTGTCCTTTCCTAGACCACAAGGCTGATCAGAGTTTCGCTGTCCACCGGACGAGCCATTACATCCATGGCGACCCACAGAATGCCCAGTGAGTGCTCCGATCAGACTGCGCGGATGAGCCGTCGGATCTGAGTCTTCGCTGGGCAGGCATGCGATCTCATAGGTAATGCTGTTCCCCAGCTCAAATGTGACAATGTTCCACTGAAAGATGTTTTGTTTATGCCTAGTTCATCTTTAACCTATTGAAACTGCAGACCCAAAAATGCGTAACTGGCAAACACTGCAGACCCAGATCAGACGCCGCAGAACGCGGCCTCTGATCAGGGTCTTCACTGTTTGCAAAAAGTTCCACCATTTTTTCTTAGGGATATCTACATGATATAGCCTGATATACCTAAAATCGAAAATCGACTCTTCCAATATAAAGCGTGGGAGGGTTTATTCAGTCTTTAATTGGTTAAAAGAATCGATACCCTTTCAAAGGGCACAATAGAGTTAACCCCCTTTTCATAAGGGGATTGACGTGCAGTAGAGCAACCAGGAAGTTAAAAAGTTGTCTCCCTTGGCAGAAATAGAATATTTACCAGGCGTGTTAAATTCATCGTATCTTTTCCAGGTGCGGAGAAAACTTCGCGAGACTTGTGAACGTCTCCTGCGAGATATCCCAAAGATGCGCATCGCTATAATGGCCCATGGGGATTATTGTGACTATAGCAAATACGTCGAACGTCACGTGGACCTGACATCAGACGTTGACACATTGGTAAATTTCGCCAAGAATGTGCCTAGTACTGGAGGAGGTGATGCACCAGAGGTGAGGAAGTCTACGATTTTAACGTCCTTTCGGGTTTCTTTGTCGGATCCTTGTGGTACATGTACAATTAGTAGTTTTCTTTGGCTCTGTTTGCTAGTGTCTGAGGTGATTGCCAGGAGCCCTCATCCTTGTTTGACCCATTACAGACTGAATCAACTCTCCAACAATATATATTGGAAGAAATCAAGTCTCCCACAGTATCTATTGGAGGAATCCATGTTCGATTCGTAAAGAAAAATAGCTATACTATTTGCAAACAGTGGAGGTCTTGATTAGACACCGCGTTCTGCGGGGTCTGATTTGAGTCTGCACTATTTGCCAGTTACCCTTTTAGGGGTCTCCAGTCTTCAATGGGTTAATCACAGTGACTTAATTTGATTTACACGATTTTTTATTTTGCTGTGATGTTTCACTGATTGAAGTAGGGAGGCTATGTGCAACCACTTTGTATGTTATACAACATTTGAACCTAGGGTGAAGATTTGGTATACGTAAAATCAATTTGAATTCCTCGGTAATATTACTTTCGACCGTTCCAAGGCGGTGGTTTTGGTGTTTGTTTCTGTGGGCGTGGCCATATAGCTGTTTTTTGATGGATTTTTCTTTTTTGTTTTCATTTCTTTCATGTTTTGTCCTGTTCATTATCTATTTGTTGTGTTTAGTAGTTCCTGTCTAACATTGTTATCACCTTGTTTATGAAGAGAAATCTGTTTTCTATAGTTTTTTTTTTGGTCTGTAGCTTTTGTACTGTTGTCTGTCATCGTTTGTTTGCTCTTCGATTTTTATGTCAGTTGTAGGTTATGGTCTGTGAGTGTGGCTCTTCCTGGGCATCTTCTATCCTGTTTGTTTGGAGTACTGTTTACAAGATTTTTATCCTGTTTGTTTGGAGTACTGTTTACAAGATTACTATAATGTTTGTTTTTGAGTACTGTTTACAAGATTGTTATCCTGTTTGTTTGGAGTACTGTTTATATGAATGCTATCCTGTTTGTTTGTAGTACTGTTTACAAGATTATATAACTGGTTGTTTGGAGTACTGTTTACAAGATTGCTATCCTGTTTGTTTTGAGTACTGTTTACATGATTATCTATCCTGTTTGGAGTACTGTTTACATGATTACTATCCTGTATGTTTGGAGTACTGTTTACATGATTACTATCCTGTTTGTTTGAAGCACTGTTTACATGATTACTACCCTGTTTGTTTGAAGTACTGTTTACAAGATTACTATTATACTGTTTGTTTTGGAGTACTGCTTTACAAGAATAAAGGCTCCATATTTCTAAAAAAAACACATACAAAGACAACAACACATTTTATTATCAAAGACAGGTTAAATAAATTGATATATGGTATTAATATAATCATAAAATGTGGCACCTGGCAGCCTGAAAACTTTCAGTGTCTCTCGTTCTTGAACTGGATCAAAAATGAAATGTTTTCTTTTTTCAATCGTATCTCTGAATTAATGTTGCCAACATTAATTCAGCGATACGATAAAAAAATCAGTTCATTTTTTATCTAGTTGAAAAACGCGATACCAACGAAACATTTACAGGCTGTCAGAGGCTACATTTTTGGATCGTATTAATACAATATATCCATTTATTAAACCTTTCTTGGATAAAAAAATGTCTATTTTTGAGGAATATGGAGGCTTTAATTGAAAAGCAGTTATTTACAGGTACACTATATATATCATTTATTTCAGTGTTACGAGTGGGCTTTAAGAAAGTGTCAACAATTGGACTGGTCTGAAGATTCAGCTAAAGCCTTTGTGATGATCGGTGACTGCTTACCCCACCAGCCGTCATATACTGACCAGAATATCTTTTGGGGGACCGAACTTGATGTCTTAATAGGAATGGGAGTTAAGGTAACTTAGCTTTGTATTACTACAATTATACAGCCTGTTTGTGTCAACCTAAAGGGGACTGGGGACATTTGGTATCTTTTCCGCAAGGGAAACAACTTTGTATTGGCTTTCCAGCGCACCCATACCTTTATGAAGATGGGTCTACTCTAAAAGAAAAGAATTTGCTCCCGATGGGAGCAAATTCTTTCATTTTAGAGTAGACCAAGTTCTTACCTTTTCAGCAGGGGTCAAACCGGTTATACAGAGTTGTCTCCTTTGAAAGTGAGTCTTTTCTCCACTTAAAATTATGTATATTGACTTATTCATACAAAATAGAATATGCACGTACATGGAAGTACCAATATCCATAAATTAAAACTCAAGAGTTCTCGAGTCTTCAAGCATGTGTTTGTTTCTCTTCTCCTCAATACTACAACTACTACCATACCACTACTATTACTATTACTACTATTACTACTGCCGCTGCTTCTACTTCTTCCTCTACTACTACTACCACCACCACTACTATTACTATTACTTGTACTACTACCGATACTACTACTACTAATAATAATAACAATGATAATAGTAAGTATAAATTTTACAGGTATATGGTGTTCAAGCTTACGAAAATACAGAATCGATTCCGTTCTACAAAGAGTTGGCTGATAGATCTGGGGGATTTTATCTAAAACTAAACCATTTCGATCTCATCACAGACATGTTCTTGGCTGGTAAGAAATCGCTTTACAGTAATAAGTAAAACGCAGTATGTGCGAGATAATAACTTTGTCATTTTTGGTAGGAAATAATCTCTAAGCTTGCCCTGGGAAACAAAGAACGCGTAAATGAAAAAAAAAAAACAAAAAAAAAAAGAACAAAAAAAAAACAAAAACAAACAATAAATAAAAAATAAAAAATAAATAAATAAAAAACGTAGCCTCGGTTTCATTGAGATTCCTCGTATCAGCTATGTACATTACGAAAACATGCTTATTCAAATATATTGAAAATTTCACCACCAAAAACTGAAAGTTTCCAGATAAAAATTCTGATATTTTTTTTATATTTCGGCTCAAAACATAGGTTGTGGGTACTCGTTAGAACCGCCTCGGCGAGGCGGTTCTAACGAGTACCCACAATATATGTTTTTAGCAAAATGAGAAAAATAATGTATACCCCTATAAACCCAAGTTTTACTATATAAACGTGGGGTTTAAGGGGCTCAAAATTACATAGACCTGTTTTCGTAATGAATGAAAACTGCTTTATCGTGAAGTACGACTAGTCTTTTAACGCCATCACAAGGCACTTACATGTAACACCAGCTGCACTGAAGTCTAATAAAAATCTATAATGGTTGTTTGCCGTGCTGTCTACGCCCACTAGCACAGTAAGAGAAACAGGGCAGGGCACTCTGTGTCGGCAAGGATCCAAAGGTCTTCAAGTGGACAGCGAAGGCTCTGATCAGCTTGCGCAGATACGCAAGTTGATCTGAGTCTTCGCTGGACGCACATGCATTATTGTAGGAAATAGTGTTCCCGGGCTCAACTGCTGATATACCGAACTCTGTGCGACTAATCAAACCCTCTATATATTGTTTGCAGTATGTTATAAGGAGGCCAATCCAGAGCAGTTGGGTGCGTTTATCGATGAAGTGGAACAGGAAGGGCGGCTTACAGGAGATACAAAAGATCTGCTAGAAAAACTGGATGAAGACCCAAAAGAGAAAGAAGAAAAGAAATCGACGGTACTGATATATGATTATCTTGGGCAGAAGGTTGGGCTGGTGGGATGGAGGTTGACATAGTTTTCTAAGTTCATTACGAAAACATGCCTATTCAAATATATAGAAAATATCACCTCCAAAAACTGAAAATTTTCAGATAAAAAAACTCTGATATTTTTCATATTTCTGCTCAAACCATAGATTGTGGGTACTCGTTAGAACCGCCTCGCCGAGGCGGTTCTAACGAGTACCCACAATCTATGGTTTGAGCAGAAATAAGAAAAATAAGGTTTACCCTTGTAAACCCCAGTTTTACTGTATAAAAGTGGGGTTTAAGGGGGTCAAAATTATATAGGCATGTTTTCGTGATGATTTACACAAATAATCCCATTTACCTTAAATTCAGACACCTTTACTCCTTGCCTAGTCTGGCCCCAGACCCTTTCTTTATTTTTCTTCTCTTTCTTTTTCTTATCTTTTTTTTTTTTTTTTTTTTTTTTGAGGGGACACAACACGTGTATAGATTATAGAATTTTTGTTTACTTCAGTTCCTTGGCTAGAAAGACTGATTTTTGTCGTCAAATTAGAGATGAAACAATACAAATATGATTAATATAGGCAATTTGTGGATTAAAGTATGAACAACATGGGGTCGCGCGCAAAGTTTGCATGAGCCCCTTTGGGTAAAAAAAAATCATTTTGTAATCAGAGAAACAGTTTAAGAGCATGTCATTCCCAAATACTTTGACTTGAGATTAATAGTTTCCCAATGTTTATTATCAGGACGATGAGAGACAAAGCTGGCTGGATAAGTGGTTGAGCGAAGACGTCCCTCTATCGTACATATATATTCCAGAAACTGACTCATGGAGGGAAGCAGGTAATGATCACATGACAATAAATACATGAACAACAAAAGCAGAAAAAATAAAATACTGATAACGAAGACTAAGCTACACAAGTGCATCTATGTATGTGTCTACTTGATCCTGGAACATATGTTAGGTTGTTGTTCCCACGCTTAATGTTTTTGTAGCCTTCTACAGGCCACAGACTACTAAATCTCACAGTATACCAGTAACAGGTTTATACAAACATGATTCTATTATAAAGAAATGCAGAATATAAAGCAACAGCATTTTATACTTAATGCTATTTGCGACGGTTCTAGGAATTGTCTCTAATTCGATGATTATTTACTGAACACGACGTAGCATGGATTTCCACTTTATTTTGTATCATAGATAACACCAGCACGAAAACATGCCTATATAATTTTGATCCCCTTAAACCCCACTTTTATATAGTAAAACTGGGGTTTACAGGGGTATACATTATTGTTCGTATTTCTGCTCAAAAACATAGATTGTGGGTACTCGTTAGAACCGCCTCATAGAGTACCCACAATCTAACAGTCTATGTTTTGAGCAGAAATATGAAAAATATCAGGGTTTTTATCTGATTTTTTTTAAGTTTTTGGCGGGGAATTTATCAATATATTTGAATAGGCGTGTTTTCGTAATGATACCAGCACGAACTATATTTTATTTATTACATCCGACGTTTCGTCGAACGACTTTGTCAAGGACTCATTGAACAAAGTATCTTTTTTTTCATGCACTGGAAGTATGGTATTCTCTGAGTGACGTAATAGGCAGTAAATATTCATCTGTTTATACCTCACGCAATTATCAATGTACACTTTTTATGATGGGTGTATACTGAAATATAAAATTCAATTCCATTTCTGTTTCAGATTATCTTGACAATGACGATAGAAATGATGATGATGATGATGATCATGACGATGGCAGTCCTCGAGGTGGCTTCGGGCGACGGGGTCGTGGTGGGAGGAGGGGTAGGGGCAGGGGCAGGGGCATGGGTTGGGGCAGGGGCCGGGATAGGGGCGGTTTTGGAAGACCAAGAGACCGGCCAGACACTGAGATATCAGGTAGGGTTTTAACAATGGCAGAGAAATGTTGAGTTGAACTTTTTTTTTTTTTTTTTTTTTTTTGCTTCATATATACAGGCTACAGATAAAACGATTTAAATGATATACTACATGAGGTGATAGGGACATGCGTTTTGGTTAATTTAAACCATTGGGGACTTTCAAGTCACGGAAGAAACAAATGTGCCAAACTGCGGAACTGAAAAAATGTATGCTTGCAAACCTTTGATCTGTACATCCGTGCAGACCAAACCAATACAGGTACTTTTGTATACAGTGCAGATCCAGATGAGACGGCTCGTATCGAGTCGTCTCATCAGGATCTACACTGTTTCCAATTTTGTTATTGACATGTAACTGAAACCCCTGTTTGCAACAGTGATGTGCCCAAATGCAGAGATAGAAGAGTCGATTTTTCAGAAACAGGGGTGAAAGGGTTAAGAGAATTTCTCCAATTTCCAACGAATAAATGCAAAAAAAAAAACCCCAAACTTTGTTACCTGACACATAGGACATAGAAAAAAAATATAAATAAATAAATAAATAAATAAATAAATAAATAAATAAATAAATAAATATTTTTCTAAATAAAGGGAGCTGCAACAAGAAAAGTAAAATTGCAATATTCAGCCACCTACCTGTTTACACCTTTAGCCTTTCTTAGGATAGAAAAATGTCTGTCTGTCTGCAGTCAGTCTGCAGGTATGAAATAAATATAAGGACAGGATCATACCTGCATTATGGATGTGCTGTTTCAATACCTATTCACGCAAATAAACGCCCAAAAAGTATAGATGTCTTCGGGAAGGGCCCACACTTACAGAACACAGCCTGCCAATGACACAAAGAGGAACAGCAAACAAACTATGACAGACAGTATACAGGTCAGAACCTTCCCCCCCCCACCCCCCCACACACACACACATAAAAACTGGGTAACGCAGCGTTTGATCAGGGTCTTCAGTGTTTACATTAAATGAAAAGTATTTTATAAAAATAGTAGAAGAATCCACTCGGTATAAATCTATTAAGAACAAAGCTTCCATTACCAGTATATTAAGTTAACCATTGCCATGCTGAATAAATGTAGATACCACACCCACTTCTAATTATCAGCCAATCAGACTACTTGATCCGGATTGTTGATACAAATTCATATACTTACTGACAAATAGTGTAGATCCAGATCAGTTGGCTTCTTCAGAAGCCAACTGATCTAGATCTATACTGTTTGCAAAGGCAGGGCATATCCGGGTTCAGCAGGACTAGTGTTAAATATTCTTAAAGCTCTGAATGCTGCTTAAAAAATCAGCTGAGGATATTTTAGATTTTTTTTTTCATTTTACCCAGAAAATATACATTGACATCCTTCGGAGACAGACAAGTTGCATGCAATGTCAAAGTCTGTTTTCAGGAGACAATATGCATGCAATGTCAGATCAATGTCTATTTTTCTGGGTAAAATAAAAGAAACATCATCTGTTTGATTTCACCAGACAGTGGTAAAGGTTGAATTGACTATTTGTCATGGAAAATGTACATGTACCATACTGAGTTCAGTTTCCTTGTTTTAGACGACGAAAAGCGGGAATCATCACACGTAGAAGCAACAGAAGCTCCTTTGGAAGACTGGGGTCATGACCCCATGGACGACTGGATCGATCATTCCGGGGAGGACTGGGGTATACCTCCCGCGGAAGACTGGAGCGAACCTCCCGTAGAAGTCTGGGGACATGATGAAGAAGATACATGTCCTCGTGACGAATGCTCAGGGCGACCTAGAGGAGGTAGGGGTGGGGGTCGAGAAAGAAGGAGGCGTCGGGACAGAGACGGTCGTGGCAGAGGGGGTCGTGGCAGAGGGGATCGTGGCAGAGGCCGAGGAATATCAGATGTTACAGGTAATGTCTGCTGCCATTCGTAAATGCATCGTTAACTTGCTGCGCTGATATTTTCCATTTTATCTTCAGTGATAGTCTCATCATCACAGGGTGTTTCATAGACTGGCTGCAGTCTCCAGAGACTAACTGTTGTTTTTCTTATAATCTGTTTAATAATCCACTAAAATAAAACCAAAATAATATCATGACTAAAGAGGCTGGTCACTAGTCTGACCATCCTTTATAGTCATGATATTTTTTTTTTTTGGTTTTATTTTAGTGGATTATCAAACAGGATTATGAGAAAAATATTTAGTCACTGGAGACTGGAGGCAGTCTAGGTGTTTTGTAATTTGAGCCGCAACGTTAGAAAACGTACTTTTTGACGTCTGCCCAAAGAAGACTCGAAGCAACCTGCGCATCCTAGCAGTCTAATCAGAATCTTCGTTTTCCGCCTGAACAAATTTTGCATCCATGGCTATCCAAAATGCATCCAGTGGAGATTCTGATCAGACTGTGTGAATTCACAGGCTGATCTGAGTCTTCACTGGACGCACATCTCCGAAGGTACGTTCTCTGACGCTTTGACTCAATTTAATATCTCCGCATATTATCAGTCATCTCGCCTTTGAAGGGATGTTTATGAATTTCAAAATTATTGGTTTATACAGTAAAACCTGTGTAAGACAGCCACCTTTGAAACTGACCTTAGTGGTTGATGTGAAAAGGTGGTTGTCTTATAAAGGTACATGTCATGTAATTTTGCTAGCAAAATTACATGACATGTACCTTTATAAGACAGACAACTTTTTCCACATCAACCGCTATTTAAAGTCAGTCTTGAAGGTGGCTGTCTTACACAGGTTTTACTGTACAATCCGAATCTACAGTAAAACCTGTGTAAGACAGCCACCTTTGAAATTACCTTAGTGGTTGATGTGGAAAGGTGGTTGTCTTATAAAGGTAAATGTCATGTAATTTTGCTAGCAAACTTACATGACATGTACCTTTATAAGACAGACACCTTTTTCCACATCAACCACTATTTAAAGTCAGTCTCGAAGGTGGCTCTCTTACACAGGTTTTACTGTACAATCCGAATCTACAGTACGTTCTCTGACGCTTTGACTCAATTTTATATCTCCGCATATTATCAGTCATCTCGCCTTTGAAGGGATGTTTATGGATTTCAAAATTATTGGTTTATACAGTAAAACCTGTGTAAGACAGCCACCTTTGAAACTGACCTTAGTGGTTGATGTGGAAAGGTGGTTGTCTTATAAAGGTACATGTCATGTAATTTTGCTAGCAAAATTACATGACATGTACCTTTATAAGACAGAAATCTTTTTCCACATCAACCGCTATTTAAAGTCAGTTTCGAAAGTGGCTCTCTTACACAGATTTTACTGTAGTACGGGTTCCAGTACAAAATTTTCGCTAACCCTAGAATCGGAAAGATATACTGTTTATTTCGACATAGAAAGCTTGGACATGTCTGTATATAAAACAACTGAATAGCAGATATGCATACAGCGCATTTGGCGAAAACCTGCACCTTTCTATGGAGGCCCAGCTGATACTTAACAAATACTTAGCATACAAAATATTGTGTATTCAGGTTAAAATCATACAAAAAGAAAGAAAAACATGCTCAAAACAGAAAGCAAAGAGATTATTGTCTCATGCGCATATGCAAACATGAAGCCATGAGTGACACTGCGGCTGTTTGCCGCATTCAAGGAAGAGTACCCTGTTTTCCCGTCTGACATGTGTTCTAAAATTTCACATGCAAACTGTATTGCAAATAAACACACCGTTTTCCATAGCATTTATTAGAAGGTATATACAAATGTATAAAAACCCAAAAAATGTTCGATTTTTTCGACCAGTACGAGGCCACGATAAACCTGTAAGAAAACGTTTAGCTGCAAATTTTATGGCACCATTTTGAATTTTACGAGACTTTTCGGGCTTTCGTGCTTATGTTTTTTTTTTTATATAAAAAAAATTCCTATAGAACAGTGTATTATATTTACGTAACTCTTAAAAACGCATGTTGAGGGGAATCGCCGCGCATTTCGTCATGTCCATAATTTCAAAACCTTTCTTGACAAACTATACTGGGTAAGAATGTATAAAGATCAAACATAATAAGTGTCGTAATTTACGCAAAAAAATGTTCATCAAAATTCCATAAAATACATTCCCTTTTACAAAATGCGATAAGAATTTTAAACAATAAGAATTTTAAACAATCAGTTTAATTTATCGCGAGTCGAGTGTAGTATATTCCTATGTACTATACGCTCAAAAGAACTTGCATTTGCTTGGCCAAACTGTAAAACCAGCATCATGCAATCGAATTGCTAGACAGCGGTTTTGTTTGAACCAAAAGCCAAGCTTTATATGTACAAAAACTCTGCCGTATATCTTTCCCATTGTAGATGTTTTTGCAAGATACAGGAATTGAGAAACCCGACTATTAGTGGTAAAATTCATAGAAAAAAAAAAAACTCTGCTTGCTGAAAACACGCGAGCTTGCATTCCCCCCAGCATTTGGAATGAAAATTAATTTATTTAGGTGTTGTACATTTAGACGGGTTCTGACTGTACCAAATAATTGGTGTATTTATATTCTCAGGTGAAGAGAGACGGGAAGCTACAGAGGGAGACACGGAGGGGGTACCCATGGACGACTCTGTGCGAGACGCTCCCGCGGAACACAGGGCTGACGATTGGGGTGAGACGACTGAAGACTGGGGCCCTGCTTGACCACTCATTTGAAAACGGTATTTTGATTTTGCCATTCAATACTAAACCCATTGAAGACTGGAGACCCCTAAAATGGTAACTGGCAAACAGTGCAGACCCAGATCAGACGCCGCAGAACGCGGCGTCTGATCAGGGTCTCCACTGTTTGCAAGTAGTTCAACTATTTTTCTTTAGGAATATCTACACCATATAGCATGGCATACCTAAAATCGAAAATGGAATCTTCCAATATATAGTGTGGGACAGTTTATTCAGTCTTTAATGGGTTAAGAAACGGTAGAGGATCTTCATACACTTTGTAGACTGTTCTTTCCTTTTAGACTTGGGAGGAAATTGTTTCCGAACAGAGTTGACTCCTCTTCAGAAAGAAAGAAATTCATTTTAGACAGTTATCTCCCTTGAAAGTGTATTCATTCCCCTTAAGTGAGTGGAACATATAACACCACTGACACGTTATGAAACACGTGATTTGTGATTGTTCTCAGTCTAAATTCGAGTATATTCTTAGTCTAAATGCAAGTATTCTCAGTCTAAATGATTTTATTCTCAGTCTAAATGTAGAAGCTAAGTAACAGTAAATTGTAAATGAGGAATTTTTAGAGTAAGATTGATCAGACTGTGCGTACGGACAGGCTGATGTGAGTTCTGATCTCCATAATGGAAGTCTTCCTTTATTCATGGTTAGTATCCATACAACGCAACAAAAAGGTAACATTTATTTCTTGTGTGGCTAGTTTTGCATGAAACGCAACCACAAGTACTATATCTGGCTAGTTTTGCATACATCCCAATCGCATTTGTGTGTCACGTGTGGTCACTAATAGCGGACTGACTTATTTGTATTACATTTATGACATGCTATCGGTTCAGAAGAAGGACACCAGGTACCGGTGCAGGTTCCACGGGGTTTCTAATGGGGTAACTGCATTTGTGGATCCGGGCATACCTGTGCGTCTGTGCGCTTCTGGGTACTCTTAGACTGATCAATTGCGGGGCGGTTGGTTCGGTGAACATGATAAAAACTGTTAGGACACCACGTCAATATATACTATAAAATATCGATTGAACATTTTTTTTAAAAACAAAAACATAAACAACCCTAATGAAATAATCCTTTAATCCTTCTCTTGCTGAACACGACATGCCCTGTCTTAGCAAACGGTGCAGATCCAGATCAGTTGGCTTCTGAAGAAGTCAACTGATCTGCATCTGCACTATTTGTCATTAAATATGTCTATTTCTATCAAAACCCGGATCATGTAATCTAAGTGGCTGGAAATTTGACGTGGGCGTGGCATCTTAATTTATTCAGCATGACAAGGGTAAAGTGCTTTTTTGTGCTGTCATTTCATGTCATCCAACCCTTGTAGGTCTTCTTCGTTTTTTTTTTGTTTTTTTTTTTTCCATTTTAGATGAAGTGCTGTCTTCTGTTGTCATTTCGTGTACAATCGAACCTCAATAACCCAAATATCTTTGAGACCATGTAAATTTGTTTTTGACAAAGCTAGTTTGAGCCATTAAGCGTTAATCATAACGCCAGGTCAGGAGGCGAATGGGAATAAGTTAGGGGTGGGTGTCTTTTCTATCTTCCATATAACAATGGTATGTTAAGTATACGCATTAGAATCGCCTCGATAAGGCGATTCTAATGAGTACAGACAATATGCCTATTATGATAAAGTAAGAAAATTTCCCTAAAATAGCAATAAATATTTGCTTTCTTCGGTTATCAAGAGAATTTCCTAGGGACTCAAAAAAAGTGTTCGAATTAGCCATGGTAAACGATTCATCGGTGTTGGAGTCATTGAGGTTTTACTGTATGTTAAACCCTCAACCGGCGTCTAAGGGGGACTGTGTTCCGTGATTGTGACCGCTTCTCGGTATACCCAGATTTAAAATATATCTTAGATTTAATATTTACTACAAGAAAATTACCATGTAACTAACGCAGTACATTTTCATCTTTTTCCAGCACGCTCGCCATAGAGACGAAACAACTGAAAAACAGACAGAGCTCTTCCGACCGTGAAAAGAGGGCTGAGATATTCCAGAGGCATATAGAAGTAATGCTGAATTCAAGTTTTGAAACTGTTAAATGTTGTTCCCGCTGAATCGGTATTTCAAACATTTACTAAAATTAAGCCTTCAGGAGAACTAGAACTGTGAAGTATTGTGAAAGAGCTATGTCGTTTCTTCTTTCAAAAACTATGTAACACGTACAGTCTGACAAGGATTCGAGCTTCGCACCAATACTTTATATAGTTCTCAAATATGAAATTAGACTCTGGGATGCTTCATTCCCGAGCTCAAAACTGTATACTTGAGAGCATTACGAAAACACGCCTATTCAAATATACAGAAAATTTTATTTCCAAAAACTGAAAATTTTCAGATAAAAAACTCAGATATCTTTCATATTTCTGCACAAAAACATAGATTGTAGGTACTCGTTAGAACCGCCTCGCCGAGGCGGTTCTAACGAGCACCCACAATCTATGTTTTGAGCAGAAATAAGAAAAATAATGTATACCCCTTTAAACCCCAGTTTTACTATATAAAAGTGGGGTTTAAGGGGGTCAAAATTATATAGGCATGTTTTCGTGATGGTAAGCAAATGGTCTGGAGTGTTAAAGAAGTTCAATAGTGGCACTGAAGAACTCTTTTCTATATGGAAGGGCGCGAATTGCATGATTTGTGTGTTTGATTAGCATGTACACAGTGCTATGGGAATCCATAATTTATAAAGTCTTATTGGGCCATCTTGTGTTTAACCCTCGTTATTAGCTCACCTGAGCACGAAGTGCTCATGGTGAGCTATTGTGGTCAGTCAATGTCCGACGTCCGTCGTCCGTCGTGCGTCGTCCGTCGTGCGTCGTGCGGCGTCAACAATTGCTTTAAAAGCCTACTCCTCCTACACCCCTGGGCCAATTGACTTGATACTTGGTAGGAAGCATCGAGGTGACTTGTAGATCAAAAATAGCTAAAATCGTTCCGATCGGAAATCCAAGATGGCCGCCATCTTGAAAATCTATTTTTTGCTTCTTCTCCTGAACCGAAAGGCCAATTGACTCCAAACTTGCTAGGAAGCATCAGGGTGACTTGTAGATCAAAAATAGCTAAAATCGTGCCGATCGGAAATCCAAGATGGCCGCCATCTTGAAAATCTATTTTTCGCTTCTTCTCCTGAACCGAAAGGCCAATTGACTCCAAACTTGCTAGGAAGCATCAGGGTGACTTGTAGATCAAAAATAGCTAAAATCGTGCCGATCGGAAATCCAAGATGGCCGCCATGGCCGCCATCTTGAAAATCTATTTTTCGCTTCTTCTCCTTAACCGAAAGGCCAATTGACTCCAAACTTGCTAGGAAGCATCAGGGAGACTTGTAGATCAAAAGTAGCTAAAATCGTGCCGATCGCAAATCCAAGATGGCCGCCATGGCGGCCATCTTGAAAATCTATTTTTTGCTTCTTCTCCTGAACCGAAAGGCCAGTTGACTCCAAACTTGCTAGGAAGCATCAGGATGACTTGTAGATCAAAAATAGTTAAAATTGTGCCGATCGGAAATCCAAGATGGCCGCCATGGCCGCCATCTTGAAAATCTATTTTTCGCTTCTACTCCTAAATCCAAAAGCCAATTGACTCCAAACTTGGTAGGAGGCATTGGGGTGACTTATAGATCAAAAATAGCTAAAATCATGCCTATCGGAAATCCAAGATGGCCGCCATGGCAGCAATCTTGAAAACCTATTTTTCGCTTTTTCTCCTGAACCGAAAGGCCAGTTGACTCCAAACTTGGTAGGAAGCATCGGGGTGACTTGTAGATCAAAAATAGCTAGAATCATGCCGATCGTAAAACCAGGATGGGCGCCATGGCAGCCAACTTGAAAATCTATTCTTTGCTTCTTCTCCTAAACCCAAAAGTCACTTGACTCGAAACTTAGTAGGAAGCACAAATGTAGCTAAAATCATTCTGATCAGAAATCCCAGATGGCCACCATGGCTGCCATCTTGAAAATCTATATTTAGCTTCTTCTCCTGCACCGAAAGGCCAACTGACTCCAAACTTCGTTGGAGACATTGGGGTGACTTGTAGATCAAAAATAGCTAAAATTGTGCCAATCGGATATCCAAGATGGCTGCCATTTAGAGTTTGTTCAAATGATCACGCTCAATTGACTGGCATGCCATATATCTTCTTCTTCAAAATAAAGAACTGCTTAAATGATGATCTTTTCATTAGTTGCGATGACAGGATTGTAAAAATGTTGCATAACATCTGCATATCTGCAGTGGCTATGTCACTCAGGTGAGCGACCCGTGGCCCGTGGGCCTCTTGTCATATTATTAGCATCCAAGACTAATCAGACAGATTGGTTTTCGCGGATCGCACTTGCCATCTTAGGATAGATAAACTGAATACATGTTCATCCATGCTATTCTTTTGTAGCTAGTCAATTTCTTTTATGTTTGCTGTTTTAATTTATAGTTATCTGTTCTTTGTACCAAGTACACACATTTACCATTGCGATAGCGTTGCTTCCTACGTTATGACAATGCGTCGACGTTGAAAGAAGACGCGCTTGCAATGTTTCTAATCGTTTCCGCTATCATTATTGTTAACTTAGCATAATATGTTAAAAAATGTTATTACATGGAATGTGCAATAATATTGCCGCATTTACCCTAAGTATTCGAACAGACTGACATGAGCAAACAGTGTACCGATCAGTGTCTACACTGTTTGCAACTCACCTAGCAGTGCTGTAAAATGGACTTGTCAAACATTTAGAAAAAGTATGGTAAGAATACTTAGGAGAAATACGGTACTGGTTTCGAATATAGAAGGCATATGCCTATAGATCTATATAGAAAGCAAAAAAAAAAAAAAAATACAAAAATAAAAAATGTTGACCGACTTCTTGACTTTCTTTACGCCGAGAATTTCATCAGGAAAACATACCTATATAATTTTGACCCCCGTAAACCCAACATTTATATAGTTAAACTGGGGTTTTCAGGGGTATACATTATTTTTCTTATTTCTGCTCAAAAACATAGATTTTGAACTGAGGCGGTTCTAACGAGTACCCACAATCTATGTTTTGTTGAGGCGGTTCTAACGACTACCCACAATCTATGTTTTGAACAGAAATTTGAAAAATATCAAAATTTTTATCTGAAAATTATCAATTTTTGGTAGTAAAATCTTCAGTATATTTGAATAGGCTTGTTTTTGTAATGATTATGCTAGCATATGTGAACCGTAACGTGCGAAAAGTATCTTCTGACGTGTGCGCTCAACGAAAACTCAAATAAGCCTGTGCATCCGCACAGTCTGAAAAGAGTCTTCGTTTTCCACATGAAGAAACTTTGCATTCTTGGGTATCAAAAAAAACGTATAGTGAAGAGTCTGATCAGACTCCGTGTATGTGCAAGTTGATCTGAATCTTCGCTGGGCGCCCACGTCTTGAAGGTACGTTTTCTGACGTTGCGATTCATAGAGGTCGTATAGAGCTTTATGTTTGGGACCTAGTTCTATAAGGAATGGGATCGAGTCAATTGCTTATGATTTAGCTAGCACACGACAAAACCTACAATAAGACCTGTATGACCAGCATAGACTCAGATCAACCTGAACATTCACCCAGTATGACAAAGGTTCTCGTTCATCCCCCTTTGGGTAGCCCTGAGGCTGTAGGAGCACATGCGATCAGCGAAGACTCTGATCAGACTGCGCGGATGCGCAGGCTGATCTGAGTCTTCGCTTGTCGCACTAGTCTTATTGTAGGTTTTGTCGTGCGCTGACTCAATTTATTACAACTAGAGGTTAGTATAACACAAATTTAATATCTAGTGAAGCCAATTTGCAACAATACCTTGAAGTTTGTCATACTTTTATCTTCGCTTTTACATGTGTAATTGTTTTATGATTTATTTTATATTTGCTGAAAACAAAGAACCCTATTAATTATGCCACGTGATAGGAAAGTTCCAAACTAGTCCAGTCTCTAAACTCCGTTTAGCATATATGCGGACAGCGAAGACCCAGACCAGACTGCGCATGCGCAGTCTGGTCTGGGTCTTCGCTGTCCTCTTATGGCATAACGTAGGTTCCTTGTCCCCTAGTTACATGTATTTATGTCCTAATGGTGGTTTACGATCTCCATTTCTTGATTGTATAAATTCCCAGCACTACCAGAATAGCACAGCCGATGGCGCCTGCCACCAACATCAAGTTGCTTTGAGAAGAGCTTGGCTGGGGACCAGGGTATATGTCTACACTAGATGACCTCTGGTTGGTCTACAAAAGAAATAAAGTCCAATCATTATTGCACTGTAGCAAAACGCTGAACAAGTAGCAAGTCAAAAGTATTTTTGACCTATGTTGATAGACAATCGGCTTAATCATGGGTAACACAGGGCCTTCATTTGCCGGTTATTTTACAACAGACAGATAAATGAAATGGTCACTTTTTCTCCATGTCAAAATAACTATATTACACATAATATAAATGATTTGATTTCTTTGCCATTCACCATGCTGAATGTAACTATGAAAAACAATAATTTGCCCGGTCTTGGCGTCTCATTAACAATATTGGGGTCATTTAGGGATGATGAGGTGAGAGGATAATAAAGGTGTTGTGCAAGGGAAGACCGTATCTACCTTAGATATGGGGATACCTAAACTCCTTACCGTACTTGGCATAATATTTGGACGGATATATTTTGACATGCACCGAAACTGTTCGAAAAGTGGCAAACAGAGTAGACCTTGATCGGAATCCGCGTTCTAATCTAGGTCTACACTATTTGCTCAGACTATCAACGTATTTAGCCTAACTGTTGGGACACGATAATTCCTTACCATATATATCCTAACAATTGAACAGATCCATTGAACTGTTGTGTGTAGCTATTGATGTGACTAAAAGCTGCTGGTTGATTTGCAAACAGTGTAGACCCGGATCAGACGCCGCAATCTGCGGCGTCTGATCGGGTTCTACACTGTTTACACAGGCCAGTTTGTCTCATAATTTACAGTTAGGACTGTATCGCACAATCATGAGATTTATTAAGTCTCAAGCGGGGTTCCACCCAAGACCACTAGATCAGCAGTGAGTTCTAAACCTATAGCACTATCGGGGGTGTGAGGGGGGGGGGTGGGTGGGGGTGGATAATTAATCTTAGAGTTACGTCCCTTTGATTGCGGAAAATCCTCATTTTGACTTTGCCATCAGGATAACTCCTTCAGTTCTGTCTGAATCTTCCGGAAGCTTGCAGATAAGGTGGACATGGATGAAGACTTGGATGAACTCGAAAACTGTCCAGATAAGATTATTTATTTTAATTAGAATTACGACCACTTGATTTCTGAGAAAACCCCTATTTTCGACCTTTTCAGAAGCATAACTACTTCAGTTTTGATCAGATCTTCCGGAACCTTACATATAAGATCCGGATGAAACTTGGTGGACAGTTAGACCATGAGGTGATACAGTTTTGAACTGCACCCAACTTGAGAGTTATCTGTAGTCATTAAAGCTTTTGCAGACATGACTGTTTCCCATCAAATGCTCCTCCAGTTTTCATCGAATGAGGTAGAAACTTGGCAAACAGTTAGACTATTAGGAGTTACGGGGCATATTATCTCGAGGTAAGAGGACACCATTTATAAAAGAGTCATTATTCTCTTAAGATTTTTCAGATATGACTTCATTCCTGGTGCACTACTCCTTCAGTTTCATCGGATCGAATTCAAACTTGGTGGACAGTTAGACCTTGCGATGGTAGAGTGCATATTATTTCGAGGTTACAGTACACCTCATTTTGAAAGAGTTACTATTTTTTAAAGGTTTTTCAGACATGACTTGGTTTCTGGATAATTCTTCTTACAGTTTTCATCGAATGAGGTTCAGGAAACTTGGTGGTCAGTCAGAAGATGAGGTGCTACATCGCACACTGTTTCGAAATTACAGAGCACCGACTTTCTTTCTGGTTAATGCTTACAGTTTTCATCACTTATTCGAGGTTACAGTGCACCAAGTTTTGACTTATTAATCTTTAAAGGTAGTTTAAACATGACTTCATTTCTGATCAACATCTTGTACAGTTTTCATCTTGCAAGCTGAGTTATTGGATGGTAAGAGCATGCGGCGAAGCGGCGTGAATTCTTCTGAGGTTACAGTACACCTAACATAAAGAATGTTATAACCCTTTAAAGATTTCGAGAAATATTTGAACACCTACGAAATCTGATACACAGAGATATAACCCTTGATAAAATTAGCCTTCTTTGCTGCATAGCTCCATCGTTTTCAATTGGATATTCTTTGAACTTGCAGATGAGGGGAGTGGGGGTGGGGGTGCATTGTTAATGCCCGAATATTTAGGGTAGCACAGTAATCAATTTCTTACCTCTGAGTCCACTTTGGAGCTTTTTCCTTTCTCTTTCAAACAACCTCTTTTCTTTTTCTCACCTTCAAGATGATCAAGATAGGCCATAATACGGGTGTGTTCGTCCATGGCAGGTCGATCGGACTCGGGAGTACCAATAAGAAATTGTTGAACAACTTGTACACATGGTTGTTGCTCTAACCTGAACAAGTATTTCGTTTTAGTGCGGTCTTTTACAAACTGATTATATACATGTACATAATGAAAGAAATCTGATCAACGTCTTCTTTCCTCGTCGGTATATTCTATAGTACATGTATCTACAAAACATTGGGGAACTCCTTTATACTATTCCGTCTGCTCATCACGAAAATATACCTCTATAATTCTGAACCCCTTAAACCCCACTTTTATATAGTAAAACTTGGGTTTTCAAGGTATATTTTATTTGTTTCTTATTTCTGCTCAAAAACATAGATTGTGGGTACTCGTTAGAACCGCCTCGTTGAGGCGGTTTTAACGAGTACATACAATCTTTTTTTTAGCAGAAATACGAAAAATATCAGAATTTTTACATGAAAACTTTCAGTTTTTGGTGGTGAAAGTTTCAATATATTTGAATAGGCGTGTTTTCATTACGTAAATTTCTAACAAATCCACTTTTATTATCTGTTGGTGCGTTTAAGCTGCTGGATGAGTGACAGCGTAAGCACCGATCAGACGCCGCTTTTAGCAGCGCCTAGTTAGGGTCTCTGTTTGCTCGGGCATGTCTGTCTGAATAGCTACATTATTATGGCGTTGATATTTTTATTTATTTATTTTATTTATTTATTTATTTATTTATACAATGTTTAATGTAGGTAGACAGTGATAGCCACGGTAGACTGCGTGATTGCGTTGACTGGTCAGTTCTTTCATGTCATGCACATACAATTAATAAATGCCCGATTGATTCCTAATATCATGTTATGGCTGATTTAACACTTTGGGAACCGGTGAACATCATCGACCATAGCATTATCTAGTTGTTCTTTTTGGAGTTAAAAATTTAGATCGGGGCATGAGACAAAATAAGCGCATTTTGCGAAGTGAACTAGGTCTTTGCTGTTCCTCGATCTTTGTTTGTGTTTGTGTTGAGGTTTTACGGCCCAGTCAACCCAATGGGGTCATGTCGAGCGCGGTCAGTTTACCTAACCACACGTTTACTGGGCAGGCTTAGTCCTCTAAGCGGTTAACCAGTATTGTGCACATTCTTTAGCCAGAAACTGACTACCCTTCTTGAATCAGCGGAAGGGAGAGAATGACCGCTAATTCATGGTATCCTAAAGTTAGGATGTGGGTCCGGGGTGATGCTGGTCTTGCAGCGTATGCACGACGAGGTCATTTCGACATCAGCCGACACGTTTCCTCAATGTACAGTATTTACCCTAAGCATTTGAACAGACTGGCCTCAGCAAACAGTGTAGACCCTGATCAAATGCCACAGGATGCGGCGTCTAATCAGTGTCTGTACAGTTTCTCAGTCGCCCTAGGCCCAGTTGTTCAAAGCACTGTTAGCTTAACAAGCGCGTTATGGTCAAAATGTTAACTGTTCTAATAAGTATAATATCCAATTCACAGGTATTTTTGCTGAAAAAATTGTGAGTACTTTTTGCAAATGCAAAAGCTACTCACATTTTTTGCAGCAAAAAGTATTAGCGTATATGCCATATTTAATGCAAATGCAAAAGCTGCTCACATTCTTTCAGCAAAACATATAAGCGTACATGTCATATTTAAAGATCAAAATCTTAACTATACGTTAACTAACGACATTGTTAGTTTTGAACAACTGGGCTCAGATTTTTTTAGAAACATCAAAGGTACATGTAGTACAAATGGACTTCAAATTTAAGACAAGTATTGTAATGTGTTAAGATGTCCGAATAGTAAGGGTAAGTATCATTTTGAATAGAGTTATTGGGTCTGAATATTTAAAGTTAATGCAAAATATTCGATGCGCAGCGCACGAAAAGGGCCTTTATGCATTTTGTGAACAATGTAACTCCCAATCACCGTGCGCATGTGTGTAGTCTAATCTGGGCATTTTCTGTTCGTGGACATATACTACAGTATTCATTGATTCTGTAAGCAGACAACAAAGGTCCAGATCAGCCTGTGCTTATGCACAGGCTAACTAGGGCCTCTGTTGTCCGTTAGTTACATGAGGTCCTTTTCGTGCTTTGCGCATCATATGTTATTATACGTCTATAAACAGAGAAAAATGAACTTTTTATAGCCATCACGAGAACATGCCTATATAATTTTGCCCACCTTAAACCCCACTTTTATATAGTAAAACTGGGGTTTACAGGGGTATACATTATTTTTTCTTATTTTGCTAAAAACATAGATTGAGGGTACTCATTAGAACCGCCCTGCTGAGGCGGTTCTAACGCGAGGCGGTTCTAACGAGTACCCACAATCTATTGAGCAGGAATATGAAAAAATATCAGAATTTTTTATCTGAAAATTATCTGTTTTTGGTTGAAAAATTTTGAATATATTTGAATAGGCGTGTTTTCGTAATGGCAATCACCTTAGAGTGTGTGAAGCTGGCTTGGGATTCGCAATTTGGAATATCGATTTTGCCCAACTCTAACCATAACTTTACTACACTTTACTACTACGGGATAAATCGAAGACCAAACTCCATACTTCAACTTCATACACTTATAATCTTACTTAGAGAAATACAAGAAATAGTGTACATGGAAATAGATTAAACACACACCAGAACCGTATTAGCGAAGTCTGACCAAAGTAGTTGCTTTTCATCGAGAACAACCGAAAGACTCGGGTCAACTACACCTTGGTACAATTAGATCAGGACTTGGTATAACCTAAACATCACGAAAACACGCCTATATAATATTGAACCCCTTAATACCCACTTTTATATAAGTAAAACTGGGGTTTACAGGGGTATATATATAATCTTTCTTATTTTGCAAAAAAAAAAAAAAAAAAAAAAAAACAACATAGATTGTGGGTACTCGTAAGAACGTACCCACAATTTATGTTTTGAGCCAAAAATTGAAAAACATCAGAATTATTATCCGAAAATTTTCCTTTTTTGGTTGTAAAAAAATTCAATATATTTGAATAGGCGTATTTTCGTATGCTATTCGGTGACTCTAAAAGCGGAAAGCAACGGTTCTGACCTGATTGCCCAGATGGTCAGGCTGATCTGTTTATTTGCTGTTTGCGTATAATAGTGGGACCTTCTGGGAGGCTCGGCGTCGAAATCGTTCGCATTAAGGGGAGCTGACAAACTTTTAAGGAGGTCAACGCTGCCAAAATAGCTTTTATCCCTTCTAAAAAGGGGCCTACTCTAAATAGAAAGCATTTGCTCCCTTCTGAAAAGAGGGTTATTCTAAAAAGAAAGAATTTGCTCCCACCAAGTGGAAGCAAATTCTTTCTGTTTATACTAATCCCATTTCCGAAGGGGACTTGTCGTGCAGGAACAGGAAAACAAACAGGTTTTCACAAAAGTTGCCCCCCTTGCAATACATGGCGGATTATCTACCGAGTGTATCCAGTTCCTTATTTACCTTTTTGTAGAACTTTCGTCTCTGCATTTCTGACAGGATGGTCCAGGAAAACTTGTTGACTGGGGAACCTCATCCGCAGTATCTATAGTATCTATAGTAAAGCAAATACCATATTTATCCGAAACAGTAGGACACCATAACTCCTTACCATAATTGACCTTAAACTCGAACAAGTCACTTTTACTACCTGTTAATGTGCCAAACACTGTTGAATGAGTGGCAAACTGTGTAGATCCAGATCAGACGCCGCGTTCTGCGGCATCTGATCTGGGTCTACACTATTTGCTTACTGTTGTTTGATGTGTTTAAATTGCTGAATGATTGGCAAACAATGAAGATCTTGATCATACGGCATGCCATTAATGAAAAATAGGTTTCTTTAAATAAGAAGATTCTGTAGATTTTTTTTTGCCAAGGGTATATTGTGCAACATTATCCAAAAGTTACATTAGTGAACAGCGAAGATCCTTATCAGACTGTGTACTTTCACATGCTATTCTGTACCTTGCCTGTTCGCTTTTGCATGACCTGGAACATGGTTACCATGTTTTACGCAAGTATTTGGAAAGAGAGTCCTGAGCAAACAGTGTATATTCAGATCAGACGTCGCAAAATACGATGTCCTATTACGTTCTACTTATACAGCAGTTTTCAGATACAGTAAAAGATGTATCCTGGTACCACGCCATGAGTTTTACATTTCTAAATCTAACAAAGGTAAAATACTCCTCCTTGACTATTTTTCTGCACATATTATCTCCCTTACCAGTCAGAAACCCACAATCCATCAAGGATACATGTTATCAGTTATCATTACGAAAACACGCCCATTCAAATATATAGAAAATTTCACTTCCAAAAAGCTTTTATCATATTCCTGCTCAAAACGAGGCGGTTCTAACGAGTACCTACAATCTATGTTTTTGAGCAGAAATAAGAAAAATAATGTATACCCTGTAAATCCCAGTTTCACTATATAAAAATGAGGCTTAAGGGGGTCAAAATTACATACGCATGTTTTCGTGATGACAGTTTGTAAGTAAATGTCTCGGGAAGACAGTAACTTCTATATTGCTCCTGGTGTCTACAGAAAATCTATGTTTGTTGAGTGCATCATAAAAAAAATGACAGATATTAAATAGCAATGGAACTTTCGCAGATTACATGGCGATAAAACTTCAAATATTTGTGGGTCGATCTGTGTTAAACCTTAACCCATGCGTCTCTGGTTCTGAAATCGACTCTTCCTTCTTATAAATTGGAAAACACCAAATTTCAAAAAAGGAATAGAAACATTCATTTAGCTAATAAATAAATAAATAAATAAATAATAAATAAATAAATAATATACATATATTTAAATAAATAAATAAATAAATAAATAAATGTTAATCAAAACTAAAGAAAACTGAATGGCAAATAGTTTAAATCCTCATTACGAAAACATGCCTATTCAATATATATTGAAAATTTTACCACCAAAAAATGAAAATTTTCAGATAAAATTTTTTGATATTTTTCATATTTCTACTCAAAACATAGATTGTGGGTACTCGTTAGAACCGCCTCGCCGAGGCGGTTCTAACGAGTACCCACAGTCTATGTTTTGAGCAGAAATAAGAAAAATAATTTATACCCATGTAAACCCCAGTTTTACTGTATAAAAGTGGAGTTTAAGGGGGTAAAAAGTATATAGGTATGTTCTTGTGATGCGATATAGTCCGTCTCATCAGTACTTAAACCGTTTGCCAATGTATATATGCTTTTGTCTGCAAAACTAAAAGAGTTAACGTTAAGCAGGAGAAGCAGTGAGATGTTATTATACGTACCGACGGCTGATGGATGCTCTTTGAAAGTCACACGTTTTGGTGAAGACGGTGAAACAGGTGAAGCCGATCTCGGCGGTTTCCGCTTCTCTGTAAACATTGGAAAAATTGTCTGATATTACTAGAACAATCTAGTATGGCCAGAATAATTCAGACGTTTAAGACATTTTCAGAGTGAGCGATTAAGTAACATGTTTAAAGTGTCACATAGCAATACGTTTACAATATGCATAGATATTAAAATAACCTTAGAATTAGATATATTGGTATCTAGCTAGCCCGGAACGAACTTTTAAGACACTAAAAGCAGAGGAAAACACCAATTGCAGCCTCCCTCAAACCGGGCCACCTCTGTCTGCGTTAAAACGCACTCTAATGTGAGACGCCACGTTAAGAAATTTTAAGACGGTATTATTTTGATTGACTCAATGAGCTTAACAACTGAAATTTGTATTAACATCCATAAAACCATTCAAACAATTTATCATAATAATATATGTATATTACTTACTAAATCCGCTTAAAATATACCTGCCATGACTTTTTTTTTTTTTTTACTATTTTATGCAATGATGCAAAAAGTTTGCCACGGAGGGCATGTCTGGGGGTCATTAGAGGTCAAAAAGTAGGATTTTGGGTCCGATTTTTTTATTGTTACCCAACTCCTCTTAGGCTTTTTTAGCTAGAACCTTGAAAGTGTTTTTTATTTTACTAAATTTCAGGTGAAACTATAGTACATTTTGATATGCGCTCAAATACATTTATAATTAAAAGGTATTGCATGCATCTTACTAATTCTACTGTTTTTTTTATTACTAGCATTTGTTAGATATCAAGATATTAGAATTACATTACAGTATCCTGTTTTTAGCGGAAATTTATCATTTGGTCGGACATAGTATTTCCTGCTAGCTCGCATGTGCGTCCAGAGAAAACTAATATCAGTATGCGCATCCGCGTTGTCTGATTAGACCTAAGAAGCATTGGTTCTTTAGCTACACACAGATTGCCCTGCGAAGACCCTGATGAGTACGTGAATGTGCAGGCTGATCTGAGTGTTCGCAGGGTGCACATGCAATCTCCAACTCGAATTTGAATACATACCCCTGCATTGGACGAATTCCTCGTACCCCTTCTTGATAAAGTCTTCCATGCTCTCAGACCTGTCTGACAGTGACCATTTTCTCTGAAGCTCTATCATCCTCTCCCTGGCCGCCATTTTGTCTTTGGTGAGTTCTTCACTCTTCTCTCGTTCTTCAAAACTACTCTTCTCTTGTTCTTCCGAACTACCCTTCTCTCGTTCTTCCAAACTATTCTTCCCTCTTTCTGGCCTACTGCGTTGATCCTGCTGATTGATGTATGGTTCATACCTTCGGCGTTTTGGTATTACCTTCTGCCAAGCAATATCAAAGAGCACATAGGCCGGAACAAATTCTGAAATAGATGATGAATGTAATTAAACATAGCAACAGATAAGGCGCTTTTTTCATCCGAAAAATGCTGATATCTTTCTTATTTCTCAACAAAAACATATGTTGTTGGTACTCATTAGAAGCGCCTCGCCGAGGCGCTTCTAATGAGTACCACAACATATGTTTTCGTCGAGAAATAAGAAAACATATTATGTGGATACCCCCTCTTATCTGTAGCTATGATTAAATACATGTATATTTGATCTAAAGAGAAAATATAATTCATGTAGACTGACATATGGTGATGATTTGGTGTTTTACGTCCTTTCAAACATCAAGTAAGTAATATAGAGACGACGAAAGGGTAAAATGAAAGGTTCTGTGCAAAGTAGTGCCAAAAAGGCATTATATGAAATCCGCCTCCAGTAGGATTCGAGCACGGAACCTCATGTTTTGAATTGTTTTTTATTATTATTACGGGTACACTATTACGCCAGATCTATTCCAGGGGTGGATTCAGGGTAGGGGGTGGGGTGGGGGTTCGGAGGTTCAGTCGATTCCCACTAGAGTTAAGATTTCATTTTCATCGAAAATTTTGGAAATTTTGGATAAATTTGATAAATTTGGGCATTTTTCCTTATACTTCTCTTCAACAAGCCCATTTAACTACCTGTAATTGTGTGTAAAATTGTTGGTTGAGTAGCAAACAGTGTAGACTCTGATCAGACGCCACGTTCTGCGGCATCTGATCTGGTTCTTCACTGTTTGCGCAGGCCTGTCTGTCCGAATACATAAAGTAAGTATGGTAATATGATTAAACAGAACCCCTCAGAAATCCTCCTGGATCTGCCCATGTATTCTCATGAATTGTTCATCATGGCATAAAAGATTTTTCATAGTTTTTCAAATTCTCTTTACATCTGTGGAATGCAATATTTGAAGGAAACTGTAATAGGACAAGAAAGGTAGCGTAACGCATACACTACAGTAGGAAATACAGTCGAACCTCGTTATCTCGAACTCGCTTATTTCGAATTACCGCTTATCTCGAAGTGAAAATCTGGTCCCTGTTTTAACAGGAAACTATGACAACAGGTAACAAAATAATGTGGAAAAGAGGAGAAATTGCTCCTAAGGAGCAATTTCTCCTCTTTTCCACATTATTTTATATATATATATTTCTAACTTCAAGAGTCAAATTACATATTCATTTGTTAAATGTGGTTGTTCAATTTATTGTTTTCCTCACTCTCTCAACTCTGATATGTCGAAGTACGGATATCTCGAAGTGTTTCAGTGAGTCCCTTGGAATTCGAGATAACGAGAGCCGACTGTAGTTACATAAGGTTAACGCTTTAGAACGATTTGTGGCAAATGGCTATGCAATTGTGCGTTGCTAAAAAAGCGTTTGCTGACGCTACTTGGACCGTATAAGGGAGCTGATTTACATAAAGCACTTTCAAAGCGTACCGTTCATAGCAGCGAGACAGAACAAAATGGCAACAACATTGCTGACAGCAGGCTCTAAAATGTTGATTCGAGTGTTTTGTTTTCAACACTTTGAACACCAAAGACGACGCATAACGTTTATGTGGTGATCAGAAAATATAAAAATCATAATTCTTGAAACATGGAGACTGAGATAGCAGCCATTTTTTAAGCCGCTTTCGTAAAACAGGTCGTTGCGTAAGATGACCAATTCGCTAAAGAGCGCTATGCTAAGGTAACTCTCGCCTGGTCAGCCGCATTAAAGTCAACCCGTGCCACAAACGTCCAACACATTCTGATCAGCGCTTTCGTGTTTTCGCTGAGATAACTCTTGCTATTTTCCTGTCATATTTTGTAAGAGACAACACTTGTGACTTCCTGTTTGATTTCCTGAATACCGTGACCCCTAAGGAGATTTTTTTTTCCGTTTAGTGTAGACCCCTTTTGAGTACAATGGATGGGAGGGGGCAGAAAAACAATTCTGACAGTTTTTTTGGATGGCTCAAATGTATAAATTCCGTATACCCAAAGCCCCAAATTAAGGAAATTTGATACACTTTCAAGGGAGACAACACTGTCACATTTGCTTTGCTCCCTTCTGAAAAGGGGTCTACTCTAAAAGAAAAGAATTTGCTCCCATTCCAAGGGGAGCAAATTCCATTCTTTTAGAGTAGAATTAGCTCCCATCTCAAGGGGAACAAATTGTTTTCTTTTAGAGTAGACCCCTTTTCAGAAGAGATTTGTGTTCAATATAGCAAACAGAAAATCACACAAACAAACCTATATAATTTTAACCCCCTTAAACCCCACTTTTATCTAGTAAAACGGGGGTTACAGAGGTGTACATTATTTTTCTTATTTCTGCTCAAAAACATAGATTGTGGGTACTCGTTAGAACCGTCTCGCTGAGACGGTTCTAACGAGTACCCACAATCTATAGGCGTGTTTTGGTAATAAGACCACAAAACTTGTCTCCCTTGTCAGAAATGACAGAAATTCTACAAAGTGTTTCTATTTACCTAAATACTTATGTAACCTCTCAACTGGGGTCAAATTACACTTGTAGTGTATGTACTAGAGATACGTTGAATATACCGGCCTCGGGGGTGGAGGGGGTGGGGGGTGGGGTGCTCAGTCGGATGCGCGTCCGACTAGTGATCAGGAATCGCGCGGTCGATCTCCAACGGGTCTGGCAACATTCTTTCATGGAGGCTAATCATGAAATATTTTCTACGGTCATACTCTCTCTTCCGCTGATTCAAGAGGGGCAGCTGTCAGTTTCTGGCGAAAGAATGCGTACAGCCTGCCCAGGCAAAAGTGTGGTTAGGTAAACTGACCGGCTCGACATAGCCCTAATGGGATGACTGGACCGTAAATCTTTAACTCCACTAGGAATATGATCCAAAAAACAATCTCACCGTAATTTTTCACCGATTCGTCCATTATTTTCGCTTCTTTGTTCCAAGGGGCGTAGATAAGTAAGATCTGGCGGTTAATGAGCAGCTTGCGATCTATACATTCCTCCCACTTCTGGACTTTGCTGTCTGAAGTCATGAAAATGAACACAAGAAAATGTCAGTAAGTGGACTAGAACTAGTTTTGTTTTATTTAAAAGCATTTATATTTTTGCACGCTTGCTTCACAGCTACTTCTTGCTGCAAATGAATAAATTCTGGGAAAAGTGACCCGTTGGAAACACACAGATAACCAGAGCTTCCTAGGACACAGTCGCTCTGCGTATTTTTTTATTTAAAATTGTGAGACAAGTGAAAAGAAGATGTTGATTTGATCCTAAATATAACTATATTTTGAGTTGACGTCCTTCCCTGCAATGCTATTCCCCATTCTACCCTCGCCTACCATACTCTCCCCACCCCTCCCCCTCCCCACCTTAGGCCGCCTCACTACATGAATCAGCTGTAGTGAAAATCAGTTACTTCTGAAAAGCGATATTTGTAAGTAAAAATACACATCAAATAAACAAGAATAACAGAATTATTTTTGAGTCTATTTATGAACAGTAATCTGGCGTGCAACAGACTTGTTTGGGTAATTTTCTATTTTCAAATAAGTCGAAATGCCTTTCAGTGATTCCAAAGGACTAAAATAAATAAATAAATAAACAAACTAGAATGCGTAGTCGATGGCAAAAACATAATAAAAGTAAGTCTGCTATTTTTGTTTATTTGATGTATAACATCAAAAGGATAATAAAAGTAAGTCTGCTATTTTTGTTTATTTGATGTGTAACATCAAATAAACAAAAATAGCAGACTTGCCATTACTATTGAGTTTGTTTTACAAACATAGAATTTAACATGTAATATGCAACACTGCATGTATTATAGAAATCTAAATCAGGTCACTGATCCCAAAAGAACCAGAAAATATAAACTACACTAAATGTAAAAACGCAGCACGAGGTGACATTTTACGGGCGACACACAGTACATAATGACAGCTTTAGTGAAGATCAATTAATTCTAAAAACAAGTATTCTTCGAAAGAAAAAAATGACGCATCAAATAAACGGGAATAGCAGAGTCGGTTTAAATTAGTCTGTTTATGAACAGTAATGCAAGGTGCAACAAACACTGCTCATTCCTTCTACCTCGCTCACGGTTGAGCGATTTGCTCTTTCAAATAAATCCATTGCATCACGAAAACATACCTATATCATTTTGACCCCCTTAAACCCCACTTTTATATAGTAAAACTGTGGTTTACAGGGATATACATTACTTTTCATATTGCTACTAAAAACATAGATTGTGGGTAGTCGTTAGAACCGCCTCGGCGAGGCGGTTCTAACATTTACACACCATTTATGTTTTGAGCAGAAACGTGAAAGATATCAGAATTTTATCTTAAAAAAAATCACTTTTTGGTGGTAAAATTTTCAATATATTTGAATAGGCGTGTTGTCATAATGGGTACTCAGTGATTCCAAAAGACAAAGCCTAAAGTATGTGAAAGTGAAGTATGGGGAGACGTTTTATATTCACCACACGACACATATAAACACGTGGGCTGCGTTCAGTTTGTTTTAAAGCGAAAGACAGGCGAGTGTTTTACAAAAAAAAAAAAAAAAAAAAAAAAAAAAAAAAAAAAAAAAATTTTGCATCGTCTGAACGATTTTTGTAAATCGTCACACGTGATCTCCAATTAGAGACTACATGCCTTTCTCGTAGACGAGACTTGAAGTCGAATAAACTATATCATTTTTTTTTCATTTTATATAGAAAAAAATAATTATCAACGTTACAGACATTCCCATATTTTGTTTCTACAAAAAAACACACATAAACTTTATTTGCCAAGGCCGCCATTTTTGTTGTGTCAAAAGACAGCTTGAGACTAGTTTAGAGCTGTTCGTTTCCCTGCCCTACGTCTTCACTGGGCGCATTTTGAATAGGCAAGATGGAAAGCTCCATTCATACGGACAACGGAGACACAAATCAGATTTCACGAATGCGCAGGCTGATTTGAATCTTGTTTGGCGCACATGTCAGAAGGTTTTTTTTTTCACACTGTGGCTTAATTATTTACCATCATCCGCTATAGCCCACTTCCACCTCATTGCTTTGCCCTTTGGCAACTTGATGATAACTAGGTATATCCCCTCGCTGTAGGGCTCTACAGGCATCGCCTCTATGGCATACTCCTCGTGCCAACAGCCCAGCTCCGGTATGTCACCAGAAAGGAGCAGCTTTGTCCCCTTTTCCAACTTAATCTCAGTCTTAAAGTATACGTCGGCATACGGCATCTACAAAATGAAATTATTTTGTGCAAGTATAATAAACGTCAAAACGATTGCCTTTGGAAACAAAGAATATTACAGATTAGAAAATGGGAGTCTCGGTTTTATTGAGACTCTTCATAAGCAGTAATGAAGTTTGCAACACTGCTTACACCCTCTAGCATATACATGAGCAGAACTCCATTTTCAAATAAACCATAATGGGCCAAATGATCCCAAAAGAAACGAAATATAATCTGCACTATGGTAAGTCTTTCCAGAATTTTAAACACAGTAGTGATGCGTGACCAGAGTATTCAACTATTGCATTATCTTGAATCAAAGCACTGAAAGCACTAGTGGGTCGATAGTCTCTTAGAAAAGGCTGGAAAATGGTCCTGAATGGGGACAAGACTGTTTTATCTAGCCATTAACTTCCTGTAATTTTAGCAAACAATGCAGACACAGATCAGACGCCGCGTTGTTGTTTGCTAATGTCTTAAATGTCCCATTCCAGGTTTTACAGCCAATCCTCTGTCAACAGCACTCTGACGTCACATCGATAAGAATGGCGCAGCTATAAATAGCCGTTACCTGGATTTCGTCTAACGCGCGGTTTGATAACATTGGTCAATGATAATCACGTGGACAACTAACTTAAGGAAATTTTGGCGTTTGTATACTATGGCTCGACTGTAAGCAATCGACCCCAAAAACCGTTTTGTTCAGGCTGACCACTCACTGACCCATAATCTCTCCCAAACCATTGAAGCAATATTTACATGTTGGTGAAGATTAACTCATACCTGTATAAATCTCGCCTCAACGACCTCATAGTGCAATTCAGATTGAGGAGCATTATAGTAGCTTATTTATGTTGCATCTAATCATTCTTCTGAAATGACTGACATCACGAAAACATGCCTATATAATTTTGCCCTCTTATACCCAACATTTGTATAGTAAAACTGGGGTTTACAGGGGTATATATTATTTTTCTTATTTCTGCTCAAAAACATAGATTGTGGGTACTTGTTAAGACCGCCTCGCCGAGGCGGTTCTAACGAGTACCCACAACCTATGTTTTGAGCAGGAATATGAAAAATATCAGAATTTTTTATCTGAAAATTTTCCTTTTTTGGTTGTAAATTTTTCAATATACATTTGAATAGGCGTGTTATTGTAATGGATACTGTTATCGGATGTTAACACACCAAGCATTAAACATCAAATGCTATTATTCAACAATAATTTCAAGAATAATTTCTATCCATTTAATGAATAACAAATGATTTAACAGGGTTCCGCTTGTTGTAATATTACTCCTTTAGGCATGTAAAAACATTATCAATCCAGGTAAGGTATTTAGAACATTTTCTGTGCTTCATACATAATTTAGCAAATAGACCTGTGCCACTACACAACTGGAATGTGTCAACAGTCTTTATAATTCTGTATAGAGCGTCGGGGTGGGGGTGGGGAGGGGGGAGAGGGTGGGGGTGGGGAGGGGGAGGGGGTGGTTTGGGGGAGGGGGGCTCGTAAAGGCCATTTACATTTGCAATAGTTCGGTCCTCTTCAGTGGTAAGATCGAAGAGTCCACTAACGATGCTTGGGTGGTATAGCACTAACAATAATTAGACCCAATACAATAACTAGGAGCACAGTAGACCACTAGCCTCCGCACTTGAGATCCGTGGTTCGATTCCATTCTGTGTGATAAATTGTCTGGTTCAAAATATGCTCCATTTACATTATTCGGGCGGGACTAGTTTAACAGAGTGCAATGACATTCGGATCAATGAGCTAACTGGAGATCCCCTGTGCATGGAGATTCAAGATCCCGCTTACTGAAGTAACAGTCCCCTTTTGTATTCCAAACTGACCTACTGTCCTAATAGTTGAATAACAATCCGCGTGTGCAGTCAAGGTGCAAAAACAAAAAGGTACTGAAAGTATTGTCTTGCGTAGCGAACAGACCCTGTTCACTGGTCAAACTCCATATGGCAAAGACTGGTCAGGATCTACGTTCTTTACATAACAATAATACATATACTGTATCTATCATTAGCCCTTAAAGTGTCAGTTACACCTCCAGCAGATGACATTCTGGTTTTATTATTATTGTTTGTGTTTTGAGAAACTAAGGCGAGACATTTCATATGAATCGTCTATGCAGACGATTCGTATGAAATATCGAGCCCTATTTGTCCCGGCAAAAATGATAATAAATAATATTCCGGAATGTCAATGTACAATTTTTTGGCACTTTGTGTTAACTATTAGATCCATGGTCGGATATACATGTAGGATGATTTCTGAGAGCCTCGATTTGATTGAATTAGCGTATACTTACTCTACGTATTCGGAAAGAGGCCTGAGCAACAGTGTACTCCCAGATCAGAATCCACAGAACGCTGCGTCTGATCAGGTTCTACACTGTTTACCACTAATCCAGCATTTTTATACATATTTATAGGTAATAAAATAGACTTGATGAAGAGGAGTTAAGGTAAAAAGTGAGGGTGTGAATATTGGGTAAATACGGCATTCCAAATTCATCACATTTCTCCAAACTTTTCCATGAAAATGAAATTTTGAGTTAAAGTTCCCCCACCGAACCTCTCTCTGAATCCGCCCATGAAATCACACGCCATATGTAAAAACGGAGAATATGCAAAATGGAAGACTTCTATCAGACCCTTTGTACATCCCCTGTCTAATCAGTCACTTTGGCAATAGTCAATATGGATACTTAGTACACAAACATTCTGTAAGTGGAGAGCGAAGGCCCTGATCGAACTAGGTGGATCTAACGCCATTATGCAAACCAGACTGCGTGGATATACAGAACGATCAGGACCTTCTCTGTCGATATAATTCGTCGATATGCAGTAAAACCTAAATGCCTCGAACACTGATGACTCGTTTACCATGGCTGATTCGAACTCATTTTTTGAGTCTTTTGGAAATTCTTCCGACAGCTCAAGAAAACAAATACTGTCAAACCTCGATAGTTCGAACACCGATGGCTCGTTTACCACGGCTAATTCGAACTCATTTTTGAGTCCCTACGAAATTCTTCAGCTGGCTCAAGAAAACAAATATTTAAGGAAATTTTCTTATTTTATCATAAAATTGTATATTGTATGTACTCATTAGAATCGCCTCATGGAGGCGATTCTAATGAGTACATTCAACATACAATTGTTGTGAAGGAAATAAAAAAACTCCCTAATTTATTGCTATTTGCTTCCTGACCTGGCACCATGATTATCCCTCAGTGGCTCGAACTACCCATGTCTCGAACACTTTTCCATGGTCCCAAAGGTGTTCGAGCAATTGAAATTCGACTGTATTTAGGGATAGTTTAGGACGTTTTTACTATTTTATCAAAAATGTTTGTTGAGTTTACTCATTAGAATAGCCTCATCGAGGCGCATCTAATGAGTGCACTCAACATACAATTTTTGTGCAGAAAATAGAATACATTTACCTAAATTATCACTGTTTGCTTCCTGACCTGGCCCAATGTTTAATCCTCAGTGGCTCGAACTACTTATGTCTCCAACAATTTTCTATGGTTCCAAAGATGTTCGAGCCATTGAAGTCAGACAGTAAATATACTGTGCGAAGGCGCAAACTGATCTAGGTTTTCGCTGTCAGCCTAGGCTTTCAGGATCCTTTTTCCGTGGTACTCGCAAACCATATATCAAAATACAAAAGATATGCCAACTGTATAAGCTCCATTTAATGTTATGCAGATGATAAGTAATATTTCATCGACAAACAATAAAAATTGTAAATATGTACACACGTATACATGTAAAACACACCGATGCAAGATCTTACACATAACTTTAATAAAGGTATAAATTAAACAGGTTTAATTATTTAATGCATTTTAATCTCTGTATTGTATTAAACCGCTTAGTGGAAAAAAATATCAACTAGTATTAAAACATTCCGTACATTAACCTATATGTTCAGTACATTTTAAATGTCAAACTTACTTTGCCGCTCATAAACATTTCGTTTTCATCATCTACTGGTCGTTCTGGTGTGCCTGCTCCATGTTGTTAAGCACTCCGGAAAAATGTCATTCTGTGTCGCTGTTTACGTTGGAGTTGCCGCCCCTTCTACTCTCCACTTTGACCGCGTCTCATCCATGTGCATCTACTTTATAGTCTACTAAACAAAGATACTGTTACCAGTCTAACGTCTGATAACGTTACGTATCAGAAAAAAAATATTGCATGTGATTTCTACAAATTCTATGACCGTATGTAGATTGTAATATATAGGAGAAATAAAGAATTAAGACAAAATTCTGAACTGTTAGAACGTTCCCATTTAAGGACAAACTGTTTTCTAAATAACGTTGACAGTGACGTCCTCGTTTCCAACGTCATAACGTAACGTCGGTTTCCAATAGCATCCATTTTATTGTTCAAAGCGCTGCTGACCAACAGAATAGTCAGGTAATTTTGAGAATTATTTTTTGTACAATGCACGTTTTGCACGTATTTATTCTAGATATTCGGACAGACAGGCCTGAGCGAACAGTGCAGAACCAGATCAACGCAGTGGGGCGTGGCAGCTGATTCACTATTGCAATTTTTAACACATCAACAGGAAGTGTTTATTTTTCAAAATTTAGGACAAGTATAGTAAAGATGTATTATGTCCAAATATAACGGGTAAATATGGTAATATTAGTAAGTGCATTTAATACAGAATCTACATCTATCTATCTATATATCTATCTTTCTATCTGTTTGTCTGTCTGTCTGTCTGTCTGTCTGTCTGTCTGTCTGTCTCTCTATCTAAACGATTCAAAAGCAGAGTGCTGAAATAAAAGATGTCAGATCAAAGGTTAGAATAATGCTTAAAAGGTTAAAAGCAGGATAAAAAAAAACGATGTTACTTTTGCTTTTTTTTTCACGGTGAATGAACAGCCCCCCACCCCCCACCCCCGCACCCCTGATCTGTTCTAGCCTATGTATTGCAAAAATGTAATCATACAGTCTATTTCACTATACAACTGTCAATGGGAAGAATGAGCTACAAATTTCAAAGGTTGTGACGTGATGGATTTGAAGGCCGCTTGACGTATGATGGTATGGGAATGGGGGCTTTGCCGTGCATAGCTTTTTATGGCATTATTAGTTTCTCATCATTCCGCCTCTGCTCCATTGATCTCTAGCCCAGCATTTTCTTCATGTCTGTGACACTAGGCATAAGGTGACTAACACATTGTAGTCTGGAGACCTCTTAAAGGGTAACTGACAAACAGTGCAGACCCAGATCAGACCCGTTTTGCAGCGTCTGATCAGGGTCTCCACTGTCTGCAGATAGTGATGTCTCTAGGGATATCCAAATCTCATAGCTGGACGTACCTAAAATTGAAGTTGGACTCTTCCAATATATAGTATGGGGGAGTCTATTCAGTCTACAACAGGGTAATTGTTCACGGCTCACCTTACGGCCTTTGTTGATACGTTGCTTTGTATATGGAGTCAGACTGGAGATGCTACCTGGTTTCATTATTTTGTCATAGATCGCATACAAGTGCTAAGACACAAAAGGCCTTGCGATAGAAAGTAAGTATGTGAGGGTCGCTAAAAAACATTGTTTGTTTGTGATTTTGCCAGTGGAGCAGATCTGTTTTCATATATGAAAAGAGGGAAATCAGAACCTGAATCAAAAATGATAATCAGTTGATACTTTGTAACATATTCATTTTCATAAATCATTTCTCTTTTCTATACAAAAATGCTCTACGAAAATACGCCTATTCAAATAAATTGAAAATTTCACCACCAAAAAAGGAAAATTTTCAGATAAAAATTCTGATATTTTTCATATTCCTGCTCAAAACATAGAATGTGGGTACTCGTTAGAACCGCCTCGGCGAGGTGGTTCTAACGAGTACCCACAATCTATGTTTTTTTTTATAGCAAAATAAGAAAAAAATAATGTATATCCCTGTAAACCCTAGTTTTACTATATAAAAGCGGGGTTTTAGGGGGTCAAAATCATATAGATATGTTTTCCTGATGGACCTATTTGAAATATTTTTGATTCTATGAAAAATGAGGTTTTACGGAAGTTGCATTAATTGCACGATGTTCCTCAGTTCTGTTGACAAACGTTGTTCATTGACTAATTTATTTATTTATTTATTTATTTATTTATTTATTTATTTATTCAAAAGGGGTCTACCCTAAAGGGAAAGAAGTTTCCCCCTTTGGGAGCAAATTACAGTGAAACCTGTGTAAGAGAGCCACCTCTGAGACAGACTTTAAACAGTGATGGTTGGTGTGGAAAGGTGGCTGTCTTATAAAGGTACATGTCATGTAATTTTGCTAGCAAAATTACATGACATGTACCTTTATAAGACAACTACCTTTCCTCATGAACCACTAAAGTCAGTTTCAAAGGTGGCTTTCTTACACAGGTTTTACTGTATTTCCTTTCAGAGCTGAACCCTTTTTAGAAGGAGGAAATTCAGTTTTGACAAAGTAGCCTCCCTGAATATGTATCCGGTGATTTTATTCAATTGATCCGAAATATGCGGAAAAGACTCATTATATGATATACTGTTATTCTGTAAGTCGAGAACTGAGAACCTGATTCTGGCAGGACACGCAGGCTAATCAGGGATATCATTGTCCATATTTACTGCAAAAACCCTATTTCCGATGACGTGAAAACAATTTTTCCTATAAAATTGCATGTGCGCCCAGCGAAAGACTCAGATTAGATTGCGCATTCATATATTCTAAACAGAATCTCTGCCGTCCGTTTAAAGCAATGTTAGATGTTTGGCTACCCATAGAGCGCTAAGCAATGACTTTGATCAGCCTGTGCATTTGCACAGGCTGATCTGAGTCATTGCTTGGCGGACAGGCGACCTTGTAGGAAATGCTGTTTCGCAGCTCATATTGTTCTGCTTGGATACATTCAGTAGTGTTTATCATCATCGAAACAATTCCAGCAGTGACTGCTGTTGTTATGTTTATCAAGTATTTATCTACTGTATGGAAGAATAATTGATTTTATTGTTGTTTCATACATGCCTGCATTAAATTTTCATGGACTTCTAGGGATGATAATACAGCGGCTAGTAGTGATACAGAATGAATGTTTTGCTTACAGTTAGTCACCAAAGGTGCAAAACATCATAATGTTTTTATCATGACGTCGCGGATGACTATGCTATAGGAATGAATTTCATTTTTTGTGTATTTTCTCACTGTGTAAACACCAGTGAATCATTTACAAACTAAACAAAGAAGGGCTTTAATTTTAGTTTGTGAGTGATCACAGGGGTAAACATTATTTTTCGTATTCCTGCTCAAAACATAGATTGTGGGTACTCGTTAGAACCGCCTCGCCTCAAAACATAGATTGTGTGTACTCGTTAGAACCGCCTCGCCGAGTTAGTCACCGCCGAGGCGGATCTAACGAGTACCCATAATCTATGATTTGAGCAGAAATATGAAAAATATCAGAGTATTTTACCTGCAAAGTTTCAGTTTTTGAGAGGTGAAATTTTGTATATATTTGAATAGGCGTGTTTACGTTATAAAAAAAGAGTTGCAGGAATCCTGCTCCGTGGAATATGCCGTTCACGGACAAATCCGATTGTTCGCTATCTTCCCGTTCAGCTGTAACAAGTTTACAGCGAGCTATACCTTGAGCTGGTTTTGGCGTAACCAAAATGGTGTCCTGGGTAAAAAAAAGTTTAAGTACGCTTGTTTGTAACAAACATCTGAAAATGTTTACTGTGTCGATAGTATTTAATCGATCTTATATATAAGTTGTTGATTGTTTGTATAATTCATTCGATCTAAAGTATAGTCCAGTTAAAAGAATATACCTGCTCTCTAAGTTGAGCTCACATTTTGAAATTAACCGTTCAGAAGATGCAAACTAATCTGCGAGAAACGTTTGCAAGTGCTCTGCTTAACTGAACACAGCCCTGGCGATAGCTGAGTCCCAAACTGAGAAAACGTAATTCGAGGAAACAATACCATTCTGTTTCTCTGCATCCCATTCAGGAATCAGAAAATGTAGAGATCCGTTTCTTTCAAAATTTCACGTCTGTTTCCTCTGAGTGTTTGAAAACAGAAACATAACATGTCAATATACCCTACCTTCCCCGTAGTATATAGTGAAACAGGAGTACATATGTGGTCTACATTATTAGTCGGATTTTCAGAATTTTGAAATTTTTAAACCAGCTTTTCAATTTGTTATCCCCACGTTTTTTTTAAAAAGCAATGGGAATATTGTTAACGCCTCCATCCGTCCGTCTGCCCGTCACGCTATATCCTCCTAAACCACTGGGCGGAATTCTACCAAACTTGCTACATCACTTCACCTCATGGTAAGGGTGTGCAAGAGCAGCATTATTTTTCTGTGCGTACGTCCGTGCGTCCGTCGTCCGTCCATTTGTCTGTCACACTATCTTCTCCTAAACCACTGGGCGGAATTCACCAAACTTACTACATCAGTTCCCCTCAAGTTTAGGGTGTGCGTGAACAAAATTATTTTTCCGTGTGTCCGTGCGTCCGTGCGTCC
The DNA here is from genome assembly GCA_964016985.1 of Anodontia alba. Lineage (NCBI taxonomy): Eukaryota > Metazoa > Mollusca > Bivalvia > Lucinida > Lucinidae > Anodontia > Anodontia alba. Next base: position 112,496,423 of record OZ024826.1, on the reverse strand, counting down.
GTCGTCCGTTCATCTATCTGTCACGCTATCTCCTCCTAAACCGCTGGGCGGAATTCAGCCAAACTTGCTACATCACTTCCCCTCATGGTAAGGGTGTGCGAGAGCAGTATTTTTCCCCATGCGTCTGTCGTCCGTCCATCTGTCCGTTACATGTAGCAATGTCCTAAACCACTGGGCGGAATCCAACCAAACTTGCTACATCACTTCCCCGTATGGTAAGGGTGTGTGAGAGCAACATTACTTTTCCGTGAGTCAGTCGTCCGTCCATCTGTCCGTCATGCTATCTCCTCCTAAACCACGGGGGCGGAATTCAACCAAACATGCTACATCACTTCCCCTCATGGTAAGTGTTTGCGAGAGCAGCATTATCCATTTCTCCGTCTTGCGTCTGTCCATCTGTCCGTAACGCTATCTACTTCTAAACCACTGAGCGGAATTTAATCAAACTTGCTACATGACCTCCCCTCGTAGTAAGGGTGTGAGAGAGCAAGCCCATCCGTCCGTCATGCTATTAACACATTATATAGCAACGAGCGTCGGGATTTGCGATTGCGCGCAATCGACTGCGCATTCTAGTTTATTCTTGAAACATGTTTTACCACATGGATCATACACAGCGGCTTATAAAGCTGTAGAAAGGAGATGGCAAGACATTACGAAAACACGCCTATTCAAAAGTACAGAAAATTACACCTCCAAACACTGAAAATTTTCAGATAAAAAGCTCTGATACTTTTCATATTTCTGCTCAAAACATAGATTGTGGGTACTCGTTAGAACCGTCTCGGCGAGGCGGTTTTAACGAGTACCCACAATCTATGTTTTTGAACAAAAATAAGAACAATAATGTATACCCCTGTAAACCCCAGTTTTACTACATAAAAGTGGGGTTTAAGGGGGTCAAAATTATATAGGCGTGTTTTCTTGATGTACATAGTTCTTCTGTTCTTTACAAAAGCATATGTTGTTGGTACTGCTAGGCGCTTGTAATGAGTACCTTCAACATATGTTTCCTTTGCGAAGCGCTTCTAATGAGTACCCTCAACACATGTTTTTGATCAGAATATATCAATAGTTTTGTTTACAAAATTGCTTAGTTAAAGTTATGGCTAAGAGGTTTTGACTTTTTTTTAGGTGTGTTAATCCATTTATGCCTGGTGAACGTTTCTACTTCAACTCTTTTAACGGGTCTTTTTCCGATAGAAGGTGTCCAGAGTGCCTGGTTATTTTTTAATATTACCATATTTTATAGAAATTCCTGTAATTAATGCAAACAGTGTAGACCCTGATCAGACGCCGCGTTCTGCGGCGACTGATCTGGGTCTACACTGTTTGCCAATATCCCTTTTATGGAATGCCAGGCATAAATGGGTTAAGATGATGATTGAAAAACTGATTATAAAAATAAAAAGACAATCATTCACCATAAGATGCCATTACTACATTGAGCATAGGGGTAAGGCTGTTCTCTCAGAAGATATATTATTTTCTCGCATACCGGATAAAGATTTCCAAAAATTACACTGCTGCTAACAAATCTTATCTCACACACCCGTATCCATCGCGTGGGAAAGATAAAAATCGAGAATTTTCACGTGTTTGATGTGCACTGGTTGTATAGGACGCCACGGTACGTCATCGTTAAGGTTGACGTCACTGAACGTAATGACGTCACTAAACGTTACGGTATTGTCATCACAATATGGCAGACATCTGCAATCAAAGTGATCGCATTATCAAAAACCCATTTTCAGAAATGAAAGGTATGCAGGAAAAAGAATCTATCATGGGTGTGAGGGACAGATAAAAAAAATCCGCCCCTCGGGATCACAGTCTGACATCACTCGACAAGCCTCTTGATGCCAGATAGTAACCCTCGGGACGGATTTTTCTATCTTCTACCCATGATAGATTCTTATAATATTTTCTGACTGGAAAGTGCTTTTGTGTCTAGTCTGTATTCAGCACTCCTTGACACCAGATTTTCTGCTTCTGTTACCAAGAGTACTGACTGAGAGACAACGGCTTCCAACCGAGAAAAGTAACGATTGGATACAACATTGAGACGGTATATTTCCAAATTATTGTTCTTACTCTCTTTAATTCTTTTTAACATGGCATCAAGAACTTAGGCGAGTATTTTGTTGTGTGTCAGAATATTTGTCCTTATTTGTGTTCTACTACGTACGGTCTCTTCATTTTGTTGTCGTCATTATCATTGATGTCAGCGTCCTGGGCACATAGAGGGATCAGTTTATATACTCAACAAAATAATTTAAGGGTCACTTAATGCAATGTTCCATATATGCAAACTTTGCCCGGGTCTATGGGCAAAACAACAGAAGATATTGAAATATTGTTGATTATTTCTTAAAGTGGAATCCAAAAAGGAGTGTTTCCAACAACAAATGTTGAAATGAAAAGTTTCGTTTTAAAATTCGTAAAAATGTTACGTTTTACCCAAAAATAGAGACCTAACATTTGAACATGACAAACAATGTCTTGACTTTACACTGTGAATAAATCATAGAGGAAGCTTTAATTTCAATCAAGACACTCACATTTTCCTGCAGGTCCCTCTGTAGATTATTCACGGCCTATGGGGAATCATCGAAGCAATTTCAGCCTCTTAAAGGGTTGACCTTTTTTTCCTGGCCATATCTATGTGTCTATTACCACTAAAAAGTGAAATTTGCAAGATTGTGTTTGGGGTAAATCATTATTTTGACTAAAAATAGAAAATTTCAGATATTCTGAAAAAGCATCTATTTGGGGTAAAAAGTCATTTTCAAAACTTCCCATTTTTCTCAGACTTTTCTGGGCTGACAATGTTCGCGCTATTGACATTTTGGTATCTGAACCTACTGCTAACATGTTGAGCTTATTGTATTGGGCTTGCAAACAACAGTATTACCCACAGAATAATTTTAACAACTGACGGGTCGCATTTGAATGTTAATCAAAGGCAAACTAAACCTGGTGACCCTTTAATTCTTTTGTTGAGTATATAATATAAGTCAGCGCAGGACAAAACTGGAAATAAGACGTGCGACCAGCGAAGACTCAGATCAGCCTGCGCATTCGCGCAGTCTGATCAGAGTCTTTCCTGATCGTATGTGCCTGCTACAGCATCAGGATTATCCAAAGAGGAATAAATGAGAACTCCAGTCCTTCTTGGTATATGTATTGGTCGATCTTAATCTTTGCTGGTCACAAAGGTCTTATTGTTGGTTTTGTCGTGCGCTGGTTCGTATTTTTTTCGTGTTCGTTAGACAAACGAAAAGATGACACACGATTGAGGATTAAAGGGAAATGAAAAGATGTCCAAGGGAAATAACTCTGACATGGAAATGTATTCATCCTTTCTCGTTGGGGTAACTCTGGGAGCAAACTATTATTAGCCCTCATTTTGGATTTTTTTTTCAAATACTGCTGGTCCCTTCAACTGTGCTTTTGCTCCATGACCATGGTGAGGTGTCATCATGAAAACCAATGACGTTTATTATTATCATTATTATTATTATTATTATTATTATTATTATTATTATTATTTTGTTTCGCATTTGGTCCAGTGTAATGCATTTATACTGTGTGAAAGTGGTGGGGTCCTGCTTGGTATTGTGATCGCCACGTTGGGGAAGAGAGAATGGGCTGCTTTGCCTTTTGTTGTTTTGTTCCGTACTTATTCTTGGTGTCGTTAGTATGCTGTTTAATGTGATTGTAGGACTTCTTGATTTTCTTTAATATGTTGTATGTATGACCAGACAATAAATGTTACAACAAGCGCCATCACTGTGTAAATATTGCATCACATTGACCAAATTTAATTTACATAATTGATGAAATATTGCACCGCATGATCCAGTTTACGAAAAACGTCTACTCAAATATGTAGAAAATTTCACCTCCAAAAACTGAAAATTTTCAGATAAAAAAACTTGAACTATGATATTTTTCGTATTTCTGCTCAAAACAGAGATAGAGGCGGTTCTAACGAGTACCCACAACCCATGTTTTTGAGCAGAAATATAAAACAATAATGTATACCCCTGTAAACCCCAGTTTTACTATATAAAAGTGGGATTTAAGGGGGTCAAAATTGTACGTATAGGAATGTTTATGTGATGCAAATAACGACATCCTTAGCTAACGTAATCAAACTTGGTGGTGTTATTTAGAAGATATTCCAAGACACGGATTTTGCGGAAGAGACACACTCTGAAAGCTTATCGTTACGGAATGTAGGCTAGCAGGCCAAATGCTTATGTGTTTGATCAGGGTGTATATTGTTTACATTAAGCTTAAGGATTTATATAAATGAAAGAAAAAAGCTGAAGCATACACCTTGCTGAGGATTGATAGACTGAAGTCGTTTTCCATCACAAAGCAACATTGTGTTGTTTTTTTCCCTCTCTCTTTCTATTTTAGTCTCCGAGTGCGCATGTCCATTAGCTTAGGTCAGAAAAATTCCTCTGTTCGAGCGTGAATGACATTCCTCCTTCAAGGGGGAGCACTAACCACTTGAAAACCGAACCCATTTTAGTATTTCTTAGCTCATATTGCGTTCAGATGCCATTTGGTCTTTTAGTCCATTTTCCCTAAGATTAAAGGAAATGAATGTACTTTCAGTATGGGAGGCAACTCTGTCAAACTTTGCTTGTCTTTCTTTTGAAAAGGGATCTGCTATATGTATATATAGAAAGAAGCAACATCTGAGCAACACCTTTAGCTTGTAATGTAGGTTCCTTATTAGGAGGGACCTATTGTGTTGGAAAGCAAACAGGATGTCACAAAATACTTTGTTCCCCTTGTTATAATTAAACAAGTGTACCCAGTCCGACTAAGTTTAGATAGAGTTAGTGCCAATAACGAATGCCCTGGGTGCACAGGCTGATCTGGCTTTTCGCTTGCTGCATAAATATTATGTACATTCTCCCACGACGTAGACAAAAATGTGCTTTTTTTCCATCCCAGTATGCATTATTTATTCCTGAAGGTAATTAGGTTTTTATGCATCCTCATGCACAAGTCGTAAAATCTAATCACTTAACCATTACCACTGTCTGGGCAGGTTCAGCAGACGACAAATTGGTAATTATCTTTCTTATTTGTATCAGAAAATAGGTTTGACATTTCATACAAATTGTCTATTTGCATGAAATGGCAATGTCCGCTTTCTAGGAAAAATAAGACTATTATTATAAAATGTCGTCTGCCAAGTGTTTGACATCCTATAGGCAGGGTTAGCAGCCGGCAAATTGATGATTTTTTTCTTTTTACTTTTTTTTTCAGAAAACAGGTTTGGGCATTTCATATGAATTGCTTCCTGCTGAAATTTGTACCCAGCATGCTAAGTATGTACCCAGCAGGCACATGACGTTTATACAACGTCGCATCAACGTCGATGCAACGTCATGACGTTGCATCGACGTTGAGCCGACGTTGCATAATCGTCAGGTGCCCGCTGGGTAATGTTAAGGCAGTCGCGATAGGAAGTATTCGTCTCTTTACTGTTCTTTATCACGATATCTGATGTTTGTACAGGTCTTTAACTCCGACAATAAAATCGATCTACAAAAGAATATTTATCTTTCTTGCTCGCACACAATTTACAAATAATGAATTATTCACTTTCTCTTTATACTGCTGACATTTAAAACTAAATCATTCAAACAGGTACAATAGTTATTTATCAATAAACTTAACTTTATCAATACATATTCCCACCCCTAACAACAATGCTCATCGTGCGTAACAACAACAAACAATATATAGACCACATGCAGTAGATTATCCAATCAAATTATAATAAGATATGAGGTCATAGGTCAGTATCAAACATGGCGACGGATGTATTACCTGGGACATCAAATATGGGATTAATAAATACTGAAACTAGAGTAAGTTTATTTTAAAATATAAAACACATTGAAATTCGTTGGAAATTCAACTGACATTAATATTTGCGCGTGGAATTTATTTAGGATTCTTTTTAAAGATAATAAACCCGTTAATTTCAGTTTGGTGAAGACACCATTGGGACGGGTCTGGTTGAAGACTTACAGAAATTCTATGATAAAACAGATTCGTTTGAAGATAAAGCTAAATGTTTGGAATTAATAACATCAGTGAATTTGGGCGAAGCCGTCCGGGACAATGCATTACAGAGGCCTCACTCTGCCATGCCTGTTGTTGGTGAGACCCAATTTAGATCACTTAACTCTTTATTAAGTCCATAAAAGCTTAGCATGATTGAACCTTTTCAGCGGACGACAATTTGATCTTTTTTTTTTCTTGTTTTTCTACCAGAAATAGGCTTTGACATTTCAAGAAAATTGTATCCTAAAATTTCATAAGGAGACAATTTGCAAGGAATGCCAATCCCTATTTTCTGGGGCAAGTAAGAAAGATCATCAATGTGTCGTCTGCTGAAGTCGCCCAGGGAGTGGTAAATGTTAACCTTCTATTGGTTCAAGCTGACAGAGAGAGAGAGAGAGAGAGAGAGAGAGAGAGAGAGATCAATAGTCACACATTATAGCTTTGACAAATATAAATCATATTATCCCCAAGTAGTCTAAAGATATACAAGAGTTTAAAAGTATTTATAGTTATCGTTTATCTGTCTATTAAGTAAGAATACGTTTATTTGAATTCAGTCTAACCAGAGCTTAACTCTATACAACTAACATAAGCATTATACAAAAGCGTTATCTAAATATATCATGTATGAGTACACAACAGTCAGGTCTCGGGACAATAATTTATTGCAAACTTAAAACATCAATGCATGTAGATCTATATGTAAAAGGATTTAATCTTTACCACTCTCTGGGAAAATTCAGCAGACGACAATGAAATTGATATTTTTCTTACTTTCCTAAAAAACGGATTTATCATTTCGTGCAGAATGTCTCCAGAGACAATTTGCATGAAATGTCAAAACTTGTTTTCGTGAGAAAATATGAAAAGATATCTAAACATTATATAAATGTATATATCTAAATATACCATGTTTGAGAGTACACAACAGTCAGGTCTCGGGACAATAATTTATTGCAAACCTTTAAAACATCAAAGCATTTATATGTATATTGATTGTAGCCCTAACTGCGAGCTAACGGTTGAATTGCAAATTTTATGATATTGTCATTAAAGGTTGACAAGTTTATCGATTTGGTAATAGGTCTCGACATAATGTATGCAGTATTAAGGGTACAAGACATGCTTTGTAGCTTTTCCTCCATTTTGCACAAGGGTCGCCAACTTTTGTGACTTCCTGTTTGCTTTCCTGCACACCAAGACCCTTCTGAAACGGGGTCTGCTCTAAAAGAAAAGAATTTGCTCCTGATGGGAGCAAATTCTTTTCTTTTTAGAGTAGACCCCTTTTTAGAAAGGGACAAACAATATAGACAGAGATATCTCCCCTGAAATGTATCTTTTTTCCTTAAATAAATTGAATGATCTGAAGAATCGAATTCTATCCCCTAAAGATTGGTAGGTTCGGTTTTCAATATAGACTCAGCGATGGGAGTTAAGTACACTTCTTACAACCTACGTCATAACGATGATGAGGGTCCTTATTTTCGCAAGTAACTAGTTTTATCGGAACCTTTTAAAATAACTATGGTTTATGAATTCAGGATATTTATTTAGTGCACAAAATTCAGTAATATTTGGACTGTCTGTCTTTTAAAAAATCGGGCTTCTGAAACACACGGAATATTCAGACACTTTGACAATATATGCTTATATTTACTAACACATATAGTTTCAGGATAGTCGGTTGGAGTACCTACGATAATGAGAATGTGTATGATGATTGCGTGTTTGGTGAAAGATAGTACTAAAATGGACATATATTTTTCTAACAGTGATTTTTCAATGCACTGTGCACACTTCGTGATGTTGGCATAAATCCGAGCAAATGATACAGTCGGGGCTATGTGCATATCACTATATTGATGACGTAGGCTTCTATTACGCAGTTTGATCAGGACCTTCTCTGTTCTCCTTGTACGGTATTTACTGAAGCTGTAGGCGTGCAATGAAGGCCCTTGCGGCACGGATGCGCAGACTTATAGCCTTCGATGCTTACATGTGATATAAAGGCTCATTTCGTACGTCGTTTAACAAATGGAATATTTTCATAATTAAACAATCAGTTGTTTTTTTTTCCGGTTTCGTTTAGAAAAAAAATGTCCTACCCAAAATATTTACTTACAAATACGAAGTTAACTGCTTAATAGATTAAAGGTTCATTCTCATACATGCAAAATACAACTAATAAAAAATAAGGGTGCATAACATTTCATAAAATGAAAATTCCATAATCCAAGTGATCAGCTGGGAAAATCTAACAAAGAAAGAAAAAAGAAAAACGTAGGAAAAAAAACAAAAAACAAAAAAAAAAAAAAAAAAAAAAAACGGAAAATAAATGTAAAATTTCGGTACTAAAGTTGGTAAAGTTGGAAATTTCCAGAGTTTGTAAAAACAAAAAATAACTTAAGAATAGCCCCATAATTCATTTCGCTACTTATGACATTCCAGAAAATGCATTTTAGATTTGACTGCTTAAAATGTGGATGCGAATGTCTGCTCACTTCAACAGCTTGATCTCTTTCAATGGTCTGAAAGGCGGTTGAATGGGATCAGGCTGACTTCCGCAAAAAAAGGGGCAACGAATTGCCTTTATACGTCTTCCGAGCTTCTTGCTTGTAGCTCTCCGTCACGAAAACATACCGATATATTTTTGCCCCTCTTAAACCCCACATTTATATAGTAAAAATGAGGTTTACAGGTGTACACATTATTTTTCTTACTTCTGCTCAAAAACATAGATTGTGGGTACTCGTTAGAACCGCCTCGCCGAGGCGGTTCTAACGAGTACCCACAATCTATGCTTTGAGAAGAGATATTAAAAACATCAGAATTTTTATCTGAAAACTTTCAGTTTTTCGTGGTGAAGTAAAATCAAAATAAACACAGCAGTATTACTGTAACCTGTTTCGGGTATATTCCTTCTTCAGACAGTATACATAATACAAAACTCGATACTCGACAATTTTATCTTGATACTCGACCAATTCAACTCGATACTCGACAATTTTAACTCGATACTCGACCAACTTAACTCGATATCGATACTCGAGGATTTTAATTTGATACTCGACCAATTCAACTCGATACTTGACAGTTTTAATTTGATACTCAACTTTTACAAGTCGATACTTGACACTCGACAAAAAGAAACCCTCGTTCTGTGATTGTGCGTCTTCCTGGACATCTTCTATACATTTGCCTGGTCCGGATCGTTCGAGTCGGTTGCTACTATCATCTAGTTACGTTTGCACTTCAGTAACTGTTCTAAATAAACATAAAGTTGAAAAACAAACCAGGGCAAACTAAACACAGTGTTAGCAAACATGCAGACACTTATCTCAATGCAAACGCAACAGTCAAAGAGCTGATAAGATCATATAGAGAAAATATACTCGCATGCTTTATAATTCGTCCATAGTCACAAATAGGACTGTCAGTCAAAGCTCAAGAAAATAATGGTAAATAGTTTAGATCTTGAGGAGAGCGTAGGTTATGATCCATTTCGTCATGACCAAAATTGTTTGTTATAGAATTTGTTTTGGTAAGGTAAGGACGTCGATGAACATACCGTACTGTTCCTAAGTATTGGGACAGACAGACCTGAGCAAACTCCGGTCAGACATCACAAAACGCGGCTTCTAATCAGGTTCTGTACTGTTTGTCACTCATACGGTAGTTTTAGTTATATCACCTGGGCCCAGGTTACAGTCGTTCCTCAGAGTTAAGGTGTACCTTAACTTAAGGTCTGAAAAATTAACATACAAAATTTTATTTTTAGAATCAACAAAAATGAATAGTTTTGACTTTGTGTTCGTTCATTGGTCGTAAGCAGAATATAATTGTTTATATCATCGTTCAAAATCAGCATTTATTTGACAGACAACTTAAGGAATGATTGTAATCCTGGACCCTGGTATTCAAATGGACTTGATCAAATTGAAGGAGCGGTATCGTAAGGGATTAACCCTTAAAGCGCCAAGAAAAACTGCATCTGAAAATGTCGTCTGTTTATGTCGTCTGCTGAATATTCTTGCAAACTTCTCAAAGCTATTTTTTGCATACCGGCAAACAGTGTGGACCCAGATCAGACTGCTCCGAGCAGTCTGATCTGGGTCCACACTGTTTGCAGAATTGACTTTTAAGATTACAAGCAGAAGACAAAGCAGACGACAATTGTTGTGATTGGCGCTTTAAGGGTTAAGGTGTCCGAATATTTAATGCGGTGTACTAACTTAGGGGTTTCACACCAGGAAACAATTGGTCGTTAAACTTTTTTTCGGGGAGTGCAAAGAACGACTGGTGCTATTTTACGCATCTCTGAACAAATGTTTATAACTATGAAGGCTTTCAACTCCTATCCTCTTTTTTAGGAAACAGCAGAATGAGGCAAGCTATTCTTGGGAGAAATATTGCCCCAGCTAAACATGTTATCTCATGAGCAACTCATTTCCTTCTGTAATGAGCAAATGATTTCGTAGCTCATGAGCAAATATTTCTAATCCCACGTGCAGAGCATGTCTGGAGACAGACGGGTGCATCATTATGACCCGCAACGGCAAAAAAAAAAAAAAAAAAAAAAAAAAAAAAAGAAAAGAAATAAAAAATAAATAAATAAAAAAAAATGTACATTCGGATATATGTGCCCAGCGAAGATTCAGATCAACTTACGCATTCGCGCAGCCTGATCAGAACCGTCACTGGGCGCATTTTAGATAGCTAAGAATGCAAAGTTGCTTGATGCGGACAAAGAAGACTGATTATACTGCGAAGATGCGCTGGCTGATTTGAGTCTTCGTTAGGCGCACATGCCAGAGAGTACTTTTTCTCACGCTGCGGTTTATATACTTATGTGATGTAAGACATGTCATGTCGTTTCAAGTACATCATCTCAAGTCTCAACCGAACGAAGCTCCGTTCGGTTGAGACTTGAGACGATGCACTTGAAATGTTATCTCGGTGGCAGTGCTTCATTTCCATATAAATTTCAAATAATTGCGAATCAATTACTTATTGAGATATACGATCGTTTTATCAATTCTTAACTATTGTACCAATCTTGTGAACTAGTTCATAAAAGTAGAGATATTATTATTCTCTGGGTTATTGGCTGCTTATTATTGATTGAATACATTGCTCGTTGATATATTAATTGCTTTAATAAAATACATGTAAAGTATAGACGACAAAAGATGAGCTAAAGCAAACTTCCGCAATCAATAATAACGACTTTTAATACAATTATTGAGTTGTTCAGGAGTTAATTTAACATTTACCACTTTCTGGGCAAATTCAGCAGACGAAATATTGGTGATATTTTCTATTTCCTACCCCCTAGCCCCCCCTCCCCCCCCACACACACACCCACCACCATCCCGTCCATACCCCCCCGCCCCCCCCCCCCCCCACCTAATAAAATAATGATAATAATAACACACACACGCACAATAAAAAAAAAAAAAAATACGGTTGTGACATTTAATGTAAATTGTCAACGGAGAAGACTATTTATTACTAGTGCAACGTCTACATATTCTCATGCCTCTTCTTACTGCTTCAATCTTGTGGATCGCAGATATTCTGGCTTATTAGCCCATCTATCCATCCATCCATCCATCCATCCATCCATCCATCCATCCATCCATCCATCCGTCCTTCCATCTAATATACTGAATTCCTCTTCATAGACATAGACATAGACACTAACATAGATTAGGTATTATGTTGAACGCTTAGCATGCTTGATAAAAATTTCAGCAGACTTTTTGTCGAATATCAGCCACTTTAGAATATAAGTTCCGTAGAGCTTTTACTTCGACAAACAAGAGTAAAGGATAACAAATGTCGAAGACACAGAAAATAAAAATAATTACAGCTGTATGTACCACGTCACAGGAGATAAAGAAAAAACAGCATTTAAAGTTAAGAATTTGGTTGGATGTGAGGTTAAAATTCACAAACATTAAAATATGGACAAATTGATACATTAAACAAGTTGGTTGCCTATGAGGAAGCACCCGAAAATGATAATGTAATTTCCTTAAGTCAAACTTTAGAAAAGGAAGCAGTGCGCACTAAAATCAGACAATACAACTTAATTACCTGTGGCGTGGACTGTATTAGCCAAAACCGTATTCGAAAAAAAGCAAGGAGAAGTTAGTTTGCTTTTCGTTTTTCGTTTTTCGCTTTTCGTCTTTCAGAAGTTAGTTTGCTTTTCGCTTTTCGTCTTTTAGAAGTTAGTTTGCTTTTCGCTTTTCGTCTTTCAGAAGTTAGTTTGCTTTTCGCTTTTCGCTTTTCGCTTTCCGTCTTTCAGAAGTTAGTTTGCTTTTCGCTTTTCGTCTTTCAGAAGTTAGTTTGCTGTTTGATTGACGTAAAACACTCACTCATTTTCTAACTCACTCACTCACACACTCACTCATGTTCTCAGACACTAAACAGTAAAAGCATGAAGCAGGCCTATTGTCAAAAAGCGAAAAGCGAAAAACGAAAAGCGAAAAGCGAAAAACAAAAAGAATCTTGACTTCGACCAAATGAACGTCTGCATATGGCATGAGCTGTTTGATGGGCGTAAAACAATCACTCACTCACTATCACTCACTCAGACACTCACGTATTAATGTACCCAGATAACAGTTACAACATGACACAGACCTATGATCGAAAAGCGAAAAACGAAAAGCGAAAAGCGAAAACGAAAAGCGAAAAATGAAAAGCGAAAAGCGAAAAACAAAAAGAATCTAGACTTTGACGAAATGAATGTATGCATATGGCATGAGCTGTTTGAGTGACGTAAAACACTCACTCATTTTCTAACTCACTCACTCGCTAACGCACACACTCACTCACTCATGTACTCAGACACTAAACAGTAAAAGCATGAAGCAGTCCTATTATCGAAAAGCGAAAAACGAAAAGCGAAAAGTGAAAAGCGAAAAACGAAAGGCGAATAGCGAAAAACAAAAAGAATCTTGACTTTGACCAAATGAACGTCTGCATATGCCATGAGCTGTTTAACTGACGTAAAACACTCACTCATTTTCTAACTCACTCACTCGCTAACGCACACACTCATGTACTCAGACACTAAACAGTAAAAGCATGAAGCAGACCTATTATCGAAAAGCAAAAAATAAAAAGCGAAAAAAGAAAAACGAAAAGTGAAAAGCGAAAAACGAAAAGCGAAAAGCGAAAAACAAAAAGAATCTTTACTTTGACCAAATGAACGTCTGCATATTCCATGAGCTGTTTGATTGACGTAAAACACTCATTTTCTTAATCACTCACTCGCTAACGCACACACTCACTCACTCATATACTCAGACACTAAACAGTAAAAGCATGAAGCAGACCTATTATCGAAAAGCGAAAAACGAAAAGCGAAAAACGAAAAACGAAAAGTGAAAAGCGAAAAACGAAAAGCGAAAAGTGAAAAACAAAAAGAATCTTGACTTTGACCATATGAACGTCTGCATATGCCATGAGCTGTTTGATTGACGTAAAACACTCACTAACTCACTTTCTACCTCCTTCACTAACTCAGACACTCACTCATTCATGTACGCAGATAACAGTAACAACATGACACAGACCTGTGATCGAAAAGCGAAAAGCGAAAAACGAAAAGCGAAAAGCGAAAAACAAAAAGGATCTAGACTTTGACCAAATGAACGTCTGCTCATTGCATGCGCTGTTTGATTGGCGTAAAACACTCTCTTTCTAACTCACTCACTCGCTCACTCACACAATCACTCGCTCATGTACTCAGATACTTAACAGTTAGAACATGAAGCACACCTATTATCGAAAAGCGAAAAACGAAAAGCGAAAAACGAAAAGCGAAAAACAAAAATAATATTGACGTTGACCAAATGAACGTCTGCATATGTCATGAGCTGTTTGATTGACGTAAAAAATTAACTCACTCACTTTCTAACTCACTCACTCACTCACTCACTCACTCACTCACTCAGACGCACACTCACTCATTCATGTACTCAGACACTTAACAGTTACAACATGAAACAGACCTATGATTGAAAAGCGAAAAGCAAACTAACTTCTGAAAGACGAAAAAAGCGAAAAGCGAAAAGCAAACTAACTTCTGAAAGACGAAAAGCGAAAAGCAAACTAATTTCTCCTTGCTTTCGAAAAAAAGGAAATAAAAAAAGGTCATATCAACAGAAAGTGGGCATAAAGGGCATTTTAATCCGAGACCATCCCGGGCAGAGTATGACACTACCAGCCTTAACTTATTAAGAAGACTGTTCCATAGCTTAGGTGCATGCATCAGACGTTTTTAACTGACCGAAGTCCTAAGTTAGCGTGGTTTACTCTTTGGACGTTTACGCTTTTTTACTGCCGCTCAAGCTGTACATAGAGGTTTTGATATTTACAAGGTCCCATGCGTATTTTGGCGACATATCATTATACACTTCGCATATGCCATTAACTGTAGCCTTCTAACGTGAAGTGAATGTGTATTAGTAAGTTTTAAAAGGTCACTAAGACAGGATGAATACTCATAGTTTATGAATCGTAGGGCCATCTCTTGAACCATTACGAAAACACACCTATTCAAATATATGGAAAATTTCGTCTCCAAAAAAATGATTTTTTTTTTTTTCAGATAAAAAACTGATATTTTTCATATTTCTGCTCAAAACATAGATTGTGGGTACTCGTTAGAACCGCCTCGGCGAGGCGAGGCGGTTCTAACGAGTACCCACAGTCTATGTTTTATGCAGTAATAAGAAAAATAATGTATACCCCTGTAAACCCCAGTTTTACTATATAAAAGTAGGGTTTAAGGAGGTCAAAATTATATAGGCATGTTATCATGATGGTTTTCGAATTTATTTGTCTAAGATTCACCACCAAAAATGCCATGCTAAAGGGCATTAGTTAAAATTTGAAGCAATTAAGGAATTGTAAATTACCATTTTTCCTTGTTAAAAATCGACCCAAACGTTTTAAAACTGCTGTAAGGCCTTCTTACATATTTCTGAAACGTGTTCATCAAATGTAAGCTTAAAATCTATTTTCACACCTAATAATGTGACAGTATTCTTACACTGGATATATTACACATTCAATATTGTCGTGTCTTCTTGCCAGTGTAGATGGCCTAATTGTTTGCAAAGCATATTATAAAATCGAAACTTTCTTTTTCTAAAACAGATTTTAAAAAATAGTAAGCTCTTTATGGATTAAAGGAAGAAGTGTTATTATCAGCATAATTGTATAAAATACATTGAATAATGAAATAAAATATATCGTTGATAAAATCATTGAATAAAAGAGGTCCCAGGATAGAGCCCTGAGGTTTCTCCTAAGAGCTAGTTAATCTGCCTGATCCTTTCACTGAGGTAGCTGTCCATGAGTTTAACCGCCTCCTCTGAAACACCATATGCCCTCAATTTTGCAATTAAGAGCCAGTGAGGGAAGCAGTCAAATGCCTTGAATAGGTCCATGAGAATAGCTGCTACGCATTCCTGGTTGTCCAGGGCCATCCGCAAGTCTTTCAAACATTTCAGCAAATCCCTCTCTGAACGCTGCTAAGGGGTTGAAACTATCTTCAAGGTACTCAGACAACTGATCACGCATATGTCTCTGATAGATTTTAGGGACGACGGGTAGCAGACTTACAGGGCGAAAGTTCGCTTTATCTAAGGGGTCCTTTCTCTTGTACAAAGGTAATACACTCTTGAGCCCTGAAGGAAGTTTACAAAGTGGTATTAATGAGACTTGTAGTAGCACCGCTAACAGCTGAGACACATACCTTCACAATTTTAGCAGATATGTTGTCGACACCAGTCGATTTCTTGACCTCAAGATTTGAGATTGCTATATTTACGTATGCTTCATTTGTGGGCTTGAAGGAAAATTTACCATCTTATTCCTTTTGAGGTATGTTTTACAAAATTTTGATAATACTTGGTTGGTCACAGTGCATTTTCCTCAAGGTGAATACCAAACATCTACAATGGTTACAAATGATCCCTGTCATGATGTTACGGTCCCAAATTTGCCCCAACGTCAATTAGTTAAATGGTATCAACAATTGCCAGACGAGCTGGAGGCCATAGTATTTGTATTTGCAATCTGAGCATTTTAGGTTAACTTATATTTCCGAATACGTTCGTCATTCAACGACCGCAATAACATTTACAGTGAACATCAGTCAATGAATGTAATGGCACACGGCTGTTCTTGCAAAACAACGTACTGGTCGCGAAAGAGTGTTGTCTCTTCATAGTTTATTTTTCTATCATACGATATAACATTATTATTATTATTATTATTATTATAATTATTATTATTATTATTATTATCCGTTTAGAGGACTCGTGAACGTAAAGGGTTATGTGCAAAGTTTACATGAAAAACTTGGGGTGCACGTACTTTGTACGTGACCCGATGCGTTCATAAGTCAATGAACGGCAAAAATAAAAATGTATTTCTGAAATGTACAAGAAAATGAAATGCATTTCTGGGGTTCATTTCAGGACAGAGAATGCATTATGAAAAATTACTTCTTTTGCCACGAGTGCATCTGAACTGTGTGATCTCGACGTCTAGTCATATAAGGGACATTTTACATTCTTGTTGGTTTACTTTAGTCCCAAATGATTTTCTAAAACAATCCGAGTCACAGAAAAAAAGAGTATCAGTTCATACGCAAACTGCGCAACCCTGTCATTCCGCGCATCTGCGTTGTCTGATCACGGGCTTTCCCTCTTAACAAGGCATTTGCTACTCGCATGTGCGCTACGGTCCCATTCAATGTGATGAGTCCCACGTATAAAAAGGCATGCAATTTATTTTCTTTTAATGTTTAGCATTCATTTCTGGCGAATATTTCCGAAGTATATTCACCTAGCTAATCGCCTTACACGGATTGTATATTATGTTTAATATTTTCTTAACGCTTAGCGTGCTGCGTACACATTTTAGCAGTCGACATTTTGTAACAATGTTTTCTTGCTTTTCCCATGACAGTAGGCTTTGACATTTTATGCAGATTGTCTCCTTAGGAGACAATTTGCATGAAATATCAAAGCCTACTTTCTGGGGATAAATAAGAAAATTATCATTAATTTGTCGTCTGCTGAATTGGTAAGAGAAGGTTTCTTAATAGAAAGTGCATTTTAAGTGCTATTTGTACGCATTAATCTCTCAGAAAGGATCATACTGTTTATATTTACTTTCACCTTTAAAGTAGCGAAATTGAATTTTACTTTCAATTATCAAATGAGTCGGGACATAGCATTTTCTATAAGATTGCATGTGTGTCCAGCGAAGTCTCAGATCAGCCTGCGCATTTGCGCAGTCAGATCCGCTTTTCGCAGGGCACTGTGGGCAGCCAAGGATCCAAATCGTCTTAGCCTTTGAAAGCCGCATCACTTCTTCTTTGACTGCCCTAGATATGTGGCCGCAAGAACAAGATACTTACCCAATAAGATAAACGCTTACACGTCTCATGATTTTCTTTTTGGCATTGCAAGGAGAAAATGAAGCTCTTTTTAGTCAAGTGCAAGAGTTCATTATTAATTCCGGACGGTTTACCTGAGGAAACCGAGACTAGTACCAAACTCTCGCCTCTCCAAACCTCTTGAAAGTAACCTTAATGTACATTTACATGTATTAGGAAACGCTCTTGCCGTGGGTACACATAACACGACTCTTCTCTCTCTCTCTCTCTCTCTCTCTCTCTCTCTCTCTCTCTCTCTCTCTCTCTCTGTTTGACACAGCCATTCATCTATATATACAGTATGTGCCACAATGACACAGGAGATGATTTTATCGAGCTTTGGCTTACCGTCAGATCCTGCACCATGTGTTTGTACTTCCTACTACTGTTATATTCTTGTCAAATAAAGTATTGTTTAAACCAAATCGTCTTCAAGCGGAAATAGAAAAGCCTGATCAGAATCTTGTAGGAAACGTTGTGGCCCGGCTCGAATCAACTATCGTGATACGATGTGCAATTCAAGTAAAATAGCCCTTATGTCGTATGCAGACAGCATAGGTCCAGACCATCCTACGCGTGTGTGCATGCGACATTCTGATCCGGTAGTCCGTCTATAACATACAGAAGCAGGTAATGAAGATTATATGTGTGAATTGTTCAAACTATGCGGATGCGCACTGATCTTGTCTTTCGCTGTTCACATATATGGAATAATCACTTCAGAGACCAAGTGCTTCTGAATAGATTGTTTCTAAACAACTATACCATCACGAAAACATACCTTTAAAATTTTGACCCTCTTAAACCCCACTTTTATATAGTAAAATGGGGTTTACAGGGGTATACATTATTTTTCTTATTTCTGCTAAAAAAGATAGAATGTGGATACCCGTTAGAACCGCCTCGGCGAGGCGGTTCTAACAGGTACCAACAATCTATGTTTTGAGCAGAAATATGAAAAACATCAGAATTTTTTATCTGATAACTTTCAGTTTTTGGTGGTGAAATTTCCAATATATTTGAATAGGCGAGTTTTTCGTGATAACCTAGAGCCATTAATAACAAGCTGTACCATTGGTCAGAGGATGTTATTTTAAGAGTAATAAATAGGTCTTCAGAAAAAAAAAAGTTTCTTTTAAAGCACTCCTGGGGTGGTGGTGGTGGTGGTGGTGGTGGTGGTGGTGTGTGTGTGTGTGGGGGGGGGGGGGGGGGGGGACAGGGAGGTTATCTACCCGAGCACATGAACGGCGTGTCCTTTAGACTGACTTCTGATATTATATTTGTGCGTGTAAGAGTAGAGGTAGTTATTTCAATCTTGTATATATAAGATATCTCAGGAAGTGTTTGAACTTGGGATTTGATATACTACAGACGTTTTGGAGCTGAGAAGTAGATCTCCTGATTAAAAGTACTTTTGTTGTTCTTTTTAATCGGATTAATTTTATGAGAGTTATGCCCCTTTTTAAGCTTGGAATTTGGTAAGGACAAGCATACAGTTAGGATGCGTTCTTGATGTCAAGGCAGATAAAAATCTTATTCAAGAATAGTCCGTGACAACCTTTAATAATAATAATAATAAATAGTGATAATAATGATAATAATAATAATGATGATGATGATAAAGTAATAATAATAAGGGGAAAAAGTCACTTACCAATTGTTGTTTAAAGTTTACACAGCTTTTGTTAGAAATCACTTCATATATTAGATATTGAATAGAAAGTAACTATAAGCTTGACATTTAGGATTATACGTTTAGATGAGATATGACATGGATACCGTTGCAAGGGAGATAACTCTATCAAAATTGCTTTTGCTCCTCAAAGCAAGAATTTACCGTAAAAGGATAGCAAATTATTCCCTTTCTGAGCATACCCTTTTCAGAAGGGTCTTCCTGTGCAGAATAGCAAACAGAACATCATTTTTTTTTTTGGTGCCTCTGGAAGGCTGTGCTTCGTGATTGTGGCAAGTTCTGGGTATTGTCACCTAGAATTGCCTCTTAAATCTACCACGTGCATCCAATCTGCTTATCTGATCAGGACATTTATTGTCCTTCTGGAGTATCAGTATTCTGAAACGACTCATAGACCCTGATAAGAATGCATTGATGCGCAGGTTGATTATAGGTCAGGAATTGTCCATTTGGCGTGGCACAACATAAATTTGCATTTCGGTAGAGAAACCCGTTCGTTAAAGATTCAGTTTCTTGGATCACTAATCAAATCCGACAAAGCTAATAAAATTGACAAACACAACAAAACTAAATAAAAATAAATAAATAAATACTACAATAGGCCTCGCCATGCGAAAACGTGTCTTCTGGCATATGCTGACAGCGGAGGACCAGATCAAACTGCGCGGATGCACAGTCTGATCAGGCCTTCGCTGTCCGCTAACAGAATCATTGGATACTACAAAATGAATGAATGGAGAGAAAAGGTCCGAATGATTCTTTGCGCATGCGCAGGATGATCTAAAACCGCGCATTTAGCTATGTTCAAACGCATGTTTTTGCTTGACGCGGCCCATATATGTGTTTCGTTTTTGTTCGGCGTATGTTTAAAATCACTTTGATCAAATATAAAGTTCCTACTTGTTTTTGGCAGGTCAAGATCATTCGAAAAATTTCCTTAGTCCCTACCAGACGACTTACGATAGAGAATATCCACAGAAACGTCCTATAGACACTGTAGCTTTAAGGTATGTAAGTTGCTATGATACAGTCAACCTTTTGTATTTGACTGGCACGAAACCTCCGCTCAAGAGGTGACCACTTATCAGAAATTATGCAAGAATATTGCATTGAATACGAGTACTAAAGTAATAAGAAATATGTTTTGAATATTTTTAGAATCGCCTCACTGAGGCGATTCTAACAAATATCAAAACGTATGTTTTGTAAGGATTCTTTACAACAGCAAATTCTTTTAACGGCTACACCTTTAGGAACAAATGCTATTGTTCTAACGGGGATCCAGTGTACTTTGAGTTGATTCAGTTTCCACTAAAGAACCTGACTACTGGGCACAAAATATCCTGGAATTTGTTTAAATATAGGTCAAAGACGACTCAGAGTGGACGGCAGCACATAGACTATATATCTGCAGCTAACTGATGGAATTAATCTGCTCCTCATTCAGATTATATATATATACGAGGGCGTGTCAATAAATAACCAGCCTATCCTATTTCCAATGGACCGAGACGGTCACGATTTTCATGCTTTGTTTCAATATATGATTTATACATGGGTACAAAATTACACTCGTATCGGACCATTCTTTAATAAGATATTGAATGTCAAACATGGCTAGTGATGCAAAGGCATGCTTTTCATCTAAAGTTGGGTACCGTGCTGTAATTCGGTACTTGTATTTAAAAGGTAAAACAGGCAAGGAAATACACGGCGAGTTAGCCGATGTTTATGGGTCTTCTGCACCATCTTATGCTCAGGTTAAATTCTGGGTAGGGGAATTCAAACGCGGTAGATGAAGCCAGGTCTGGACGCCCACTGGATGCCACCGACGAAGAAATGTGTAAGAAAGTTCGGGATCTGGTATACTCTGATAGGCGAATTCAGGTGGAAGAAATAGCGCAGGCATTAAGCATTTCACATGGTAGCGTTTCAACAATCTTACATGATCGTTTATGGTATGCGCAAGCTAACAGCCGTTGGGTCCCCAAATCCCTTAGCGATGAGCAAATGGCAACCAGAGCATCAGTATGCAGCGCCTTGTTGAAGCGTTTTAGGTCTAAAGATGATTTTCTTTTGCGTTTGGTGACTGTAGATGAGACTTGGGTTCATTATTATGAGCCAGAGAATAAAGCACAGAGTCGTCAGTGAGTAGGGCCTGGGTCCCCGAGGCCAAAGAAGTTCAAGACGCAACCATCTGCTGGCAATGTGATGGCCACAGTATTTTGGGACGCAAAAGGCGTTATTATGTTGAACATTTTACCCAAGAGAAGTAGGCCTATACAATAACTGGAGTGTACTATGCAAACTTGTTAGACCAGCTGAGGACCGCCATCCGTGAAAAACGCCGAGGTAAACTCTCTAAAGGTGTTTTGCTGCAACAGGACAACGCGAGAGTCCACACTTGCAAAGTTGCAATGGATGCTGTAGAGCGAAACGGGTATGAATTAATACCACATCCTGCATATTCGCCTGACCTAGCTCCTAGCGACTTCTTCCTATTCCCAAACTTGAAAAAGGATATCCGTGGACCATTTCCGGTCTGATGAAGAAGTCGTGACAGCAGTTGAGGAGTGGGTCAATGGAAAGGACCCTGACTTTTTCAGTTTTGGGCTGATGGCACTTGAACACCGATGGTCTAAGTGCATCACACTAGAGGGCAATTACATCGAAAACGAAGAGGTAGATCTCAACCGGAAATAAGTCAGGCTGGTTACTTATTGACTCACCCTCGTATATACTTCATTGATATGGTTCGTGTGTTTCGTTGGCTTGGAGACTTGAGTCTCGAGTTGGGTATCTTAATCCTAAGTTTGGTATACGAAAGGCAGCTTTGGATTCCCAAATATGGAATTCAATACCAATACCAATACTGAAATTCAATGACAAATTTGGAACCCATACAGTTCCCAAGCTTTGAGTTCAATATCTAGCCTGGAAATCAAACCCGAGCTTAAAATTCAAGGAATGGCCCTATGCGTTTAATAGTCACAAAGGACAAGATACTGTTATTCCAGGCATGTGTAGTGCCAGTCCCGTAGGAACCAGGGAATAGCGGGCTTAATTTTTCAGTTTGTAAAGCCCTGCTAAAGTTCTTACAGTGCGGGGCCAAATCATGACAAAATTCCTGCTAACAACCCCTGCCCCATCCCTTCCTCATCACTATGAGCTGACAATAATGACACACAACAAATGTATTGGATCATTTAGATAAACTTTCTTAGAGGCTCCTCGTGAATTTTGGCTTTAACTGACTCATTGGTTTCAGAACACACACACACACACACACACACACACACACACACACACACACACACACACACACACACACACACACACACACACAACGTGCCACATTATAAAGAAAACAAATCTCGGTTCTTATGACGTAACTGTTTTATTTTGTCGATATTTCATGTATTGCATATTTCGCAGACCAATGACGTCACAAGGTTTCGCACCCCAGGACAGGCGCATGCCGGACTCACGTTACACGGAAGAGTTCAAAGGGAAAGCCCAGCGACCGATAACTCCGCTTAGACCCGGATCAGCATCTGGACAAAGAGCGAATAAGCCACATCCACTAGAGGTATGCATATAGTAAATTTAATATCCAGGACACTTCAATTAACCAATTTTAGGCTGAATAAACACTCCACACACAAGATGCTGGAGTCGAATTTTAGTCTTAGGTATGTCAGATTGTTTATGCTATACGACCAAGTTTATTTCTATAAAAAGTAAATACCGTTTCAATATTTCTCGATGAAATACTTCGTCACCATTAATACACTTACACGTGCATTAGCTCAGTTGCAGTTCTCTTGAGGGGGGTTTGGGGGAACAGGGGTTGGGGAACAGGGGAATAAGGCCATTTCTTTCAGGAGAACAAGGGAACAAAAGTCTAAAACTGAACAGGGAAACAAAGGCAATTTAGGGGAACATAGAAACTCAAGATTTTGATTTGGGGGAACAAGGGAAAATGCCTTTTTTCAGGGGAAGAGGTACCCCCATCCCCACCCCACCCTGGGAGGGCCTCTCTCTTAGCTTACAAATCCTGATCCTGCGTGTTTGAATGTTTTTATTTTTGTTTATTTATTTTTGTTGTTGTCATTTTTTTCTTGTCATTTAATTTGAGGAAGAAATACATAAAATGTGAATAGAAACAGTTTTACAAATATAAATATTAAACGGTTTCTTAGAGCAGCGTCATCTGTTTTCTGTTTGCTATTTCCTGCCATAGTCTAAAAAGAAAAAAAAAACTGGTTTTGTTTCGAACCACGCTTTGAAAATACAAGCAAAGCTGACTCGAGCGTATGAAGTATGTCTTTTTATTTTTGAGCCCAAACAGTCAGCTTTGCGTATTGCCGCTTTAAAAAGGAAGTTTAGAAAGTGAAATGACATTTCAAATTCCACAGCTAAAAGCAGTGCCACTAGAGTATTTCCGGTTGTTATCATTTTTAAACAATACAAATGTTGTTTCCAGTAAAATTACAAAGACGAAAGTAACAATGATAAAATAAAATAAAAGAATCGTTTGATGATGAGAACGACAGGCATTACATTATAATGTGTATGGTTTACTGCGTACACAAAAATTAGTCGTTAAGACGTTTGAATGGCTGTCTTATATGGAACGCAGATGAACGTTCTGACTACCCTCCAAAAGTTAAATACTGAACTTTTTAAACTACGTATTAACTACAAGTCAGTCTAGTTTCTCTAAAGTAGACAGCAACTACCCCTATTTTCTGGTATAGTATAAATTTGTTCAGACTAGAACTTAGTTTTTCACATGCTTCTGAGCAATACAAATGCGTTCATTTTGTTTTTACTGTTTATTTTTTTATTTCCCGTGTGCCAGAGTAAAGTTCCTATGTAGAAAAAAACCGACCAAATTAACTTATCGCATTGACCTTTACATATAATATTCTTTAGGACACGTCCACTGTATAATTTAAGCAAGACAGTAAGAAAATCCAGCATTTCACATGTTGCGCTTTAAACATATTGTTACTTTTAGATAATAATGCTAATGGAAAAGCGACAGGCCAGTTTGATCGGTCTATATCTTGTAACAACTTTATTGGAATCCTTGGTATTTCAGGAATTTATGGTATGGAAGTTTCCACGGCGAGCGCCCAACGAAATGCCATCCTCCCGGTGGAACGAGGAACTCACAAATGACATGATAAACCAGGTTCACAAGCGTCTTTGTCAGACAACATACCAGACAGATTACTTGGCAATACCACAAGGTAAGGCTTCATTTTTGTTACTGTAGCCATTCTGTTAGTTAACATAAGGTTTAATTTGTGTATAGCGTTATTTTGTTAAACGTGTGGTTTAACTATACCCCGAAGTATGCTAAGGGGGTATATAGTTTTTGTCTTTTCTGTCTGTCTGTCTGTGAGTTAACATTTATTTTGTGTCAAAGATTTCTCAAGAACTACTATACCTAGAATCTTGAAATTTTGTACACAGGACAAGTATGACTAGTTGTATTGTGGGAAAGAAAATAGGTGCTGTGGGGCTAGGTCCCTTATAGTTATTTCCCCTTGTTGTTCTGGCTATTTGTGTGTGAGTAAACATTTATTTTGTGTCAAAGATTTCTCAATAACTACTGTACCTAGAATCTTGAAATTTTGTACACATGTCAAGTATAACTAGTGGTATTGTAAAAAAAGAAAAAAGGGGCCATGGGACCAGGCCATTAGAGTTATTTCCTTTTGTTGTTCTGGCTATTTGTGTGTGAGTTAACATTTATGTTGTATCAAAGATTTCTCAAGAACTACTATACTTAGAATCTTGAAATTTAGTACACATGACAAGTATGACTAGTTGTATTGTGGGAAAGAAAATAGGGGCTGTGGGATCAGGTCACTTAGAGCTATTTCCTTTTGTTGTTCTGGCTATTTGTGTGTGAGTAAACATTTATTTTGTGTCAAAGATTTCTCAAGAACTACTGTACCTAGAATCTTGAAATTTTGTACATATGACAAGTATGACTAGCTGTATTGTGGGAAAGAAAATAGGGGTCTTGGCCGGGTTTTTTTTGTTAGTTAACGTGAGGTTTTATTTATATATAGCATCGTTCTATTAGTTAACGCGAGATTAATGTGTAAATAGCATCTTTCTGTTAGTTAACGAACGATTTTATTTCTGTATATCGTCTATCTATTAGTTAAACGTAATTTATGTACAATATCTTTCTGTTAGTTAAGGTGAGTTTTATTTTGTTTATAGCACTTTTCTGTTAGTTAACGTGAGGTTATTTTTTGTATTGCATCTTTCTGTTAGTTAACGTCAGGTTATTTTGTGTATAGCAGTTTTCTGTTAGTTTACGTGAGGTTAAATGACTATGTATTGACTTTCTGCTAGTTAACAGGAGATTTAATTAATGTATATCATCTGTCTATTAGTTAAGTTGAGCTGTAATTTGTGTATAGCAGATTTCTGTTAGTTAACGTGAGGTTAAATTTTGTGTATATCTTCTTTCTGTTAGTTAACGTTAGGTTTGATTTATATATACCATCTTTCTGTTAGTTAAGTGAGGTTGAATTTGTGTATAGCATCTTACGGTTAGTTAACGCGAGGTTTAATTTGTATATTGCACCTTTCTGTTAGTTAACGTGGGGTTTAATTTGTATATAACATTTTTCTGTTAGTTATCGTGAGGTTTAATTTGTGTATAGTATCTTACGGTTAGTAAACGCGAGGTTTAATTTATATATAGCATCTTTCTGTTAGTTAACGTGAGGTTAATTTGTGTATAGCATCTTTCTGTTAGTTAACGCGAGGTTAATTTGTGTATAGCATCTTTCGGTTAGTTAACGTGAGCTTTAATTTGTATATAGTTGTTGTTTTTTCGGTTAGTTAACGTGAGGTTTAATTAGTATATAGCATCTTTCGGTTAGTTAACGCGAGGTTTAATTTGTATATAGCATCTTTCTGTTAGTTAACGTGAGATTTATTTGTGTATAGCATCTTTCTGTTAATTGACGTGAGATTTATTTGTGTACAGCATTTTTCAGTTAGTTAACGTGAGGTTTAATTAGTATATAGCATCTTTCGGTTAGTTAACGCGAGGTTTAATTTGTATATAGCATCTTTCTGTTAGTTAATGTGAGATTTATTTGTGTATAGAATCTTTCTGTTAGTTAACTTGAGGTTAATTTGTGTAAAGCATCCTTCGGTTAGATAACGTGAGGTTTAATTTGTATATAGCATTTTTCTGTTAGTTAACGTGAGATTTATTTGTGTATAGCATCTGTTTGTTAATTAACGTGAGGTTAAATTGTGTATAGCATCTTTCTATTAGTTAACGTGAAATTAATTTGTGTATAGCAGCTTTCTGTTAAGGTGTAGTTAATTTGTATATAGCATCCTTTTGTTAGTTAATGCGAGGTTTAATTTGTGTATAACATATTTCTGTTTGCTAACGTGAGGTTTAATTTATATAAAGAATCTTTCTGTTAGTTAACGTGAGGTTAAATTAGCATACAGCATCTTTCCATTGGTTAACATGAGTTTGATTTGTATATAGTAAATTTATATTAGTAAACTTGAGGTGATATGTCCCAGCTAGCATTCTACGTAAATCTACATCGGGCCGTCATCGGCCCGTCAGCTACCTGACTGGGTACTTACTGACCGAAAAAGAAACGTCGCCTTCTAACAAGCATTAATGTCTCGAAAATTTAGTTTTCCGCTTTACGGTTATCAACAAACAACTGATTTAAATTTGTGTAGATGAAGGTAAACGACGTGTCCGTACAAATCTTTACATTTTATATGTACATAATCTAATTTCAAGACGTCATTTCTATATTTTATTTGGTGTGTGTGTGTGGGGGGGGGGGGGGGGGGGGTGGTAGGGAAGGGAGGGGATGGGGGTTGTGGGGTCAGTATAGCATCTTTCTGTCGTTTAACGTGAGATGTGTGTTTAGGATCTTTAAGGGGAATTGATACTCTTTCAGGGGAAGCGACTCCGTCAAAATGGTTTCCTCCCTGCTCAAAATGGGCTCAGTCTTAAAGGAAAAAAAATGCTCCCCAACTGGAGTAGACACTTTTCAGAACAGTACTGATCCGGCCTTTTTAGGCTTAGTTAGATGCGAGACTAACAGGTGATCAGGTGGTCGTGAGTTCGATCCTCGTCGGATCCGGCAACATTCTTCCGAGGAGATTGTTCATGAAATCTCTTCTGTAGTCATTCTTTCCCGCTGCTGTTTCAAGAAAGCCAGTTGTCAGTTTCTGGTTGTATGATGCGCACATGTACTGATTAACCGCCTATAGGAATAAGCTTTCTTAGGAAAAAGTGTAGTTAGATAACTGACCGGGTCAACATGATCTTAATGGGTTGACTGGGCCGTAAAACCTCAACTCAAACTCAATCTCAGAAAAGTCCTGGCGTGCAGTAAAGCAAACAGTAACTTACAAAAGCTCCCTTGTCAAAATGGCGGTAAAGTGTATCCTGGCTTTACCCCGCCCGCCCTTTCCCTAAACCCATTTAAGCCTAGCGTCCCATAAAAGGGACAATTGCAAACAGTACAGACTTAGATCAGACGCCGCAGAAAGTCCACACTGTCTGCATTAAATTCAGAAATTTCTCCAAAACATGACAATAATAAAAACTAACCAGGCACCCTTTAAATAAGAAATGGACCTGCCCAAAGAGTTAAGGTAGAAGAATCCACTCAGCATCAATGGTTTAAGGAGCATATTCTGTCTGTGGGTTCATTGTGTGTTCATATATATATATATATATATATATATATATATATATATATATATATATATATATATATATATATATATATATATATATATATATATGCAGGAAAGTCAGAATTGCAGTGACTGCAATTAGTTTTGCACGTGGTACCTTCAGTACTAGAATAGACAGACAGACAGACAAAACTTTATTTACTTAAGCCAACATTTTGGCATACACGTATTTTCAGTTATCATATACATTATATAATAGATTCATTAACCCGAAACCTTCCCCGTCCCACCCCGCCCCTCCGCGCCCCTCCCCTCTCCCCACCACCTCTCCCAGTTCTCGGGTAAACAGTAGGTATTCAGACCACCTAAATTTCCATACGCACTACAACCCAAAGGTATCGTTTGCACTATATCATAGGTCTAGATAAGAGTGGGTATCGGGTAAATAGTTTTCTTATTTCTCAACGAAAACATATGTTGTGGGTACTCATTAGAAGCGCCTTGTTGAGGCGCTTCTAATGAGTACCCACAACATATGTTTTTGTCAAGAAATAAGAAAATTTTAGATACTTTTTGGTTTGAAAAAGCGCCTTATCAAGAGCTATGATGTCTCTACGCATGGAAGACAGAAGCTTGAGCTAGCAGGTTAGACACAGACCTGTGGTATTTGCTCTATATTTTAAGAGTTGTCAGTCTTCCATCAGCTTTAAGGCACATCGAAAGGTAGTTCAATTTCATCACGAAAACATGCCCATGTAATTTTGACCCCCTTAAACCCCACTTTTATATAGTAAAGCTGGGGTTTACAGTGGTAACCATTATTTTTCTTATTTCTGCTCAAAAACATAGATTGTGGGTACTCGTTAGAACCGCCTCACCGAGGCAGTTCTAACGAGTACCCACAATCTATGTTTTGAGCAGAAATATGAAAAAATATCAGAATTTTTATCTGAAAATTTTCAGTTTTTGGAGGTGAAATTTTCTATATATTTGAATAGATGTGTTTTCGTAATGTTCAATAGAATAACACAAGATGGTAGGGAGTAAAGCTGTCCGAATATTGACACGACTGCGGAAACTAATTTAATTCAAGTTGCTTATTTCGTCCGCGTCTCTCTCTGCAAAGCGCCCACAAAACATATGTTTTTAAGTAATTATGTCCGGGCTGGACAAATTCAAAGCTGTTTATTTGTCGATTTTCTTGAACCGTTAAAGTGCTTATAACAGCTGCAATAGACGACATTTTGTTTTTATGTGTTACATGGAAAATAAGGCTTGACATTTCATGTAAGTCGTCTGCCTATGACAATTCACATCAAATGCCAACTCATTGAAAAATAATACTTAAACTTTCAGAATATCGTCTGCTGCAAATTTGCTGAGTGCTTTAAAGGTTAAACGGTATCAAAAACACACATTTACTCTATACATGATTTTTTTTCTGTGTATATATTTTCCCAAGTGCCATGCACACACTTGTACTAGCCCAGAGCTGCTGGATTTAAAGGATCTTCAAGCAGTGACTATATTAAATTACTTTAACATGTTTATTTTTGGGTAGGTTTTCAAGTGAAGTCAGCGTACAACTTGCCACCAGATTGGAAGGAAAACATACCCTACAGTTTAGATTCAGTCCAGAGGTATTGTTATCAGAACCACGCTCAACCCAGGGAACTTACGCTCCCCAATACACGCTATGGTAGTAATAATAAGAAAAAGGAACCAGCAAGTGGTACAAGTAAGTCTTTACTGAAATAACTTCTATACAAGTTATATTTTCTATACTACTAAAATATTTTGTCATTACAAGCTACAAACAGAGATGTATTTTTATTAATAAAAAGAATATACATCTTCCAATTGCATTTGCAATGCATTTCTGGATTTTTTTTTGTTGTTGTTTTTTAAACCCCCCAAAAAAATGAAAACAAAAAAACAACAAAACATTAGAGCATGGAATAACATTTTGTTCAGGACAGCATATGTCCGCAGCATAACCTCATATCAACCTGTTCATCCGTGCTGTCTCATCAGAGTCTTTGCAGGGCACTCTGGGGTAATAAGAATCTACATCGTCTTTAGGCAGACAGCTAAGACTGACGGACAGCAAAGACTGATCCAAAACATTCTTGTAGGCAATACTGTATCCCGGCTGATTTTCATTTAAAGTAAGATTGTACTTCTTTTATCTGCATTTGGTATCTTTATTTATTTATGTATTTGTTTATCTATTTATCTATTGTATTTTACGTGTTTAATTAAGAATATGCACCTCATCTTAAATACATTAAGACGTGTCATCGGAAAAAAGCCGTTGTAGCCCATATGCGAACAATTAAGATGCAGGCGAGCCAGACCTTGCGCTGTTCGCTCACGTAAGATGTAGGGCAAGATGGAAATCTAGACATGTGGCCTTGCTAAGAGACCGGGCAAGCGCACTAAAAGATTAATTCGACGGTGAGCCGGAGATGCCTTTTCCTCGCGACTCGGCTCATATGTACTGTCTGCCTGCATCGCCTTGATGCATTTAAAAGTTCCCTTTTTCAGGACTACACATCTCCTCTCCTAACCATTTATTTATTAACCCATTTATGTTGAGTGGACTCTTCTACCCCGAGTCTTTGGAAAGGTTCATGTTAAATAGGAGGGATCTGCTTTGTTTTTATATTACCATGTTTTATAGAAATTCCTGTAGTTAATGCAAACAGTGTAAACCCTGATCAGACGCCGCGTTATGTGGCGTCTGATATGAGTATACACTGTTTGTCAATGTCTCCTTTAGGGGACGCTAGACGTGAAATTAATGGGTTAATATTTTGTATTCCGTTCTGCTCATGCTCTAGCTAGAATTTTGACTAATATTGTCATGTTATAATCTGTATCATACAGTTCTCTCATTATCTCAAATTCCAAGGGACCAGCATTTTTGGTTTGAGATAATAGTCGTTTTAGTTAAAAGAAGTTGAAATATATAGAACATACAGAAAACGGATCTAATTTTGTACTTTATTTAGTTTGACTTAATTGATGGTTTGAGTTATCAGTGTTTGAAATAAAGAGAGTTAACTGTATCATCACGTGTATACGTTTTTTTTTTTTTTTTTTTTTTTTTTTTTATTTTTTGTTTGTTTTTTTCCAGTACCAACAGCATCAGCTCGTCATATGCATATACGATCGCGAACAACGTATGATAGACATTATAACGACAATGCCGACGCCGTCACGCAACAGATACGGGAACTAGGCTACAAACTAGGAGCAGACGCTCTAAGAAAATACTATGAAAGAGCTGTGGGTAACGGTAGGTGCTCTTTATTTGAACAGCGAATTAACAACTCCATTTACGAACAGAAAAGGTTCTGCGCAGTCTGATTAGGATCTTTTCTGTTCGTCAAAATGGTTTACAGAATCCAATAACCTTGTATGTTGGCAAATAATTCCCTGATCGCACAGCGCCGATGCGCATTCTTAGTTGGTTCTTCGTAGCCCATATATGGACATATAAGTTTTTTTTTCTTCTCATGTTGTCCATGATATTATCCAAAAACTTACATTTTTGATCAAACAGTCGCGCCAAGCAAATGAGATCTGTATATGCATGTACGAACAGACAAGCCAAAAATCAGAAAACCCATCCACCCTTTACCGTGAACTGCGCGACTCGAACACAGAATGCCTACTTTTTTTTAAGTCTTGGGCATTCATGCTGTCCAGACATTCGAGATACATATATATGTAATTTTCCTACGACGCTGCTCTTCCCAGTTAGCATTCTACGTAAATCTGTATCGGGCCGTCATCGGCCCGTCAGGGTAGCTGACGGGCCGATGACGGTCCGATGTAGATTTACGTAGAATGCTAGCTGGGTTTAACCTAACCATGAACAGTTGCAACATGCATGTTTATACGTGTACAATGTACATCTAATAGAATGATTGCTAATAAATACATGTCCATTATTGTAACTTTTCCTGTCACGTACATGTATGATCTTTTGTGTACCGTACTTACCCGAATTTTCGGATACCTTAACTTCTTACCATAATTATCCTAAAATATTAGGAAGATCAATTTATCACTTGTTAATGTGTAAAATTACTGGATGAATGGCAAACAGTGTAGACCCAGATCAGACGCCGCTTCTGCGGCGTCTGATCTTGGTCTACACTGTTTACTCAGACATCTGCTCCAATACTTGGGTAAATACGGTTTTAACTCCGCAATCATTATTTTATGTTTCATTTAATGTATGTTCTTTACTTGTAAGCATTCTGCTTAAATCTAGATCGGACTGATATCGGTCCGTCAGGATTCCTGTCGGGCTGATAACGGTCCGATATGGATTTAAGCAGAACGCAAGCTGGGTATGTAGTTGCATGAAATCTAAATGAAGTTTCTGTTTTGTTCCTATCACAACGAAGTTTCTGTTTTGTTCCTATCACATCAGCATGCTATTTGTTACATGTATTAATCTTTCCAGGTTGCACGCTTAAAAGTGGTAACTATGTATGTACATAGCTTCTTCTATCTTAAAGTTGGACTAATCCATTTATTATTAAAGGGGACTGAATACGCTTAATAGATTTTCCACGTTTTACAAGGGAGACACCTTTTATGTATTCCCGTTTGCTTGCCTGCTCAAGACCCTTCTGAAAATTGTTCTACTCTAAAAGAAGAAATTGCTGTCATCAAGTTGGCTTAACTCTTTCACTACCATAGGCGATGATAATAGGCTTTTGCAAACAGCGTAGATCCAGATGAGACGGCTCATAATGACATTCAGTCTTTCAACTTTACATATAAACTTATTTTCAATTGATAGTTTGTTAAAAGGCAAAGCAGACGACAAATGTAGACGACAAATGTCGTCTGAAATTTGGCGCTGGAAGAGTTAATAGATTTTCCATGTTTTACAAGGAAAACAATTTTTGTGCATTTCCTTTTGCTTCCCTGCATAAGACCCTTCTAAACGTGGTTTTACTCTAAAAATAAGGAATTTGCTCCCATTGGGGGAGGGTGTGTGTGGGGCAAACTCTTTCCTTTTTGAGTAGAACCGTTTTCAGAAGGGGGAAAACAATTTTAACAGAGTTGTCTCTAATGAAAGTGTATTCGTTCCCCATAAACGGATCTGATACAATATTGCGGTTTTTCGGTCAGTTTAATGAGAGAAAGCGTAGCCCCTGATCAGATGATGCGTTCTGCGACGTTTGATCTTGGGCTGCATTGTTGGATCATTACGAAAACACGCATATTCAAATATACTGAAAAATTTTACTACCAATAAATGAAAATTTTCAGATAAAAAATTTCCGATATTTTCTCAAAATTTTTGCTCAAAACATAGATTGTGGGTACTCTTTAGAACCGCCTCACCTCGACGAGACGGTTCTAACGAGTACCCACAATCTATATTTTTGAGCAGAAATAAGAAAAAATAATGTATACCCCTGTAAACCCCAGTTTAACTATATAAAAGTGGGGTTTAATGGGTCAAATTTATATAGGCATGTTTTCGTGATGTTAAATCAACTACAGTCAAACCTGTCTTAAGCAGCCACTCATGGGAAGCTTAAAATGTGGCTGCCTAAGGCAGGTGGCTGCTTAATACAGTTCAAATATATAAATCTATGAATTTTCGGGCAACTTTCCTCTGGCTGCTTAATACAGGTTGGCTGCTTAAAAGAGGTGACCACAAACACAGGTTTGACTGTATATGTGATATTAGGTAAGAATGGGTTAGTCCTATCTGTCCTGCATGCTGTAACAGTGTTTTGTGTCTTGCTCTACTTACAGATCGAGTCATGGCTAAAAATATCTTAGAAGCTTACAGCGGTAGAAAAATTACCCCGACGCCAACTCCGACGCCGCCGCCTCAACAGAATCGGCACGTGTCAGCCCGACCGCCGTCGGGCCGACCGCCTGCAAGAATGTCATATAGATCGAATACCCCAGCAAGCACACCAATATCTCCCCCATACGTGCCAATGCCAGCCCCCAAAATCCCAAGCCCACATTTGTCTTACACAGCGTACACCCCACCCGCCGCATTAAATTAGAAACTTGTATTTCTAACGTTATGTAGAGTTGCGACAGACAAAGAGCTATCTTATTGCACATGTTGAATATGCGTAGATCTGTCTGCATGTCCTGAAGTCTTAAAAAGGCAAACTATGTGGACATTGATTTCAATCCCAGGATGCGCAGGCTGATCTGAATTCAATATTTTTATATGTGTGATAGGATAGCATTTTGTTCGTCCTGACTTGTTTGTTGATTTGTTGTTTAGTTGTTGGTCCTTTAATAGATAGCGATCATCCCTTAAAACGCCACTTACAACAGCAGCAGACGACATTCCGATGTATTATTATTATTATTATTACTAAGTTGTTGTTTGTGTTGTTGTTATTGTTTTTATTTCTTTTGTACAGAAGATCAGGCATCGCAGACTATTCATATGAAATGCCAAGGCTTTTTTTTTATTTTTCGGCAGAATAAATAATAATGATCATAGTAGAACAGAATGTCGTCTGTTACGATTTTAAATGGCGCCTTTAGGGTTAACTGTTTTTGAACTGTTTCTAGAAGTTCGTGAAACATTCTAGTATTTCAGAGGTTTTGGTTCGGCATCCCGTCGTTTGAACCTGTTGAAGATCGAATTTATTAGAAATCCATTTAAAAAATAGCATAATACAAGTAAAAACACACAGTATGCCGGGAAAATTTCAGCAGATGACATCTCATTATATTTTCTTATTTTACCAGAACAAAAAGGCTTTGCATGAAATATCAAAGCCTATTGTTTTGGATAGATAACAATTTAAACGGCATTAATAGCCTCGAACTTTAACTGTGATGTGAAATTTTCATTTTTAAAATTAATTATTGGTCTAGTTGGTGTTATCTTATTGTCATAAGTAACTTTTACACACACGACCTTCGTGACCATTTAGCAGTTCATACAAAAGTTACTAGGCGATAAATGAAAAAAAAAAAATCTTATGATTCCCAGAAAAATCTTGACATAACATTTATTGCCTGCCCTTGAGACGATTTGAATGAATGTCAAACCTTATATTATTTCCTTGATGAAAATAAAATGTAAATTGCGTCTGCTCAAATTTGACCTTTTCTTTAAATGTCATTTATACTATGTTATAAACATTAAACAAGCATTTAAAATGTCGTATTACATAATTATATAAATTATATAATATATATTATCAAAAATTCAGATGAATGCATTTTTACATTATCCTTTATTTACCATTTATCTGTGTATCCATTGCCTCCTTCCATTTCTAAATGCATCTGGTCTTTAAGAAAACAATAAATAAAATATTTGCTAGTGACCCGTAGTTTCGTATTTTAATTATAGTTTCTGAATTTGAACCGAATTGTCGTATTTGCCGTAAGTATTCGAACAGACAGGCTTGAGCTAACAGTGTAGACCGAGATAAGACGCCGCTAGACGTGGCGTCTGTTCAGGGTATACAGTGTTTGCCACTTATCCAGCAATTTTGGACATATCAAAAGATAGTCAATTGGAGTTATTGAAATTTAAAAACAATTTGGCAAGGGGTAAGGATGTCCGAATACGTAGGGTAAATAGTCATTACGAAAACACGCCAATTCAAATATACCGAAAATTTCATCACCAAAAAATGAAGATTTTCAGATAAAAAATTCTGATATTTTTCATATTTCTGCTCAAAACATAGATTGTGGGTACTCGTTAGAACCGCCTCGACGAGGCGGTTCTAACGAGTACCCACAATCTATGTTTTGAGCAGAAATAAGAAAAATAATATTTACCCCTGTAAACCCCAGTTTTACTATATAAAAATGGGGTTTGAGGGGGTCAAAATTATATAGGCATGTTTTCGTGATGTATGGTATTTTCAGTGACACAATGCATGTCAAATACCATTCTTTCAAGCAGTGTTCGCTACTTGCGGTATTTATCCTAAATATTTGTACACCTTAACTTCTTACCATACTTGACAGAAAAAAAAAGGAATAATAAAATCTGTAATGGTTAACCATGGAAACAAAGAACACATAGAGAGCGAAAATTAGAGTCAATTTTTGAGACTCTTCATTGACAACAATACTCGTATGGTATGCAGGGCTTCATAGGTGCCTTAGCACCGGCTTAGGTGGAACTCGATTTTAACTCTTTGTATGCTGGGTAATTTGGCATGTTTTTTTTTTTTGTTTTTTTTTGTCGTCTGAGGATTTTTTTTTTAAATTAACTTTTTCAAAAAGAATCTCTCAGGAATACTATCGGTGTGTCAAACAGTTTGCATTCAGATCAGGCCCGACATTTTGTCGGGCCTGATCTCGAGGCAAACTGTTTGCGTTAGATTATCCGCCACTCGTATGGAATCAATGATCCCAAGTCATTTTGTTTCCTGCTGTTGTGTTTCTGAAATTTCTGAATGAGTAGGAGACAGTGTAGACGCTGATCAGATCCCACTCAGCGCGGTCTGTCGGTCCCATTATTTAAGATTTATACGGTAATTAGTGATCCCAGATGACAAAATTGGAAATTACATTGCTACCATTTAAACTAAATACAGGAATGATTCTTTTTAAAGTCAAGGGCTGGATCAAGCTTTCATTGTTTTGGATAGGAGAATTTTATGAATACACCAACGCGTTTACATGTCTATCAGAGTGCTCGATACGTAATGGCCCTGGTACGGTAATTTTTGGGATATTATTGTCTCTGACAATAACACAATATTCTAATGCACTCGCGTATGTAACGCGACGTCTGATTGGATAACGTAAAAAATTTGCGACGGTATATTCTGCGATATACTGTCGCAAATTCGACGTCAACACGTAACGTCGCTTCTCATTGGCTGGCATTTGGTTTTACGCAGCTCACAGCACTTGTCGTTTTGTGCAAATAGTACATTTTTTCAATAGAAAAAAAATGAATAAATGCATTAGAATGGGGATAACTGCATCAAATTTGTCATTTGGGGAGGTAAATCGGCGGTTTTACGGTCGCAAATTACGTTTTACGGCTCCGCTGACGCGTCGCCGTAAAACGAAATTTCCGACCGTAAAACCGCCGATTTACCTCCCCAAATGCCAAATTTGAATGCAGTTATCCCCTAAATGGGTAGCTTGATGCCAGTCGTCAAGCTCATACTAAACAGGAAGATTTAGATCACCCTGCGCAACCGCATCGTAAGATCAATACTACCAAGCTAGCATTCTGCTTAAATCTACATGTATATTGGACCGTTATTTGCGGACCTTCGTTTTAGATGCAATTTTGTTACATGTATGTTGGCCATAAAATGAAGCTATCTTTATTTATCATTAAATGAATGAAGATCATAAAATGAATTGAGAAACTGAATGTGAACTATTAATTTTAAATTATAAATGAGAAGGGTACCTTCCGTTTTATGTTCTAAAAATAATTACTCTGTCACATGTTTTTTCTTATTCTCAAACAGAAACTAGACAAAAGCGCATTGGAACACTGATGGAAACGACAAATGTAAAGAAACAAATTCTGTCGCCGATTGCCTCCCAAGAGAACCAAGTCCTGCCACCGATTACCTCCCCTGAGAAGCGGACACAGCTAGTGACGACAAAATTACGCACTGTTTCTAAATGGGCTGGTCCTGAGTAATTTAAAGAGAATTAGCATGTTATATTGCACAGTCAAAGATTTCCAGGAGTATCTAGGACTACTAGTTTTATTCTAAGTATGCGGACAGATGGATTGGAGCTATCAGAGTTGATCTAGAAACGACGAATGCAGAATCTGATCAGGGTCTACACTGTTTGCCACGCATGCAGCAGTTAGACACAACCATGAAATGGATTTGTTCGATTTTAGGAAAGCGCGGGCTGCATACAATGCGAAATTTAAGTTTTAAGGGTAGGTAATTCTGCTTTGGCTACAAGAAGAAACGAATATTGGTACCGTCCCTTGTATGCGTGGCGAAACGGCCTTGTGTCCCATAAAACCGTGTAGACCCAGATCAGACGCCTCAGAACGCGGCGTCTGATCAGGGTCTGCACTGTTTGAATTACATACAAGAACTTCTATAAAACATGGTCATAATGGAAACTAACCAGACACCTCTTATATTGGAAATGTACCGGTCCAAAGAATAAAGGTAGAAGAGTCTATTCAGAATAAATGGGTTAATTAATAATTCAAGTTATGAAGTTTGTGTGTATGTGTTTTGCTTCATGACCCCAATAAATCATTTTGCAAACAGCGAATTGCATGATTGCTGTATGATGAGAGTATCTGCTGGTTGTGCTCGCCAAACGAACAAGTCAGTCAAACGAAGTGGGCAGTTGAAACAGCAATGTCCTCCTATATAAACGTTGGTGATCAGGGTCTGCGCTTTAGTACAGACTCATCACTTTTCGTTAATTATTATACCACTGAGCTTCTAAAGTGAGCTTTTTAATTTTGACGGAACCAATTTTGTATATATCAGTCATGACGGAACCAATTTTGTATATATCAGTCATGACGGAACCAATTTTGTATATATCAGTCATGATGGAACCAATTTTGTATATATCAGTCATGACGGAACCAATTTTGTATATATCAGTCATGATGGAACCAATTTTGTATATATCAGTCATGACGGAACCAATTTTGTATATATCAGTCATGACGGAACCAATTTTGTATATGTCAGTCATGACGGTTTTGTATATATCAGTCATGACAGAACCAATTTTGTATATATCAGTCATGACGGAACCAATTTTGTATATATCAGTCATGACGGAACCAATTTTGAATATATCAGTCATGATGGAACCAATTTTGTATATATCAGTCATGACGGAACCAATTTTGTATATATCAGTCATGACGGAACCAATTTTGTATATGTCAGTCATGACGGTTTTGTATATATCAGTCATGACAGAACCAATTTTGTATATATCAGTCATGACGGAACCAATTTTGTATATATCAGTCATGACGGAACCAATTTTGTATATATCAGTCATGATGGAACCAATTTTGTATATGTCAGTCATGACGGAACCAATTTTGTATATATCAGTCATGACGGAACCAATTTTGTATATATCAGTCATGTCGGAACCAATTTTGTATATATCAGTCATGACGGAATCAATTTTGTATATATCGGCATCAATCAAACACAAAAAACGTCGGAGTCGCAAATTGCGTAGACCCAGAGGAGACGGGTCTGGATTTACACTGTTTACAAAAGTATCTGTTTCGGTCTGCAGGGCTCTGAGTGTTGTAATACAACATTAGGATCGACATTTTTACCAAATTTAACATAAATATTCGGATATAGTAACTTCTTGCAATACTTATCTTAACATTTAAACAGGTCCATTTAACCACTTCTTTGGGTGTTGAAAATATTGTGACAGAAGAGAAAAAAGTGTAGACCCAGATCAAACTGCTCCTATAGGAGCAGTTTGATCTGGGTCTACACTGTTTGCTGAGGGATGACCGAATATTTAATCTAAATATGAAATTACGAACAGAAAATACCGTAACTAGCACATTTGGGGAAGGGTTGTTCACACAGTGTTTGTGCGAATGGTGAACTAATGTCCAGTCAAGGCCAAGCTGAGAAGTTTTTATTCATATTTGCCATACAGGGCACGGTCTCCCGTTCCAATCAAAAATTCTTAACTTCAAAAAATTGTTATTGAATTAAGAATATTGACATGTACAGAACATAGTATATTTTCAAACGAACAAGATTACTACTGAAGTGTTCTGTTATGTCGAAAGCCATACTCAATTAACTCAGTGTCTGGAAAATGATTTTTGGGGACAGTATAGTTCATGCTGTCGAAATGAATGATATAGTTGTTTGCATAAAAGGCACAGTTAGTACGTCTCCCGATTTAACTAAGATGAACTTATAAATCCCCTTTCGGAGAGTAGAAATAGTCAGGAAACATCACTAGGTGCTTTCATTGAGAGTATTTCAGTCATTTCTGGGAGACGGAGAAATAATGCGCAAGAAAACCCCATAATAGAAGCAAAAGAATTCCTTGCCGATTGCAAATCGATCATTGTTTTAATATTGCAACTTTCTGTCATCCTGCCAGATGGTTTGAACAATTTTGCATTTTACACATACTGTTCATGAACAAGCTCAGTGAAACCTAATCTGCTTTTTTCAATCCATTGATACGTTCTTTGCTTCAAAAGGATCGCCATTTTCATAGCATTTTCAAAATTCGTCTAGTGCAGTAAAAGAAACAGCAAATGTTAACAAGTGTCAGACGGTAACATTACAGATCAACAAATCCAACAGCAAAGAACGAAAAAAAGACACAACACACATATAAATATATATATTTTTTTTTCATAAAAAAAACATAAAATGTGACATAAGAATGGAACAGACCCACAGACGACATGTATTAAATTGATTCTTTGCCTAACAAAAATATAGTGTAGATGTCTAGGAAGAGACACAATCACAGAACATAACCTATCAATGACACCAAGAGGAAAAGCAGACAACCCATGACAGACAATACCAATGCTACAAACCAAAGAAATTCCCCTTTCTCCAAGGACGATTGGAATATTGGTAGAATTATCGATGTACGGAAAAGGTCCTCCATGGAATACGAGGCTTCGCTGGATGAGCTTGATATGTCCCGAAGATATAGTTTCTATGTCCTCAGTGCAAATGCAGATAACCGCGCATGCGCGTGCACTGTCTGATCAGAGGTTTTGCTATTCGCATATTCAAGATAGGTCACACTATTCCAGGCATCGAGATTATAAAAGTTGTTTTTTTTTTCGTGCTCAACTCAGCTGAGCATGAAATTTTCTCTTCTAATTAATATGAAAATGCCAACAATAGTTGGCATTTTCATATTCATTAGCAGAGAAATTTTCCTGCTCAAACTGTGTTAAACAAGAAATAATTTGCAATTGTTAGTAATCTGAGATTCATTAGTAGGTCAAATTTCAGCTGGGTTGAGCATGAAAAAAGTTTGATAACCTCGTGGGTTCGTATGTGAAGAAGGATAAAGATACGAGGGTAGTTCAATAAGTTCGTAGAACTCGGTATTTTTCTGTACAATTGAAGATTTCTTTTTTCATTTTTGTGCAGTGTAAACCTTTGTCAGTTGAATGATAACAGCTGTTCAGTCAACACGTACATTTTTTGCTCTTACTTTTTGTTTGAAAACTTATACCCATAGGCAAAAATGGAAAGTCAGAATATTGAGTTCAGAGCTGTCATAAAGTTCCTCACTAAGGAGGGTGCAAAGGCCAAAGAAATCCATCGGCACATGGCTGATGTGTACGGTGATAGTAGCCCAAAATATTCCACAGCGGCAAAATGGTCAGCAGAATTTACACATGGGTGAGACTCCTTAGAAGACGACCCAAGGCCAGATCGCCCTGCTGATGTCATCAGCCAGGAGATGATCGACCGTGTTCAGAGACTTGTGTTAAACAATCGCCGAATCAAAGTTGCCAAACTTGCTTCAGAATGTGGTATTTCTAATGGAAGTGTTTACACTATAATCCATGAACATTTAAGCATGTCAAACGTATCTGCCAGGTGGGTACCCAGAAACCTGAACATGCAAGATTGTCAGCAAAGGGTGGAGTCAAGTCAAGAACTTCTGGAAGTGTACAATGCCAATCCAGAAGACTTTCACACTCGTCTTGTAACAGGAGATGAAACTTGGCTTCACCACTAGGACCCAGATACTAAAAAAAGAGTCCATGCAATGGAAACACCCTGGCTCACCCCCACCTAAGAAATTTCGTACCCAACCATCAGCCAGCAAGGTAATGGCCACAGTGTTTTGGGACTCCAAAGGGATTATATTGATAGATTACAAGCCTGCTGGTACTTCAATTACAGGAGAATACTATGCCAATGTCATTAAACAATTAAGGGTTGCTATTAAAGAAAAACGAAGGGGAAAGCTAGCTGCTGGTGTCCTTCTTTTGCATGATAATACCCCTGTGCACAAGTCCAGAGTTGCACAAGCGGCTTTTCGTGAGTGCAAGTTCGAGCAGTTAAATCACCCGCCATATAGTCCAGACCTGGCCCCAAGTGATTATTATCTGTTTCGAAATTTGAAGTCCCACTTGCGTGGAATGAGATTTCGGGACGATGATGAGCTCAAGGCTGCTACAGAAACTTGAGAACAAGTAGACGACTTTCATTTCAAAGGCATAGACTGCTTAAAAGAAAAGTGGGCCAAATGCATTGAAGTAAAGGGGAATTATATTGAAAAATAATGTCGAAACCATCTTCCAATCTGTGAGTTAAACCCAGAGTTCTACGAACTTATTGAACTCCCCTCGTATTCGGTACATCATTTCGTCCTATTTTAGAATACGCCCCATCTTATTACAGAAACACTTTTAAATAAAACCACTTTGAAACATATTTTAGCAGCATTCTGCTGAGCGGTCGCAGCATAATTAAGTATTAATTACGAAAATGAAAGTGCATCTATTAAAAAAAACTAGCTCCTATAGAACCGCATACAAAATGCCGTGTAAGATACCAACTGAAACATTAAAAGACATGAGTCATGTGACTGGGCTTCACCGTTTGGTAACCATTTAGATTTTGTAAATACAAGTTAGGCCGCCTTATGCATACACGTGACTCTGATCTACCTGTACAGTCGCCAGTTTGTTCCGGATTTTCACTACACTAAATGCAAACAGGGTAGATCCTGATCAGACGCCGTGTTCTGCGGCGTCTGATCTGGGTCTGCACTGTTTGCCACTGACCCTTTAGGGGATTCCCTGACTAAAAGGGTTAATGGAAGAAAGCGCCCTGAAAACATTGTGCTTGATGCTGTCCAATTATTGTTTTGTACAACGAAGTCTTTGGCAAGACTTGCGATCGTGTTGGCATATGCATACAATGTTCTCACGCGGCATACAACCGCGTTGCATATGGTTAACTTCATAAACTAAGCCCTAAAATAAAATGATCCTTGTTTAGTAATTTGTTCCTGGTGTGATTCTATCGGGCACCAATTGTAGAGAACATAAATATCAATTTTAGCAGGTTTGGTGGTAAATCTGATTTTGATTTTATTGCTTTCTGCTGTTTACTTCTTACGTAGTTTTACAGACAGTTTACCTGTGTTCTAGGATGCACATCACTATATCAGAAAAGATTTGTTGAACTTTACCCTTTCAGACTGTTAGATCAAAACGGATACCTATGCAGTCAGTGTAGATCCAGATGAGACGGCTCGAAACTAGCCGTCTCATCAGGATCCACGCTGTTTTTTCCATTCTGATCTATAATCTGGATTGACATCCTTTTTTGCAACAATAGGTGTGCCCAAATAAAACAAAAACTCAGGGATGAAAGGGTTAGAGGCGAAAGCCCAAAACAAACAATCATGTGTGGTTAAATTTACATTACAAGATGAATATGCAGATATCCTGGAAAAGCCAAAATCGCGGAACAACCTCGATCACATGAAAAAAGCCTAGGACTATCTACCAGAATGCGCCTGGAAAGGCCCTATACTGACATTATGATAACAAAAAAGGTCAGAAACTGCAAAAATGATAAATTCACCACCCTTTCAAAACGTCAGTCAAGGGCTGGACATGTACACGTCAATAGTGATATAAGACCATTGGCATGTAGAGCATTCATCAATCTAGATGAGAATAATGTATGATCGTTCAGGAATTCGACTGAAAACTGAGGGTATATATACAAAAATTGTGTCCGTCCGACTCTCCGATATTTTTTTTGACACAGATAGTCCACAAATACAATTCTAGACTGCTTAACCATTTCCATACAAGTTGTCTGAGTGAGGTAGCTATTACAGAGAGTCTTAGATACGGAAGTTCCGAAAAGAGCAGGAATGTCCAGCCTGTTTTCTCTTCTGAAGCAGACACATACAAGATGGGCTGGTAATATTATAAGAATTCCTGATGATTGGTTACCAAAAAACTCCTAAAATGGACCGAAAAGAAGATACGCATCCAGAAGCCACCCAGACGACATATTGATGATATACATTTTTTTTTCTACAAAACAGGATTTGATATTTCATGCAAATTGTCTCCAAAGGAGACATGGAGACAATTTGCACGAAGTGTCAAAACCTGTTTTCTGGGAAAAATAAGAAAAAGACTTAAATATGTCGTCTGCTGAAAATTTTACCCAGAGTGCTAAGCCGATTCCTTGGAGAGTGTTCTTAAAATAGCTTATGGCAATTCAGAATTGCAGAAGCGCAAAGTGTAAAGGTGCAGTATCATCAAATCAGCTATCAACTTCAGCTCTGTCCTGTTCAACCTTAGCACACTCTTCTGAGCGCCGATTACTTTTAACTACAAAAACAACCACAAAACCAGTAGCATTTCATTTGAATTTGACGGTGATGCTTGTAGTCAGCCAGGATCCAACAACCAACAACAGCATAGCGGTGGACAAACTAGTCTTAATAAGCCGCTTCATACTACAACTTCTACCTCATATTAGTATTATGTCGACTGCGAGAATGAACCAATCGTGAACACGTCAGATCAAAGTCGTCCCGACATCGACGCGACGTCTTGTCAAGACGTCGCGGCGATGTCAAAACGACGTTGTTCGGGCGATATGTCTTTGCTATGAAAAATATATAGTCAAGGTTCTGATATTGTTTTGTCGAATGCAAACATTTTTTCTAACATTGACCTGGAAAAAAAAAGAAAAAGAAATAACGAATCAGCCCGACGATAATTAAAGCACGTAGTAATGTTGTAGTGTGCAACCCCTGGTATATTGACTGGAACATCAAAGAACTCCGAGAGTCTGCTAATCTATTTTAATATGCAGTTGGATTATAGTTTATGACGAAAATAGCTCTCCCTCACCCCAGTATCGACCT
Organism: Anodontia alba; assembly: GCA_964016985.1. NCBI lineage: Eukaryota > Metazoa > Mollusca > Bivalvia > Lucinida > Lucinidae > Anodontia > Anodontia alba. Next base: position 112,451,541 of record OZ024826.1, on the reverse strand, counting down.
AGGTCACAGGGGCGTCGTTTTCTTAACTCCTAATGGCTTGTCACTTTGACATATAAAATAGAACTGAGAGGAAAAGGTGATTTTTTGGCAGATACTAGATTTTATCTTAACAAGATGCCGCTAATCCATTTATGAGGCTATAAAACTCCTACTATATTGAATCCACCACGCATGCATCGTTGTTTTATATAATTACAAAAAGTAAAATATAGAAACGAATTTTGTTTTTATGGATTTTGTCGATGTGTAAACGGCGTTTGCACTGCGAGTTTCTATTCATTTCTCATAAATGGTCATGTTAACGTTGAAAGCTCGAGTTAAGATGGCATACATTACGAAAACACGCCTATTCAAATATATTGAAAATTTTAAAACCAAAAAAGGAAAATTTCAGATAACAAATTCTGATATTTTATATATTCCTGTTCAAAACATAGACTGTGGGTACTCGTTAGAACCCGCCTCTAACGAGTACCCACAATCTATGCTTTGAGCAGAAATAAGAAAAATAATGTATACCCTTGTAAACCCCAGTATTACTATATAAAAGTGAGGTTTAAGGGGGTCAAAATTATATAGGTATCTTTTGTGATGTTTTCGAAATTTACGCAAAGAAAATAGTTCCATGATTCCTGCCCGGTGGATATATGGAAGTATAAATACTGCATTACATTTGCTCTCGACTAATCAAACTCTTCTAAAAAAGTGTAAGTTAGTTGAATTGGAATTACAGTACGGTAACATTTTTGTAAACCTGTTTTGAAAAGCTGGTTTAAAAGCTGCAGCATGCAGAAAATACCCGCACTTATATAGACCCTGCATACCTCTGTATTCACTATATATGATTGGGAAATTTAAGGGAAATTTCACTATATATGATTGGGAAATTTAAGGGAAATTTCACTATATATGACTGGGAAATTTAAGGGAAATTTCACTATATATGATTGGGAAATTTAAGGGAAATTTCACTATATATGACTGGGAAATTTAAGGGAAATTTCACTATATATAATTGAGAAATTTAAGGTGGTACACATTACTTAGATTTGTTGATGTGTTGGACATATCAACTTCTAAAGGCAATATTCCAACTCATCACGAAAACACGCCTATATAATTTTACCCCCCTTAAACCCCACTTTTATATTGTAAAACTGGGGTTTACAGGGGTATACATTATTTCACTTATTTTGCTAAAAAACATTGATTGTGGGTTTTGAGCAGGAATATGAAAAATATCAGAGTTTTTTATCTGAAAAGTTTCCTTTTTTTGGTTGTAAAATTTTCAATATATTTGAATAGGCGTGTTTTCGTAATGTACACCATAGTACGTTACAGTGGCGCAGCCAGAACGGAATTATTTTTACGTAATCGCTTCAAAAATAGGGGCTTTTCTTAAAGGTCACTTCATAAATCTGGTGAAACTTTTTATCCCAACAATAGAATTTCTTTTTATATTTTGCATTTTGCATTCCTATTTCATTGTAAAAGTTATAAAACAATAAAAAGCTGAAATAACCACCTGGTATCAAAGTTCTGGTGCTTCAAAGATGTGTCCCCTTAATAGGCATTTTTCTTCAAAAGTTCTTGTACCTTGTACGAGGGTCCTGCAAAAAGTTCTGTCACTAATAGGCTTCCTTGGTTTTATCCCAGGTACATTTTAAAATGCTTCACTGCACTTGAATGGTATGTTGAATAGCTAACGATACCCGTTTATTTCGTTCAAATTGCTTTCTAACTGACCGAGTTATTTCAAATTGAAATAGATGCAGTCATATACACTGACCAATTTACTTGTTACAATAAGAAACGACCAAGCAAAGGATGGTCAGGAGTCCACCTTTTACATCATGACGCCTCCTTCATAAGTGTGAGGTTGTTAAGTCTTTTTTGGCTTCTGAAAAGGTGAAAGTTTTAAACCATCCACCTAATTCACCTGACCTGAGTCCCGGTGACTTCTTTTTATTTCCAAGGCTTAAGAAAATGTTTTCTGTAAATAAGTATACGCCTAGAAGTTCTCTTGGCAGCGCTATTTATCAGTGTCTCCAACAGATACCAAAAGAAGACTATTTATCTGCTTTTCGCGACTGGGTAAAAAGGTTACAAAAATGTGTTTCAGTAAACGGGGAATACTTTAAAGGTTTGTAATAAAAATATGTTTGATAAAACGTAGCACTGAAGTAATCCTAACCAAGTAACAAAACTTTTTGCAGGACCCTCGTACGTAGTACTGAAAAAATCATTCTACCGCAACAAATTACACATATGAGATACCTTTAGTCATTGCAACAGAATGGCTTTACATTACGAAAACACGTCTATTCAAATATATTGAAAATTTCACCTCCAAAAACTGAAAATTTACAGATAAAAAGTTCTGATATTTTTTTCATATTTCTGCTCAAAACATAGATTGTGGGTGCTCGTTAGAACGGCCTCGACGAGGCGGTTCTAACGAGTACCCACAACCTATGTTTTGAGCAGAAATAAGAAAAATAACATATACCCCTTTAAACCCAGTTTTACTACATAAAAGTGGGGTTTAAGGGAGTCAAAATTATATAGGCATGTTTTCGTGATCAAGTATGCAAAGTGCAGGAAAGCTTTAAAGATGTAAAGCAAACTTAAATATATCTAATAATCAACATTTTATCCAGCAGAAATGGTGAAAATTTACTGTAGTTTTGACGGAAATTACTAAATATTCAAATATCAAACACACCTTCCACAATTAATTTTCATTAAACTTTCAAATAATGATCACTATGTATTGTATAATATTTGACTAAAATGATATAAAATTTCACCATATGTGAAAGGAGATATTGCTTGATAATTAACCCTACCCCCGTAATAGCTAAATTCTTTTTTTTTTTTTTTTTTTTCTAAATAACTGAACAGTTTTGATAAATAAATCGATTTCAAAAGGTCAGTATTGCTTCAAATGATATGTTGCCATATTCTAGATATATAGAGACAACCTGAATAGTAATGCACACCAAACTGATCATTTGCCTTAGCAAATGAAGTATTACCCCAACCCCTGTTTTCTAGGAACATACGTTCAAAATAATAAAATATGATTATAATGGTTCAAACAGTCACATAAATATAATTCTTTTTTGTAATATAATCATCATATTTCAGGATTTGTCAAATAAAGCAAAACTTATACTGAATTGTGTGCATGCATTGCACATTTGGAAGATGGGTTGGGTTTAAAAGGCGTACTTTGGTAATTTATTAACCTGAAATTGCTAAATCAAGGGCAATAACTCATGCTATACGACTGTTTTAAGTGAACTGGTGAACTAGTTGTGAGGATTTATCAAATGGATACTACCATACAAGTTTTATAGGAAGCTAATCTCCAGCATGGAAATTATTAAATCAAAACATAAATTTTACCCATTTTTTCCACATAAATGCTATAAGTCAGAGGCAATAACTCCTGCAAGAATAAATACACTATATGTCAAAACATCTATGGTGTGCAGTCTGCCACAACAAGGTTTCATAATAAGTATCGTCTTATCTTAGAAATAGATTGTTAAAGTATTGCATTATTACTAAGTAAAGTACAGTTTTTACCATACAGCACAATAGTAAAAAGTAATCAGGGGCAATAACCCATGTTAGAACAAAAACAAAAACATTTTTATCTTAGTATAATTGCATTTCAAGTATCAAGACAATGTATATGTGTGCATGTTTCAGATGACTAGGGTATTAGATACTCGTTATAAGGCAAAGTGTGATTTTGTCTTGCAACAGTTATCGTTACTGATACCAGTAATGACCTTAAAGGGAGCAAATCCTTTTCATTTAAGAGCAGTCCCTATGGGAAAGAAGCAAAATATTTTATGTTAACGCTATTTTATACTAAGTATTTTTTTTCTTACACATGTTACCCACATGCGTAATATGCGTAATGAGGGCTACGCCCATGCGTTATACTACCATGGTTACCCTAAATATTCTTAATTCCTCACTAAACTAGCCTAAATCTTGCACAAAACAATTTCACTAACTGGTGTGATATTTGAATCAAAACACTCAGGGAATGACAATCAGTGCAGACGAGAGGCTTATAATTCTACTAACGGGGCTATGATCCTTGAAACGACTTACAGAAGGAAAGTGCCGTATTATTGGTTAGCTGTCTTCAGCAGTCATCACGAAAACATACGTATATGATTTTGACCCCCTTAAACCCCACTTTTATATAGTAAAACATGGGTTTACAGGGGAATACATTATTTTTGTTATTTCTGCTCAAAACATATATTGTGGTACTCGTTAGAACCGCCTCGACGAGGCGGTTCTAACGGGTACCCACAATCTATGTTTTGAGCAGAAATATGAAAAATATCAGAATTTTTATCTGAAAAATTGTCATTTCTTGGTGGTAAAATTTTCAGTGTATTTGAACAGGCGTGTTTTCGTAATGGATTGATATTGCTCTGTTTGTAGCATCAGAATGTTTTCAAGTTTTATCTTTACTGTGTTTTTTTTTTTTTTTAACTTTTAACTTTTACCACTCTCTGGGTAAATACAGCAGACGACAATTTGATCACATTTTCCCCAGAAAATGGGGTTTGACATTTCATGCAAACTGTTTGCATGAAATGTCAAACCACTTTTTCTGGGAAGAATAACTGGGCAGCTGGCATGTGTGATTATTATTTCTTAACGTTTAATGAAATACTGCATAGAAGAAAGCTGTTACCATAACAAATTCTCGTAGAAAACTAGATTGTATATCTGATAAGCTCGATGATAGGCAACCCGCACACAACATGTTGAATACCCTATACAAGGGAGCCGATAGCCTCATTAGTAGAATTATAAGACTTTGGTGCAGACTGATTAAACTATAATTTGGTCTGGATCTGCACTGTTTGCTCAGGTCAACATTTGTACTTGTCCGAATATCTAGGGTAGGTACGGTATGTTTCACGACCTACCTCCTAAAAGACTGAAAGACTTGGGCAACTGAACAATCGCAACGACAGTGTTTTTTAGTCTTACTCTTTGTTGCTTTGTGGTTTATTCTACGAGGCGATTTGTTGTATGTCTTTCCATGTGTCATTTTGTTCTTGTGTTTTTCAGTCCTTTTAGTATTGCGATTACCTCGCTTGGGGGAGAGAGAGCTAATCTTAGTGCTTTTCGTACGTTTGTTCGGTTTGTGCTTGTTTAGATTTGTCGGTTTCCTCTTCTCTTGGGGTCTGGGAAGGGCTGCGGTTTGTGATTGTGGCACTCCTTGGACTTTTCACTTACCTTTTTTGCATACCACGCCTGTTGTGTTTGTGCTGTGTGGAGACCCTAGAAAGTCTCCCCGTACATTCATTTAATGGTGTTATTATTTCAAATGCCAGAGTTTGCACTTTACAATCACCTTTCGTATTCCTCTTCCTCATGATTCTAATTTATACCTCATTGAAGGTTAGATATTTACCGGTATTCGTATCCTGTTTATAACAATTTCTTACTTTACGTTTCTTTGGACTTGTATTGACTTAGTTATGTATTGTCGGTTGTTGCTATACTCCGTATGCATCGGTCCTACCGCCTGTTTGCATCGCTACTTACTGCCTATAATAGCCGGTACGAATACTGGTATTACTTCCTTTACAACTATATGAGTATCACTAACAGATTAAAAATTACTATTTCTCCTATTAGGCTACATTCTGCTTCTTCTTTACAGATTCCCCGTTCTACTGCTAGATTTAACTCTCTGTTACCTACTGTTAACGTTTCACCTTTTTAAACTTCACTCTGTATCATCTATAAATTTATATGGCGCTTCCAATTATAATATTTTCAGTAATCACCTTAGAATTAGACTTTCTCCAATTAAATCTCCTATACTTCTAAAATATAAGAATCCGTATAAAAGCAACAGTATGTACCCTAATATTTCTAAGTGCAATGCCAAGAGTTGCACCTGTTGCAATCATTTAATTTGTCGGTCAACTATAATTTCCTCAGTTAATCATAGACAATTTTCAGTTGTAAACAACTCTGATTTAGACTGAAAATCAGAGGATGTTATATATGTTCTCACTTGCAGCGAAGGAGGCTGAGGAATGCAGTATGTTGGACAGACCAAACGGGCCCTTAAAACAAGGTTTAAGGAACATTTGCTTAAAATCAAAAAAGCAAAGAAAATTGATACGTTTCTTTATCAACATTTCCGCAGTACTGGTCATTCATGATCATCTAGTAAAGTTTTGGTTCAACCTGTTGAAAAAATTATACACAAGTCCAATTCTACCGAAAGATTAAAAAATATTTTAAGACATGAACTTGAACTTAAATGGATTAAACTTTTACAAACCCCTTTTCCACTTGGATTTAATGATAATATTTACCATGAAGGAAATATTTCTAAAATGTCGGATTTCGATGCTTTTTCCCTTTTAGATATTAAAAAACGTAATAAACGATCCCATGGTAAGCGCAAAAATGGCAATTTTAAACGAAAACATAAAACTATTTTATCTCTTTTTGATTTAAATATTCCCTTAAATTCAGGACGTCATCAAATGCTTTCTAAACTAGCTTCACTGTCTGTTTCTTCATTACGTAAGTTAGATGATGAGGCGAATAAATTTTATGATAGAAAACATGATTTGTATGAAGCAGCTCTCCTTACTAGATGTTATACTCAACATGCTCTTCGTCCTTACATTGATTCTGAAATTAACCACATTTGACACTACATCAAAATTCCATTCATTAATAAAGGTATTGAAATGATAGATTTACCTAGCATATTTCGAGATAATAATGTTATATCAGCTATACCTTCATATTTCGAAAACACGGAATCTCCTATTATTTGTTATAAATATAACAAACCTATCCGTAATACTATACTTAATTTCAATAAATTAGTTTCTGATCTTGATATTGAAACTAGTTCCCCTGAGTCTTGAAATTGTAAAGATTCTAAATTTTGTTATCAACCAGCGGGTCATATTGTCACTGGTAACTTGAAGATTATAACTGATTTACGAATCCGTTCAGTTATTTCAAAAGGACTAAAATATAAATTCCCAGCCCACATTGACTTCAATAAATGTCGGGAAACAATTGCCATTGCTTTAAATGATTATTGTACGCGTTGGTGTAAACGAGAGCATGTTGAGTCTAATGCTTTAAATAATTGGAAATGAAAGATTTTTAAGATCATTGATGAACGCGTGTTATTTTACTCTAATAACCTTGATCTTCTCCCTCCTAAGCATAAATTATCTTTTCGATATTTGAAACAAGGTATCCAAGAATTTCATAGGAAGTATGTTTTGGCTCCAGCTGATAAAGCTGCTAATAATGTTGTTGCTGTGTGACGACTTTATTATATAAATACTCTAAAACAAAAACTTGGTAGTACCAAAACATATGAACGAATTTCTACTGACGAGAGGTCTATTGTCAATACCCATTCTATCGATATTACTGCTAAGTTTGCAGTGAGTATTAAAGAAAAGCAAGACAGACTTCCTACGTTATATTGGTTACCGAAACTTCATAAACGACCTTATAAAGCACGTTTCATTGCTAATTCTAGTTCTTGTACGACTACTGTTTTGTCCAAACTGCTAACTTCATGCCTTAGTGCTGTTAAAAAAACATTGGATTAGATACTGCGATACTGTTTACGAAAGGAACGGAATTAACTATGTTTGGTCAATTAAAAATTCTAATGATGTTCTCAATAAATTTTAATCTAAAAACTTTCAGGCTTCTAAATTGTCTACATAAGATTTTTCTACACTGTTTACTACGTTACCTCATCATCTTATAAAAGATAAACTTATTGATTTAATTAACCGAAAGTTTATTCGGGAGAATACCCAATATTTGGCCTGCAACGAGGAATGTGCTTTTTTCACTTCTGATGTATATAATAATCACAATTTATGGTCGTGTCAAAAAGTCTGTGATGCCCTTGTTTATCTTTTGGATAATATGTTTATTAGATTTGGAACTAAACTTTATAGACAAACTATTAGTATTCCGATGGGAACTAATTGTGCTCCTCTTGTTGCAGATTTGTTTCTTTTTTGTTATGAGAGAGATTTCATGAAGTCTCTCTCACGTGAAAATCAGGCTGACATTATTGAGGCTTTTAATTCAACTTCAAGATACCTTGACGATTTATTAAATATTGAAAATATTTACTTTGACCAAATGGTGGACCGGATATACCCTACAGAACTCCAATTAAATAGAGCAAATTCTTCCGATACCGAGGCACCTTTTTTTTGGATTTGAATCTATGTATATCTAATGGTACAGTTTCCACCAAAATTTATGATAAACGGGACGATTTTGATTTTGATTTAGTCAATTTCCCTTTTCTGGATGGCGATGTCCCCCGGCGTACCTCATATGGGGTATATATATCTCAACTTATAAGATTCGCCAGAGCTTCTTCAAATCTTAATGACTTAACTACCGTAATAAAGCCCTTACTGCCAAACTTCTTAGGCAGGGCTATCGTTATTTTAAACTTCGTAAGGCGTTTTCGAAATTTTATCGCAGACACAGTGCCTTGTTAGAAAAATATAGCGTCAGTCTGAAAACACTTCTGCAACAAGGTATATCGGAACCCGAATTTTACGGTGACTTAGTGTACGGATTTAGAAAAATTGTAGGTAAATCTAACTTTTCGGAGCAATTCAGAAAACTTATTAACCGTTATAAAAGAATTGGCTATAGCCTGGATATTATGCGGCAGACTGCATACCTAATTGTCAACCCAATCATTGTTGATGGCTATGCTTCACTCTTTAATTGCACGACGGCGGTTCGGGCCTCAGACTCAATGACGGCCTCTTCGTAAAACTTTAACCAGTGGGTTGGGGCTTGACGATATGTCTTTGGCTTGGCCCGTCGTGGTTCAACTATTGGTTTTCATTTACTCTGGCATACAGTAGAATTAGCCATGAGTACTCGTCTTTGTTTATTATAGTGATTAATTTGATTTTTATGTTTTCGCTTTGATGCATTGACTGAGTTGGGAGCCTTTATGCGAACCGAATTTTTGTGTATTTCTGTATTAAGAGTAGCATCGGGACCCAGGGCGGTTAGCTAGCTGTAAAAGTGCTTTAAACCCCCCGGTGGTTTGCTCTACCGACCGTTCTAAGGCGGTGGTCCCGGTGTTAGTCTTACTCTTTGTTGCTTTGTGGTTTATTCTACGAGGCGATTTGTTGTATGTCTTTCCGTGTGTCATTTTGTTCTTGTGTTTTTCAGTCTTTTCAGTATTGCGATTACCTCGCTTGGGGAAGAGAGAGCTAATCTTAGTGCTTTTCGTACGTTTGTTCGGTTTGTGCTTGTTTAGATTTGTCGGTTTCCTCTTCCTCTTGGGGTCTGGGAAGGGCTGCGGTTTGTGATTGTGGCACTCCCTGGACTTTTCTCTTACCTTTTTTGGTTTATTACAGGGTCGCTACATTATCATTGATGGTAACATAATGAAACACTCATGGATTGCCAATGGTAAGAAATGACATAAAATGTCCAAACATGGGGTTACATATTACATGACAGATTATCTAACGTAATGCTGGAAACGTTCGTCTGCCATCTATGATAATGGCTAGCATAGTCTTCATACAGAAGTGTTTGTGTTCCAGTGTGTTCATGTATGGCTTTGTGGAGAAAACATCTGACAACCACTGTCTTACTCCCCGAACAACCAGCTTCATAGTAATCTCGAAAGAAGCGGGAATCTGGATTATCGTCGGTAGCCGAAATTACACTGTTTTATTGTAGAGTTTTATCAAGTGCTTGCTGTTACCTGCTGCTGGAATTTCAATCTATAAAAGATGAGTAATCGCATAGCTAGAACTGAGTTTTAGAGTTCTGACATTATTATCCTACTCAAAAACGCCCATCATCAAACAGTCAAAATCTAAAATAAAATTGATTTTTGACGTCCGCTTCTATCTTTTCACGTGTTCAGACTTACTTATTACAGACATCGAATTAAGTAGCGTTGCCCAAGCCCCAGTACTGGTATTTCCCTTGCCTTGAAAATAGGAACTGTCTCTTTACGTGCAAAATATTGTGACAGCTTCTTTAGTTAGAATGCAAGGAATGCAGGGCAGGGAACATTTTCAGATATGGGACTTGTTTTATTATTATTATTATTATTATTATTATTACTACTTCTACTATACGAAAAGAAAATCAATGGACAGATTTGCACGTCTGCAAGGTAATCGACGATCAAAGTGAGCAAAGGGCTATTATGCCACATGCGAACAGCGAAGACCTAGATCAGCCGGTGCGACCGCACAGTTAGATCAGAATCTCCCCTGACTGCACTTCTGGACTCAGACGCAATGATCTATCTTCTTATGGTCATCATTTTTTGTTGTTGTTTTTAGTTGTTGTTTTTTTGTTTTTTTTTTGTTTGTTTGTTGTTGTTGTTTTTTTTTTTTTTTTTTTTTTTTTTTTTGGTGGGGTGGGGGAGGGGGTGGTTGCCCAGGACTATTCAAAGTTTTAATTATCGGATGAAAATTAATGATACTTGTTTTCATATTTTTCACCGAAATTAAATTAATATTTCATTCAACTTGTTTGCTAATAAAATGCTGAACTAAGAACTTATCCCTGTCATATCGCCTCTTAGTCAAACCGTCAGCGTGGTTTTTAAAATTACTTACCGTATTTGCCTTAGGGTTTAGACGAATATGCGCAAACAGTAACATTGTAAAAGCAGACCAGACGCGGCACTCATTCATCCATGTTTAGACATATCAATTGGTAGTCAAATGGACATGTTCGCGTTTACGGACAACCATGGTAATGAGTTTAAGGTGTCTGTCGAAATGTTTAAAATAAACACGATATCTATTTACCGAACACAGTCCACAAAACCTCGTGTTTACATGCATTTCTTCTGGTTCAGTTTTCGCTTTCTTTGTTGTCATATTTTGTTGTTGAAAAAAAAAAACGACAATGAATTTAAAGAATTCAGTCTTGATTTTTTAATTGATATTCTACCCGACTAGGCTCACACAAATTTAACCTTAGTCCTGCTGAACCAGGATACACCCTGCCGTTGCAAACAGTGTAGATCCAGATCAGTTGGCTTCTGAAGAAGCCAACTGATCTGGATCTGCACTGTTTGCCATTAAGTATGTAAATCTATATCAACAATCTGGATCAAGTAACCTGATTGGCCGAAAATTAGAAGTGGGTGTGCCATCTTAATTTATCCAGCAGAACAAGGGTTAACGTTTTACTTTATGATAGGAATAGATACAATTCAAGGGAGGCAACTGTCAAAATGTTTCCTCCATTCTGTAAATGGTCAGCTTTAAAAGTAAATATATTGTTGGTCTAAATTACTACGCAGTTAGCAATTTCTTTCCTTTTAGAGTAGACACCTTTTAAGAAGGGGCGTGGTTTACAGTAAAGGTAACAAGAAGCAGTGCGTAGCCAGAAAGGAATTATTTTTAAGCACATCCAGGAAAATCTTGAAAACTATGCCTAGAATCGCTTCCAAAATAGGGGCTACTCTTTAAGGAAAGAATTTGCTCCCTCTGGGAGCGAATTCTTTCCTTTAAGTGCAGCCCCTAACTATTGTATGACAATGCCACTTTATTATAAACGTTTTTCTTACGTACATGCCTACTGTGCTTTCGACATCTTTCAGAGAGTCGTTTTTGCTTGGCGCTTTACACAGAAGACGTAAATTTCCAAACTTTTGTCATGATTTAATCAAAAACCATTTGTCGTAACTACTTATGCACAAAAAATTATATTCTTGTCAATGGTTTAAAAAATCAAATATTCTCACTTTTCCCACAGTAAAAATTAATGCACATTATACCAAAATCTGTTGGGCAGATTTTCAACAAGTTCCGCTTGTTCAATTTTTCTGAAATTTTCACATTATTGTTGTGAAACATCGATAATTTTAATTAAGCAAAGACAAGTAAGAAATATTTATTAGACAAAAACTAAAAAAATCACTTTACTGTAGAAATTGCATTGGTCAGACCAATTTTTGGCCGTAAATTTAATTTTAGGGTATATATTTGAGAACAAAACTCAGAAACAGAAAAGACAAACGGTTTCTGATAGTATATGGTCATCAGAACAACATATTTTCATTTAAAACAAAACGCCAAGTAAAAAAAAATCGTCTTTCCGAGTGATGTCGAAAGGACGGTAATGTTCATATTGAGCGCTACGGCTATGAGAAGTCACAAAAGTTGTCTCCCTTGCAGAAATAGCGAAACATACACCATGTATATCGAGTTCACATAATCTTCCAGTTTTGCAGTATATTTGAGACGCGATGTCAGAAAACGTACCTTCGGACATGTGCGCCCTGCGAAGAGTCAGATCAGCCTGTGAGTTCGCGCAGTCTGATCAGCATCTTCACTGGGCGCATTTTGATTAGCCAAGGATGCAATGTTTCTTCATACGGTCAACGAAGAATCTCATCACAAAGACACATCTATATAATTTTGACTCCCTTAAATCCCATTTTATATAGTAAAACTGGGGTTTGCAGGGGTATACATTATTTTTCTTATTTCTGCTCAAATACATATATTGTGGGTACTCGTTAGAACCGCCTCGGCGAGGCGGTTCAAACGAATACCCACAATCTATGCTTTGAGCAGAAATATGAAACATATCACAATTTTTTATCTGAAAATTTTCCTTTTTTGGTTGTTAAATTTTCAATATATTTGAATAGACGTGTTTTCATAATGTGATCAGACTGCGCGGATAAGTAAGTTGATCTGAGTCTTTGTTGGGTGATCTGTTTTGAGCAGAAATATGAAAAATATCACATTTTTTTATCTGAAAATTTTCCTTTTTTGGTTGTTAAATTTTCAATATATTTGAATAGGCGTGTTTCCGTAATGTGATCAGACTGCGCGGATAAGTAGGTTGATCTGAGTCTTTGTTGGGTGATCATGTCAGAAGGTACGTTTTCTCACGTTAGGTTAAACTTTATTTTATTGTATAAACTGACAAACATGTACAGAGTTTGAGACCTGGAAAACTAAACAAGGATATACAAGAGGGGTACAGAAGAAAGTCTTACGATTTTTGTACGATCTGTGTCTCGAATTTTAATAAGAATGAAGCTGAAAAAAAAAATATTTTTTTTGGTCAGTCTTAGAAATAATCTCACGTCACATATATATGTGTGTAACATTATGGACTTATATATATGCCTCTGGATGTTGGTACCAGTTTTCACTGGCTTTAATTATGTGCTAACACAACGGTGCTAGTAAAATTGGTCACTATGAAATCGTCATGTGGCCGTGGGATAGATGTATCACGCGGAATCAAAATCTCTTTATCACGGATACAAATCTCTTTATCACGGATTCAAACATTTTATCACGGGTCCAAATCTTTATATCATTTGAGGTTAAATGGTAAAAGACAATGATCTCTGATAATCTCATTTTTCTGCCCCATTTTTATTCTCATCATGACAAAACTAATTTACTTCTTTGAGGATTTTGGCAAAAGGCTTTGGAAGATTTATGGAATGCATGTAAAGATTATCTTTCCAGATTAACAGGCTTTCTGCTCGTCTGTATGTTTGGTCACAACGTCATCGAAATCAGGGAACCAGTAAGCCAGACTCTTCATGTCTGGCGTAAAAGTATTGTTTTGGAGGCGACAACTAAACTGACTCCCATGCACGTATGAATAGACTTGCCCAAGTTCCTACATTTGTATTTGCCTTCCTTGGTATTTGAAAACGTCACTTTAAGAGCAAAATATTGTAACAGCCCCTTTTGGTTTTATTTCTGAATGTACGACTTGGTCTTTTATTTTATTTATTTATTTATTTATTTATTTATTTATTTATTTATTTTTGATAAATATAAAAAAGGAAATAATGAACACACTTGGGCAAGTCTAACGTATGTATTTCGTCTGGTAATATTATACTTTCTCATAATTTCTTAACCAAACCCCAAACGTGATCCCCTTTTTTTGTTATATAAAACGGTGAATTAGGTCTGCATCCGGTCTGAATAAATCATATATTTCTTTTTATGGTTGTGATTAAAACACCAAAAATAATTTAAAGAACACTTTTGTCCACTGCAAATGAGCGGAAACTACATTGAAGAGATACGTGTATTTTTTTCCATATATATATATATATATGTTTTTCAAATACAATTAATTGAATGAAATGGCAAGTTTTATTTTCCATGACACCATAAGAAATTATCGCTATTTTACATCGTCAGAGTGCTAAAGTTTACAATTTTTGTGGGACAGATTGAGTGATTGTGTTGGGGATTAACGACATGTCAACCCTTCTGGGTTATTTTGTGTTGTCTCCCAGAGAAAGGGAAAAGAGAAATAGAAGAGACAGTATAGGAGATGAAAGAGATGGGAAAGGGGAGAAAGAGGAAAATGAATGAAAGTGAAGAAAAAGAAGTATAATAATTTCCCATCTACCCTTATCTGCTGCAAGGATAGCAGGCCCTGTCCAACTGTAAGCCGACCTCAGTTGGACGTCCCATTGACAGATCATGTGATGAGATACCCGGTTGATACCGTAAAATATTGGCCCTCCTGAACCTCTCGGTTTTCATCCCCTAAATCCTTGTAACTTTCCGTATTAGCCCTCGTATAAAGCTCGGCCAAACACCGTATAGAAATCATGTCAACCATTGCATTGGCATGATGCAGACTCTTTGGCACAGATTAGAACAATAATGATTTGGTTGATAAATCATATAATCATATAATGTTATTAAATGGATGTTTTCATATTGGCCCTGTTACAGGTTCGGAGGCAGTCGTATTTGCCTGAGAATTGCTGTATTGACCCGAGCCGAAGCCGAGGACCAATACAGCCATCCGAAAACCAATACGACTGCCCGAGGACAGTGTGAAAACATCCATTTCATGACCTTTTTAGTTTTTATTAATCAACGTTTGGTTTTTGTTTTCAACTTTTAAACTGTTGAAAGTCAATAAAACATCTTTTTTTTTTTTTTTTTTTTTTTTTTTGAGTACTTTTGTTTTTGTTGCTCGCTTCCCCAAGGTTAATTGCTGACATCTTTAAAATATTGCTTTATTTAAATGGATAATCAGAACTGCTGTCTGCAAATGTAGCTTCAACATCTGCAGGTACATTGATATTTCATATTAACACGTTTAGGCTAATGTCCTATAAAACGGACACCAGCAAACGGTGTGGACACAGATCAGACGCCACAGAACGCGGCGTCTGATCAGGGTCTACACTGTGTGTATTAAATACAGAAATTTCTATAAAACATGGCGGTAATAAAAATCTATTACATCCCTTTTATTGGAAATAGATCTGTCCAAAACGTTGGGGTAGCAGAGTCCAGTTGGCATAAATGGGTAAAAACCGATGGAGAGCCACAACAGCTGATCTAGGACAACTTGGCGTCAGCGCTCTCTGGTCGAGATATGCTTTTGCCTTCCGGGAATTTAGATCAAAACCCAATGTCGTCAAAAAACAAAGATCAGGCGCACGGATGCACAGGCTAGTCTTGATTTTGTCCTGAAGCACCTTTGTCTGGGTTCCGGCATAACAGCAATCTGAGCGTGTGCGTAAAATCTAATAGTTGCGGGAAAAGAACCAGTACCTTTTCAGGTGTGCCTGGTTACCTGTAGCGAAAGTGGCTTTAAACCTAATGGTACCGAGCACAGGCTCTCAGACAAATTGGCAACATCTGTACTGATATATCATACGGAACGTATTCGAGGAAAACCACCCACCCACACTATATGACCCAGACCAAACTGTGCATCCGCGTTAGTCTGTTAGTGTCTACAGTTCACTGAATATTTTGTACCATATTTACCCCAAATATTCCAACACTTTAACTCATAACTATACTTATCCAAATTATTAAAGAAAAAAAAATCCATTTGATTATTGTTGACGTGATTAGAGGCAAACAGTGCAGGCCCAGATCAGACGCCGCGTTCCGCGGCGTCTGATCTGGGTCTACACTGTTTATTCAGGTATGTCTATCTGAATACTGGAGTATATACGATACACGTTCTCTGTGTTTTGAAGATAAAAGGCAAACAAGCTGCGGGCTAGGTCTGTAGGAGTTGGGCCGCTTTTCCCTCGGAACGCCTTACTACAATATGTATATTCCTTATGGCAGAGGCTTTCAGTTGATAATAGCCTGAGATTATGTAGGTGTAGTATATTTCAGTGAAAGAGAATGGCGCTCCGAAACAAGGAATTGTTATAAGAAGTTTCAAGATTTATGCAGTGTTCATAATTTTATGGATGTTTAATCGCAATGAATTTATGAGACGCTGTGCTAATGTCTTTGCTCCATATTTCAACTTGCTGAAAATTGCTACGGATTTCAATTTGCAGAAACTTTATTACTATACAGGATAATAATTATTATGTTATTATAGTTCTAAAAATGTGCGTAAAAATGCGATCCTGAATGACAGAATCGTATGCAATATTTTACCAAATGATACAGGGGTCGTCTTAAAATGAAGTGGTTGGAGGGAAAGGGTAAAAGGGGCCGAGGTATTGACCCCATCTAAATTTTCGTCAGCTCTTTACAATATTACAATTTTTATGTGTTGCAACTGACACCGGATACGTGCCATCTGTGAACGGATTTTATCCCATTTTTGTGCAATTGTTCCTTATTAATGGAGTGATATGTTTTGTACCCAATTCTTATGTCTACAATATGAGTGTGTTTTGGAATTTTAAGGATATAACCAAGCCTGATGGGCCATATGAAGACCGTTGACGTTGAAAAAGGTAAAAGGTCATTTCTATTTTTGTTATGAAATTTATGCAGAGGAATTGTTAAGGTGGAGTATTTGATGATATTCTGGGATAATTTTGTTTAGTTCTCTATAAAAACATATGTTGCGAGTACTCATTAGAAGCGCATCAGAGATGCGCTTCTAATGAGTACCCACAACATATAACATATAACGTGTTTGTTATGGCGAAAATTGGAAAATTGGAAATAGTATCCCAGAATTATCACTGAATACTCCGCCTTAACAACTCTGGAGAATAAGGCATACATAATACAGTATGTCATAGGCAAACCACGGAGACCTAGAAACGTCGCTGACAGAGTATGATCATGAGAAACTGCAAAATAAAGTGTACTGGGAAAATGTACCGTGCAGACCATGATTACCCTGTACGAATAGCATATTCTGGGACTTAACTGTTCGCATATATCATAAAGTGCCGTTCCCACTTTAAGTGAGAGTTAAGTAAAAAAAAAGTATGTCATGTTATGTTATGTTATGTTATGTTGTGTTATTTAATGTTACGTTACGTTACATTATTACGTTACGTTATGTTACGTTATATTATGTAAAGCAGGACTCATCAATTCAGTATTGTATGTGATTGATTGATTGAGTGAGTGATTGATTGACTGATTTATTTCTTTCTTTCTTTTTTTTTCCCCTTTTCTTTTCTTTCTCATTTCTGCTGGTATTTTTTTTTTTTGTCAGCCTGATTCATTTTTAATGTTTTGATATCATTATTTTGAAATCATGGTTAAAAAATATCGTTCCCTTTGGTGCCTTGTGAAATTTCTCTTTTATTCTCTAATTTTCTCGCTATACCTGCGAGAATGAAATTTTAGCATTCTCATTGTTTTTCATGATGAAAAACTAAGAAGTTTAATCTCCTCTCAGTAATTGAGTAAACACATGTGCTTCTTTTACCTGTTAGACCCACCAGAATCCAGGAAGCTTTCTTGGAATCATGCTATAAATAGACACTATAGCAACCGGTACTCTGTAAAAGCCGGTAGCCAGGAAACTGTTCTTACAATATATGCGACCAGCAAGATCCAGGCCCGGAAACAGCTTGTACATCCGGGTATACGTTTATATTCTTACTATAGTTATATATTTTATTTACTCCTTGCTGACAGCATGCAGCAAAAAGTGCAGCTGCGCGCATGCGCAGACTTGTATGGGACGTCGATTGCTGTTGTAGTATGTCAGAAAGTACCTTTGTCTGGCTCCCAGTTCAGGTAAGTTGGCACATTCGTTGATGAGTCATCCATCGTCTGTTGAATGGCTCGCAGGAACGTTAATTTGTGGCTTTCTTTGAGCGCCATGGACGAAGCAACAGGTGAATAACATAAAGAAACAACTGCTGGGAACTATTAGAGTACATCTACGATAAATGGTCCGCGCCGAAAAAAGGAAACTGAGGCTAGCAGAGATGTTGTAAAGGGATACTTGATGATCATCACGAAAACCATGCCTATATATAATGGTGACCCCCTTAAACCCCCACTTTTATACAGTAAACTGGGGTTTACAGGGGTAACATTATTTTTCTTATTTCTGTTCAAAAACATAGATTGTGAGTACTCGTTAGAACCGCCTCGCCGAGGCGGTTTTAACGAGTACCCACAATCTATGTTTTGAGCAGAAATATGAAAAAAATATCAGAATTTTTTATCTGCAAATTTTCAGTTTTTTTGGAAGTGAAATTTTCTATATATGTGAATAGGCGTGCTTTCGTAACGAATTTTGGGATAAGTTTCTCTAGTTCTCCTTAAAAACATATGTCAAGTTCTCAAAAAAAAAAAAATAAATAAATAAATAAATAAATAAATCATGCTGAGGGTACTCATAAGAAGTATGTTGCTGAGCCGCTTCTAATGACTACCCACAACATATGTTTTTTGCTGTTTTTTTATGAAGAAATCAGAAAATTTATCCCAGAATTATCAAAACCCATAACTTCTTCTGAACAATTTTGCTATATGTATACGACGAAGACACCAAGAGCTTCGCTGAAACTTTGGAATGTTTTATTTAAGGGACTAGGTGTCTACTGTCCTTTCGGCATCACTTGTAAAGACATTAGGCTTATAAACATGATAAAATAATCATAGGAAAGACGTTTTTCAGCATATTTAGCACAATTTTGCCCTTGGATGCATGTACCCTCATTTTAACCCTTGTCATGCAGAATAAATCAAGACACCACGCCCACTTCCAATTTTCAGCAGATCAGATTAATTGATCAAGGCTGTTCATACACATTCCCATACGTAATGACAAACAGTGCAGATCCAGACCAGTTGGCTTCTGAACTAATCTGGATCTATACTGTTTGCAAAAGCAGTCATCACGAAAACATACCTATATAATTTTGACCCCAATAAACCCCACTTTTATAAAGTAAAACTGGGGTTTACAGGGGTATACATTATTTTTTCGTATTTCTGCTCAAAAACATAGATTATGGGTACTCGTTAGAACTGCCTCGCCGAGGCGGTTCTAACGAGTATCCACAATCTATGTTTTGAGCAGAAATATGAAAAACATCAGATATTTCTATATCTGAAAATTTTCATTTTTTGGTGGCGTAATTTTCAATATATTTGAATAGGCGTGTTTTCGTAATGACATACCCGGGCTCAACAGGACCAGGGTTAAATCGTCAGACCTCGCTGGGTGGATATGTCTAACGGTACAGTTTTCTCACGTTTTGATTCAATTATTCATTCAGAGAGCAAACACCCTGAACAGACTAGGCTGAATGACTTTTTGCTGTCCGCTCATTTTGCAATGTTTGCCATGCTCTGATCTGCCTCTTATACATATTACAGCATACAAAGGAGTGTTGTCTTCGAATGCATATAGCAAATGTTTGCTCACATCTTTTAACACATCCGCGCGTAAAAGAGTAATACAAAGCAATATAAACCAGGCAGTTGGCACAATTTATACAAAAGTAATCAGAAATATTAACGTAGAGCATTGTGTTACATGTACGAAATGAGGTCAAATAAAATAACGTAAAGTGACAAATACGCGTGCCTAGCAGGCACACAACGTTTAAACAACGTCAATTCAACTTAAATAAAACGTCGATTCAACGTTGATTCAAAGTCAAGACGCTGAGTCAACGCCGAATTGGCGTTGTTTCAAAGTTATGTGCCCGCTGGGAAGTTCTTTGGAAAGTTTTGCAATCATATGCAGTAACGGCACTGTATATAGGTGTATTTGTTTCAATAACGTTATAGAATAGTTGTGGTTTGTTTAGATAAAAAATACGCAAGAACAACACACATTAAGTGTTCAGATGATACCATGATTATAGACACACACATGTACAGAAAATTATGGCTAAATTTCAACCCCAAGGACAGCACAATATATATATATATATATATATATATATATATATATATATATATATATATATATATATATATACACGGTAGAACCTCGATAATTCAAACTCCAATAATTCAAAGTTCTCGATAATTCAAAGTGATTTTGAAGTCCCAACTGAAATATGTGTATGCATTTTAACTCTTGATTATTCAAAGTCTCAATAATTCAAACAAAATTGTCTGGTCCCTTGGACTTGGACTTTGAATTATCGAGGTTCCACTGTATATATATATATATATATATATATATATATATATATATATATATATATATATACATGTATATATATATATATATATATATATATATATATATACATGTATATATATATATATATATATATATATATATATATATATATATATATATATATATATATATATATATATATATATATATATATATATATATATATACACACACACAACACCAAACCCATTAAAAAGCGTGCGTAGACATTGGCGTCACTACTGGCGACGTCACTAAAAGCGTACTGTTAGGCCTTTTGCTTTTCAGTGGATGTGGTTCTGTCCTGATTTGGATAATTTGGGTGAACATGTCAGACTGAGCAGGTAGAGATCCTTGATAAAAGCCATGCGGTCCAAACTTAACAAAAATTAATTATATATTTTATATTTTCAAGTTTCTTTTCTTCAAAGTAATAAATATCAGTTACATAAATATCATGACAATCATCCTCTATAAAGTTTCCTATTATTTAGAGAACAAATTGTTCTAGTCTAATTTCGAGGCGAATGGATACATTTTTAATGGCGGAATACAGTCGACTCGTTATCTCGACCTCGCTTATCTCGAATAACCGCTTATGTCGAAGCGAAAATCTGGTCCCTGTTTAAACATGAAAATCTAACAACAGGTAACAAAATATTGTGGAAAAGAGGTTAGGAGCAATTTCTCCTCTTTTCCACAATATTTTCAATATATCTCTAACTTCAGGAGTCAAATTACATACACATTTGTTAAATGTGGTTGTTCGATTTATTTTGTCCTAAACTCTGCAAATCTGATATGTCGAGGTACGGATAATTCGAAGTATTTCAGAGAGTCCCTTGGAATTCGAGATAACGAGAGTCTACTGTATGTATCTCTGTCAAACGATTTTGCCTCCCTTCGGAACAGAGGTCTACACTAAACGGAAAGAGTGCTCCCCATGGAACCCTTTTCAGAAAGGGCTTGTTGTGCAAAACAGGAAGTCTAAATAGTACTCGCTTGTAAATAATACAGAAAATCCAAGTACGTATAAAGTCCCCTTAAGACAAAACCATCCCAGCGGGCACAAAACGTTGAAATAACGTCAATCCAACGTTGATTCGACGTCAAGCTTCAACGTAGCGTGCCTGCTTGGCTAGTGCACCATAGAAAACGCGATTCATTAAATTGATAGGACTCATTCTGTGCTAGAGGTTCGGTACTCGTGCTCACTTGGACATTTCCTGCATTTCCAGCGCATTGACACAATGCGGATGACAAGGCGGATGCTCTCGTATGAAAGTGGTAATCAGTGTTTCGATCGTATGGTAGAAAGTTTTCATCACCTGTGATGACTGTAAATATGTTGATGGAAAGTAAAAACACTTAACGATCAAAACATCCCTAATTCTCGGTTCAGCTACATGCGTGCAGACAGCAACAGCAACTTAATGACAAAAAATGCAATTAGCGATATAAAAACTCTGTTAGCAGCAATGCAGCTGATTCCGCGACTGCACGTGCGTAAGTTATTTGGATTTGTTCTTGATTTATCCGAACAGCTGATTTCCATAAAGAATTTATCTGTACTAAGTAAATATAACTCGAAAAAAAAAAATACTCCGATTTCGCACAAATGTAATAATAGAAGCCTGAGACGCGTGCGCGGCCATTTAGGTCACAGGCAGCTAAAATTACAGAGTACAGGCTTTGTTTCATATGAATCTACTTCCATAATAAATAGTTCCGAATTTTTTGCCTGTTTCTCATTACGAAAACACGCCTATTGAAATATACTGAAAATTTCACTACTAAAAAGTGAAAATTTTCATATAAAAAAAAAGAATCTAATATTTTTTATATTTCTTCTCAAAACATAGATTGTGGGTACTCGCTAGAACCGCCTCGACGAGGCGGTTCTAGCGAGTACCCATAATTTATGTTTTTGAGCAGAAATAAGAAAAATAATGTATACCCCTCTAAACACCAGTTTTACTAGATCAAAGTGGGGTTTAAGGGGTTCAAAGTTATATAGGCATGTTTTCGTGATGAAATATATTTTGCATCCTTTAATGGGCCAGAATTAGTCAAAATGTATATTGAAGGCAATTCTATAGTAGATATTAGAAAAACAGGATGTTTTGGGTGATCGATTTGAGTAGGGAAGTAGAAAATCACCTGGGGTACAATTTACCCTTACACCTGCCTACAAGATCTGTGTCAGTCACTTTGAAGTGGCGGAAGCTCATAACATGGCATAAAATGTACCAATTACCAATCTGTTAGTACTTTTGAAGATGTTAGAGTGACGGCTGTCAGGCAAGTACCAAGTACAGTCGACTCTCGTTATCTCGAATTCCAAGGGGCTCTCTTAAATACTTCGAGATATCCGTACCTCGAAATATCACAGTTGCGGAAGTGAGGAAAACAATAAATCGAACAACAACATTTAACATGTAATTTGACTCTTGAAGTAAGAGATACATTGAAAATATTGTGGAAAAGAGGAGAAATTGCTCCCCTTTGGAGCAATTTCTCCTCTTTTCCACAATATTTTTTATCTGTTGTTAGATTTCCATGTTAAAACAGGGACCAGAATTTCTCTTCGAGATAAGCGGTTATTCGAGATAAGCGAGGTCGAGATAACGAGAGTCGACTGTATAGATCATTTGAACTTAAAACAACAATATCAACAAAAATAAGGGCTGTAGAAGGTTTGCAATAATGCATAACATTTTAAAGGAAAATCAGTGGTGGTCTGCAATTGAGGGCCGTCATTATATCGTCATCTTTGGTGTCATGACCTTCATCTTAGTACTGATTCAGCAGATGCCAGAAACTAGAACTTGTCTTTCAATTCATCAGTTATCTTTTGTTGAATATTTAGGGTGAGAGCTTTTGGTGGAGTCGTGGAGCTATTTCCCTTTTCAGCTGTTTTCAAAATTAACTAGATTAGTTTCAGATATGTGTATATAAAACACAAAATAGATGTGCCAAAAGTTTGGACCCTTTTTAGGCTCCAAAATGTGGCAGTGGATATGGTTCTTTGCACAGGCATGAAGATGGAAAGAGTTAAATTTACGAAACTGACAAAAATATAACAAAGCCTTGTCACTTATGCTGAATTTGGGATTTTACAAGAAATGATTCGTCTTTAGTTTAAACATATTTTATTGCAACATGATTCTTTAGTAGGTTTGTTAAAGAAAAATAATACAATTCTTGCTGGGCTTCCATAAGAAAAAAGTCGGATGCACAGTACACATGTTGCATACACTTGCGCTAAGTTTGGTGTCCACACGTGCACGCACGCACGCGCATGCGCACGCGCACACACGCACACACACACACACACACACCTCTTCCACTCCCCTCCCCACTCAGAAAATTGGATTTCAAAGGAACGAGACAGATCTGACTGGACGGGTTTAATCAACGTTATAGAGAGTTTAGACTGGCTCCAGACCCTAGTGACTAAACGTATTAATGTTAATAATTGATTTTGTTATAGACACTCAAATAAATAAAGGCAAAATCTATATAAAAAATGCTAAGCATATGAAACACTGGTCATTTAGTGACCAGTGTTTCATAATCTTAGCATGTTAACATTGTCTTGGTTTTCTTTTAGTGTCTATATCAAAGCGGATTATAATGGACATGCTTCTACTTTCTATAGACTTGCTCTAGTCCAGACTGAATTTATTAATAGTTGAGCCAGCACACGAAAAAAACCTACGAAATGGCACGTGCACCTAGCGAAGACTGAGTTCAGCCATGTAAAATGCCCAGGCTGATCTGAGTCTTCGCTTGGCGAACATGCCATTTTGTTGATAGTGTCGTGCTCTGGCTCAAATATTAATAAATTCAGTCTGGACTAGAGCAAGTCTATAGAAAGTAGAAGCATGTCCATTATTCGGGCAGGTAACCAGTCTAAATGAAAAATCTTCCATGCAGTATCTAACTGCTGAAGTATTTAGATAAGTATTGATCTACAAAAAACACACACACTACTTATCACAGAAAAGTCAGTTCTGCAGATTAAAGAACAAAAACATTTCAATGAGGAAGCAACTTCATTTCATCAATGACGTCATTGTCGCCATAGAAACACATTAAACTGCGTCTAGACCCTTGAAAGATGAAGGTTACTGGGGCAAAGTGCGTACATTCAAATTAAAATCTCAATATTTCAAAATTCTTTGAAACGCCCTGACAAATAAGAAGTTGTACTTTCATTATCCTGAATGCAAACATTAGCATACACGATGAAATTAATTGAGACATACCATAAGAAAACATGCCTATGCGGACAATGATCAGGCCCCTAGCAAACAATAGTCAGCGCACGACAAAACCAACAATAAGACATGTGTGATCAGCAAAGACTCAGATCAGCCTGTACATCCACCTAATGTGGTAAGGGTTCTCGTTTATCCCTCTTTAGACAGCCTGGAGACTGTAGAAGGCACATGCGATCAGCGAAGACTCTGATCAGACTGCGCGAATGCGCAGGCTGATCTGAGTCATTGCTGGTCGCACACGTCACTGGCTCAATAAGTTACTATGTATGGGAATGGAAATTCTTCGACTTCGCTGGTTGATCGGAATCACCACTCTACATATATATGCCAAGAAGGCACCTTTTCTCACGGCGCGGCGCCATTATTTTTTGTCCCCCAAAATTAAGGAGTCAATATAACCTTATCCCTTTAATTTTAACAGCCATCGAATATTTTTAAACGTTTGCCTCCTTCCGTAAACATGTTAACTCTAAAAGGAAAGAAGTAGACCCGTTTTAAAAAAGGAGTTTAATTAATGTAAAGGAACTAAGAAAGGAAAACAGGAGTTTACAAAACTTGTCTTCTTTATAAACCACGTAGGACAAACGCGCAAGGGAATACAGTCCCCTTAACTGTTTAATTCTTTCGGCGCTAAATTCCAGATCACATTGCGTCAGTCTTTTTTTTTTTTTTTTTTTTTTTTCACAAACTATCGATGGAAAGAAATTTATATTTAAAGTTGATTGAAAGACCGAATGTCAAACAGCGTAGATCCAGATGAGACGGTTCATTATGAACCGTCTCATCTGGATCTATGCTGTTTGCAAAAGCCTATTATTATCGCCTGTGGCAGCTTAGCATGCTGGGTAAAATTTTCAGTTGTCAACATTTTAAAATATTTTTCTCATTTTCCCCTAAAAAAAGACTGAAATTTTGACGCAAATTGTCTCCTGATAAGACAACTTGCTTGAGATCTCAAAGCTTGTTTTCCTGGAAAAAAATGCAAAAATATAATGAGTTTGTCGTCTGCTGAATTCGTCCAGTAAGTGGTAAAGGCGGGGGAGGGAGTGGTGGGGGGTTGGGGGGGGGGGTAACTTCCTATATATGGCATAGTACGGATGTCCGTGCCGAATAGCCCCCTTTTTCAGCGCTGCCAGGTATATGATTGGCCCCCTTTTTTCAACAAAAAGTATATGAATGGCCCGATTTTTCTGGATTCTTATGTGAAAGGCCCCATTTTTCTGACATCCTGGTATATGCACATATTTTTCGCTCAGAGATTTTTTCAAGGCTGCCTATCCTCTTGGTATTATATGAATTGATTGTGATATTTGTCTAACAACCAGCAAAAAATGGGTACAAAAAATCAAAGAGCAATATATGAATAGGTAAGCATTTTCGATGGTCGAATGGGTCCGTTTTTTTCAACGGTCAGGTATAAGAATGGGGTAGGTTTTGAAATACTGGCTCGCACACCCGTACGAAATAACCCCTATGTTACCACCACCCCCTCCCCCCCTCCCCCCCCACCCCCCCTCCCCCATCCCCGAGGGTAAAGGTCAATAATAACGACGTCAGAAACGGAATCTTCCTTGCAGGAGCAATGTGAAAACAGGATTTCAGAAATCGTCGTAATTTTCATTGCACTGCTTTATTAAACTGTTGAATGAATGAATGTGATAAATGACTAATGCTTGAGATAATGTTAGGCTTCATAACAATAATTTAATTTTGATAAATTACGCTGCATTCTGACATATTCCAGAACTGCTACTTTCGGATGATAAATAAGCTCTATAAATCAACTTTGAATGCAATAATAAATTTCTGTTATTCAAGTTAAGATCGGCTTTTTCTTTTTTTTGCATATGCGACCAGCGTACCCACAGGAGCATGCGCATTCGCACAGTCTAATCAGTGTTTATGTTTTTCGCTTGCGTAAATTTGTGGACGATGCAGATTCCCATTACATTTATACACTTATGAGAAATGGTGACAGCTTAGCCCATCACGAAAACATGCCTATATAATGTTGACCCCCTTAAACCCCACTTTTATATAGCAAAACTGGGGTTTACAGGGGTATACATTATTTTTCTTATTTCTACTCTAAACATAGATTGTGGGTACTCGTTAGAACCGCCTCTCACAGGCGGTTCTAACGAGTACCCACAAAATATGTTTTGAGCAGAAATATGAAAAATATCAGAGTTTTTTATCTGAAAATTTTCAGTTTTTGGAGGTGAAATTTTCTATATATTTTAATAGGCTTGTTTTCATAATGCACATTAGTAGAAAAATGACATTTGGACCAATTCTTTTTCTTATTTCTGCATGAAAATATGTATTGTACATTAGAAGCTCCTCTCCCATAATATATGTTTTTTGAGGAGAAATAAGAAAGCTATAATCTAGATATTCCTCTTATCTAGAGGTATTTAAGCTATGGTAATCACCATATAACACAGTTGGACCTCAATATCTCAAACATCTTTAGGACCATGGAAAACTGTTCTAGAAATGGGAAGTTCGAGCCACTGAGGGTTAATCCTACCGCCAGGTCAGGAGGCAAACGGGGATAATTGAGGTATGTCTTTTCGATCTTTCATAAAATGATGGTATGTTGAGTGTATTCATCAGAATCGCCTCGATGAGGCGATTTTAATGAGTACACTAACATACAATTTCATGCTAAAATAAGAAAAAATCCCTACAAAAAAATGTTTTCTTGAGCTAGCGGAAGAAATTTCTAGGGAATGAAAAACCAATTCGAATCAGCCGCGCTAAACGAGCCATCGGTATTCGAGTCATTGAAGGTAAATGAGGAAGATTCAGTCGCACATTAATCCATTTATGCCGAATGGACACGTCTACCTACTTTATTTCGTTGGACCGGATCATATCCAATAGAAGGTTTGTCTGGTTGTATTTGTTTTATTATTATGTTCTATAGAATTACTATATTTAATGCAAACAGCGTGGAATCTGATCTCGGTCTACACTGTTTAACAATGATCCTTTTAAGGAACGCCACACGTAAATGGGTTAAGACAGATGTATTCAGTACCAAACTTAAATAGAAAAAAGAAAAAAATAACTTGAAATGGGTTATAAAACTACAGAATTCTGAAAAGTTGTAAAAAATCGCCTAATCATGTAGTCCCCTGTATGCACACGTTTACACTATACATTACCAGAAAGCAAGGGGTTATCTTAAAAAGACAAATTAACGTAATGATGAGCAAACAACGCAGATCCTGATGAAACTGCGAGGATGCGCAGACTAATCTCAGACGACGCTGTTCACATGTGCCAAAAGATCCTTCATTACGTAAACACGCCTATTCAAATATATAGAAAATTTCACCTCTAAAAACTGAAAATTTTCAGATGAAAAAACTCTGATATTATTTATAATTCTGCTCAAAACATAGATTGTGGGTACTCGTTAGAACCGCCTCGCCGAGGCGGTTCTAACGAGTACCCACAATCTATGTTTTGAGCAGAAACAAGAAAAATAATCTTTACCCCTCTAAACCCCAGTTTTACTATATAAAAGTGGGGTTTAAGGGGGTCAATATTATATAGGCATGTTTTCGTGATGTAAAAGGTTTGTTTCAACATTTTCAAAAATACTTAAGCTGCCACTTCTAGATTTCTGGTTCAAATAGTTCAAAAGCTTGATAAATTCCTCGGTAATCTAGGAAATAGACAGATTAGCAACAGATGTAGAAATACTTATGTCTGTGCACTGTTTTCTCCAATTGTAGAATAGGTGAATTCCAGGACCCACCTCAGTGAAAACCGCAGGTTAAAAGTTGTCACGTAAACACCAGTGTAAATGTGTAGATAACTACCGTATTCAGCCTAAATAATTTACCATAAGTTGTCCTAAAATTTGAAGAAGTAGAAACAACAACAACAAAAAAAAAAAGAGTCTAAAATACTTCCGGATGGATGTGAAACATTGTAGACCCTAATCAGACACCAAGTTTTGCGGCGAATAATCTCGGTCTACTCTGTTTGTTAAGGCTTGTCTCTCCTAATACTTAGCGTTATTGAGGTATACCAAACGTCCTTGGGTACAGGTAGCAGAGAGAAGTTTATAAATAGAATATTTGTTTGCGCAGCCGTGCAGATTAATCTCGTTCTTTGCTCCCATTCCGCCTTTTTATCGGCACATACAACTGACTCTCGTTATCGCGACCTCGCTTATCTCGAATAATCGCTTATCTCGAAGTGAAAATCTTGACGTTGAATCAACGTTGAATCACGTTGTTTCAACGTTGTGTGCCTGCTGGGAAAGGCAGCTCTTTAAACATGTACAACCTACCAGGCAAACAACGTTGAAACAACGTCGATTCAACGTTGATTCAACGTCAAGGCATTTAATCAACTTTGAATAGACGCTGTTTGAAAGTTGTGTGCCCGCTGGGCAAGTGAGATATCTAACTACCATTCACATGTCCATAAACCATTGTCTTCGCACTGTACGTATTTTACCCTATATATGCGGGCCAATATGCCTGAGAAAACAGAGCAGCTGATAAATGAACAACTTGATCATTTTCTGCACTGTTTCCCTTCTGTCAATAAAGGAGGGTTAATTAGGGTCTACATAGATTGCTATTCTCTCAGCACTTTTACTCACTTCACCAGCTTCTCACATGGACTTTGTCAAATACTAGAATAACCTGTCAGATAAATGGTCATGATTTTTTAATGTCACTTGATTTTATATTTTTTTCTGCTTATTCGTATTCGATTTTATATATTTGTTTACCCTGATTTTTATTCTCGATATTCGATTTGAGAACAATGTGGAAACTTTTTTTGTCGTCCGCGTTTCGAACTTCGAGTGTGTTTGTCATTTCAATCAGAACATGTATATTGTATTTTCAAACTCTCATCTGTAAGTAATAGTGCACTTGGTCAGTATATTTTTCCCTACGTTTCCGCTTTTAAAGCGAATGGATACACTTTCAGAGAAAGCAGCCCTGTCAATACAGATTTGCCCCCTTCTAAGAAGGGGTCTGTTCTAAAACCAAAAAACAAGAAAAAAAAAATTGCTCCCCTTGTTCATATTTCTTCAAGCAACCCAATAAAGACAGTGCGTCGAATCCTCAACTGAGGGACTTGGAGAACAAAACGGCTATTATGTCTACTGATACAGTAGTCGTGTCGGTGAACACGACCGTTTCACAATGTAAGTATGTACAAGTATTAGCTTAGCAACCAATAAATGTTAAATATTATTTTAATAAGGAATAGTCTTGTGTTCTTTACATGAAAATCTTGGCTAAATTCCATAATGCAAAAGTTGAAATCGAGAGGTCTAAATGAGGTCTCGTCCCGTTGGCTTCTACAAGCATGGCTGTCACATTAAAAAACAATACATCACGAAAACACGCCTATATAATTTTGACCCCCTTAAACCCCATTTTTATACAGTAAAACTGGGGTTTACAGGGGTATACATTATTTTTCTTATTTCTGCTCAAAACATAGATTGTGGGTACTCGTTAGAACCGCCTCGCTGAGGCGGTTCTAACGAGTACCCACAATCTATGTTTTGAGCAGAAATATGAAAAATATCAGAGATTTTTATCTGAAAATTTTCAGTTTTTTTTGGGTGAAATTTTCTATATATTTGAATAGGCATGTTTTCGTAATGACTACAGCTAATTTCACTTCACGTTTTAGGCTTACTTCATCAAAACTAAAATTAGTACAATTGACTCTCGTTATCTCGACAGCGCGTATCTCGAATAACCGCTTATCTCGAAGTGAAAATCTGGTCCCCGCCTAAAGATGAAAATCTAACATTAGGAGCAATTTCTCCTCTTTTCCACAATATTTTCAAAATATCTCGAATTTCAAGAGTCCAATTACATATGCATTTGTTAACTGTGGTTGTTCGAGTTATTTTTTCCTCAATTCTGCAATTCTGATATGTCGTGGTACGGATATCTCGAAGTATTTCAGAGAGTCGCTTGGAATTCGAGATATAGAGTCGACTGTATTTAAAAATATCAAAGATTTGTCACGCTGTCCCGGGAATGCTATAAATTGCGCTTAGCAGTACCAAATTAATGCATCCACCCACTTTAAACGCGAAATTGTCAAAATAAATATATATCCCATAACCTTAGATAAGTTACAGCAAAGGTAACCTTTTAGAATATCTACAAAAGTGTTTAGTGCGAAACAGCGCATGTGAATAGAGAACACCTTTCGTATATGTAGGTTTTCCATTAAATTTTATTATATTCTAGTCTCTTCGGTGCTCCAACTAGTGCCGGGTTTTAGCGGTAGACAACAAGCATAAGGTCAACAATGGATCACTTCCTTGTTTCTCCTCAACGCTATACAGTATGCCCCTGGGCCAGGGCGTAGACAAACACTGTGACATCGAAGGCTTTATTTCATCCTTATTATATCCAGGCGGGGAGTGGTGTGTGTGTGTGGGTGGCGGGGCGGGGGGGGGGGGGGGGTGGAGCGGTGGCTGGAAGCGGGTCGGGAGGTGGAATTCATGTGGTTCAAGCCAGACATATAAAGTTTAACAATGTGGATCATTGGGCTCATTTTTGTACATTGGAAAAGCGAGTTCCACTTAAACCGAAGCTACAGGCGTATACAGCTTTGTAAATAGACTGGCTCCAGACTCTAGTGGCTAAATATTTTTTCTTATAATCCCGTTTAATAATCCACTAAAATAAAACCAAAATAATATCATGACTATAAAGGCTGGTCACTAGACCAGCCTTTATAGCCATGATATTTTTTGTTTGTTTTATTTTAGTGGATTATCAAACAGGATTACGAGAAAAATCAGTCACAAAAATTTAGTCACTGGAGACTGGAGCCAGTCTGCATTGCTGTCATCTGAGGAATCTGAATAAAACTAAGATTCTGATTTCCGTTTCTTTATGTGTCATTTGTTTCCAAGGGAAACCTTTATAGAGTTTATTTGTACATGTGTATACATTTGTTATTGTGTGGATCTTTAACGCTACCGGGTACCTCAACCCAGGGCACGTCGAGTATGAGCTAGGCGTACTAATGGTCAGAAAATTGTCTCGACCCGAACAGGATTCCAACCCACGATATCCTGTCTGAAAGTCGAGTGCGCTAACCACTAGGCCACACAGCCCACATATATATATATACAGGTTCTGTATATAAAACCTTTATTCTTTATTAAAGGCGGCCGATTATATATTTGTGCATAAGCTTTTCTTCAGTCGAAGAATAATGGCCATCTATGTTACAGGGTATCTTCTCCCGTTCCCGACAAAGAGTGTACATATCTGTTTCTGAGAATGTGAACATCAAATCGACAAAAGAACATTTTACCGTATTTTGTGGACAATCAGATAAGAACGTCCCTTAAAGAACCTCTTTTCCAGACCATGTGTCTTTGCGGTCTATGCTGGTAGCTAACGCACAGATCAACCCTTGCACCAGCTCAACATGATCAAAGCCTTCCTTGTTCGCTTACAGAATCATTGGATACTGAAAAAGATATCGATATATAACAAAGAAAATCTATAAAGTCTGTCCTTGAAAACACGAACGTAAATCGGAGTCTAGACTGGCTCCAGTCTCCAGTGACTAAATATTTTTCTTATAATCTGTTTAATAATCCACTAAAATAAAACCAAAGTAATGTCAAGACTATAAAGGCTGGTCACTAGTGACCAGCCTTTATAGTCATGATATTTTTTGGGGTTTTATTTTAGTGGATTATCAAACAGGAATATGACAAAAATATTTAGTCACTGAAGCCTAGAGCCAGTCTAGTCGGAGTCTCGTGCTTACCGAGAGTTTTCATATGACAGCATTGTAGTTTACAGGGTTGCATACGTCCCTAACACCGGCTAAAGTGAAACTCGATTTTCCAAGACACAAGAATGTGTTCAGTGGTCCTAAGGAAAATAAACAAAAAAACTGGATTATGATGAAGCGCGGACAGTCTGTTCACTTTTGATCGCTAAGACATTAAGCTGTGGTGTTCAAATCTGTACCCTTAACACAAAATACCTGATTTTCCATAGTGAGGCTTGCTATGTTATTCCCAGCATTATGTTAGGTTCAGGTTGCTGCTTTATACGTTAAAACCCACATGATCTGACGGCGTACTGCACACCACATTTACCCTAAATATTGGGACATCTTATTACCATACCATTCTGCTCTTAATCAAGTTCATTTCACTACTTGTTGATGTGTCGTAAAATTGCTGGATGCGTGGCAAACAGGGTAGATCTGATCAGACGCCGCGTAACGCGGCGTCTGATCAGGGTCTACCCTGTTTGCTCAAGGCTGTCTGTTCGAATTCTTAGGACAAATACAATAAGGTGCATCGTAATTTGGCAACTGAAACTTTTCTCTTTTATCTGCTAATGTAATAAAGTAACCGGGTCACAATAAAACCTTAGTAAGACCAAATTCCAGCAGCCTAAATCCAGAACAGGACTGCGTATTCACACAATCAAGTCTGATCGCTCACTGTTCCCAAGTATTTTCTGTAATGACTCCTTCTTCAAGCCGAGGAGAAAGCCACAAGTCAGGGCGCGCGGATATCTAACTGGCCTGTGCCGTCACATTTAACAGTCATGTTTGCCCCCTTTTAACTACCTGTCTTTCAGATATTGGCCACGCCATGCAAAAACGTGTTTTGGGCCATATGCGGACAGCGAAGGCCAAGATTAGGGCCTTCGCAATCCGCATTCAGAATCATAGGATACTATAGAATGTTTTAATGGAGAGCAAACGTCCGGATGGTGCTTTGCGCATGCGCAGAATGCTCTGAATCTGCACATTTTTCCGCATGTTCGAAGGCATGTTTTCGCTTGACGCAGCCCATATAACTGTTTTGCACAGTTGGCACGTGCTATTACTGCAGCTGTACTTTTTCACTGAAACTGATTGCCAGAAATATTTTTTTTCTTCTTACGCAATTTGTCGATCTATTAATAAAAGTTAAAATCATAATTAAACATGCGGAAAAGGTTTTTGTTTGATAAATCAAACAGACAACCTAAATTTCTGATTTTCCGCAAAGATGTGAACTATTTCCGGGGAGTGTGGTGCTGCAATGGAATCGCTTTGTGTGCACTTTCCGTTTGAATGTCGACCTATTTGCCCTACGTGTTCGAATAGACATACATGAGCAAACACTGTTGATTCGGATCAGATGCCTGATCAAGGTCTACAATGTTTGTCACTCATTTAGCAGTTTTAGAACATCAACAAGTAGGAAATCCAGCAGGCACATGCACAACGCAGAAACACCATCGTTCACACGTGGATTCAATGTCAAGGACAGTAGGACGACGTTGTTCTAACGTTGTGTGCCCGCTGGGAAAGTAGCTTTTGTTCAAATTTAAGTAAGAATAAAAAGATTCTGGTGGCCGAATACTTCTGGTAAATGTGTCGGTAGAGTAAAACATCAATGACTTGAATACCTATAGTCCGTTTACCGTGGCTGATTTGAACTCGTTTTTTAGACATTAGGAAATTCTTCCAATAGCTCCAGAAAGAAAATATTTAGGGATATTTTAAGGATATTTTCTATTTTATCATGCAAATGTTTGTTGTGTGTACTCATTAGAATCGGCTTATCGGGGCTATTCTAATGAGTACACTCAATGTAGCATTATTTTATACGAGATCGAAAACACATCCATCACGAAAACATACCTATATATAATTTTGACCCCCCTTAAACCCCACTTTTATATAGTAAAACTGGGTTTACAGGGGTATACATTATTTGTCTTATTTTTGCTCAAAAACATAGACTGTGGGTACTCGTTAGAATCTATGTTTTGATCAGAAATATAAAAAATATCAGACGTTTTATTCGAAAATTTTCAGTTTTTTGGTGATAAAATTTTCAATAAATTTGAATAGGCTTGTTTTCGTATTGGCTAAATTATCCCATTTTTCTTCTGACCTGATGGTACGATTAACCTTCAATGGCTCGAACTACCCATATCTACAACAAATTTCCATGGTGTTCGAGCCATTGAAATTCGACTGTATAACGATAAACTGCACTATCCTTCTTGGACTGAAGATTCAAATGTTGAATGTCGAATGTCATGCGGCTCAATATTCGAATGTCGAATGTAATGTGTATGGACATTGCTCAACAGTCAAATGTTGAATGTCATGTGTTTCGACATTCGAATGTCGAAGGTCATATAGTGCAACATTCGAATGTTGAATGTCAAATTTTGTGTGTCTCAACAATCTAATTTTGAATGTCATGTGGCTCAACATTTGACTGTCGAATGTCAAGTTTTGAGTATCGAATGCCGTGTGGCTCAACATTCAAATGTCGAATGTCGAATTTCGTGTGTCTCGACATTCGAATGCTGAATGTCATGTGGCTCAACATCCTACTGTCAAATGTCGTGTGGCTTAATATTTGAATGTCAAACATCGTATGTCTCGACATTCAAATGTCGAATGCCGTGTGGTTGAACAGTCGAAATTCGAATGTTGTGTGTCTCGACATCAGAATGTCGAATGTTGGGTGGGTCAATTTTCGAATGTCGAAAGTTAAGTGTCTCAACATTCGAATATAGAATGTCAAATGTCGTGTTGAATGACGTGTGTCTCGACATTTGAATGTTGAATGTCGTGTGGCTCGACATTCAATTGTTTAATGTCGCGTGTTTCGACATTCGAATGTCGATAGTCGTGTAGCTCAACATTGGATTGTCGAATCTCGAATGTTTAATCAACTCCACCCAGCTGTCACATACTTCATGTATGAAGAACATCATTCAATTCTCCTATAATTTTTACAAGTAGTTTTATAAACAATGACGGGGCGGGTCATCGTGTACTTTGGATATACTTCTGGTTATTCAGCCATCAAAGTACAAAACATTTCAACACTTTAATCAAACATGGAAGAGAAGATGTTCAGGAAAACATGACCCACAACCACAGGAAATAGCCTATTGATGACACGAAGAGGAAGAGTTAACTCTTCTCTTGCTGAACACGACATGCCCTGGCTTAACAAACAGTGTAGATCCAGATCAGTTGGCTTCTGAAGAAGCCAACTGATCTGGATCTGCTCTGTTTGTCATTAAATATGTGAATTTCTATCAAAAACCCGGATCAAGTAATCTGATTGGCTGGAAATTAGAAGTGGGCGTGGCATCTTAATTTATTCAGCAAGGCAAGGGTTAGCAAACCACGACAGGCAGCACACATACCTCAAACAAAAGCAAAGCAAACTGATCACTGATTGAAACTTACTAACCCGTACATGTATATATTGGTCGATCACCCAGAAAGGGTATATGCATAAGTAAATTTTGAAAGTCCAGATTACTGTGCAATCCCAGTTACACACCATCACGAAATCACACCTATGTAGTTTTGACCCCCTTAAACCCCACTTTTATACAGTAAATACAGTAAAACTGGGGTTTACAGGGATATACATTAATTTTCTTATTTCTGCTCAAATACTTAGATTGTGGGTACCCGTTAGAACCGCCTCGCCGAGGCGGTTCTAACAAGTACCCACAATCTATTTTTTGATCAGAAATATGAAAACTACTAGAAGTTTTCATCTGAACGTTTTCATTTTTTGGTGGTAAAATTCTCAATATATTTGAATAGGTGTATTTTCGTAGTGCAATGAATGCCCTCTCGACAATGCTACGACGGTGGTGTTACATGATTTTGCGGCTGGATTAAGACTGCATTCTGTCAGTGCATATTGAACGGTATCCACGCGTACCGTGTTGGGGGAGAGGCAGACCCGTGCGGACAGGGTGCTCCAGGCGAACAGTGACACACCCTGATGAGACTGCAGATCTGATCTTTTGTTAATTTATCAAGAACACTGTATTCTAAATGTTTAATATTCTGACCATGCACTGCTACTCCAAAACTCTTGCATATCGATGGTCCATCCATTTTAGCCTGGAGACCAACACGGTAATTCGCAGAACGCGGCGTCCGATCAGGGTCTCCATTGTTAGCAAATAGTGTAACCATTTTTCTCTAGGAATATCTGAATCACATAGCCTGACATACCTAAAATCGAAATTCGACTCTTCCAGTATATAGTGTGGGAGAGTTCATTCAGTCTACAATTGGTAAATATTCTGTCCAGGTCACTGCGACACTAGAGTTAATAACACCTTGGCGTTGCATGCCGATATTTGCAATGTACTCTAAACTCTTGCAAATCGATGCTTAATATTTTAATCCCGAACACTGCTACTCCGAAACCTTGCATTTCGACATTCACATGCGTGAGGTCGAATGGACTTTAAGTTCTTTACTATAATTGCCTCTGTCTCGCGAACATGCAACCGTTCTTGTTTGCCAAAATAATTCTGATAATATTACGCCATAAATGATGACCAAATTTGGGAACTCTTGTATCTGTCTGAAAGGATGCATATGAAAAACTTTGAAGTCGGTTCAATTTATCGTCGCTTTCCCCGTAAAATCAACGATTTGTCAATGACATATGCTAGTGTTCTCTTATGTGGGCTCCATACATCTCATGACCAACCAATATTGTATATAGTCTGTGAAATAAATAAATAAAGAAAGAAAGAAAGAAAGAAAGAAAGAAAGAAAGAAAGAAAGAAAGAAAAAGAATGAAAGAAAGGAAGAAAGAAAGAAACAAGCACATACAAACAGAATCCATGCTAACCAGTACAAAATGATACTGTTAGCAATTGTAAAGGCAATGATCAGACTGATCTAGGCCTGCGTTGTCAGCATAAAGTCCTTTTTCTCATGACACTGTCCATATGTGATTGTTTCCATAGTATATACACCGTAATTACCCCAAGTTCGGGCATGTTCAACTTAACACTTTGCCGTAGTTATTCTAAATTTGGACACGTCTATGATGAGTTTAAAGATCGCTGGGTGAGTGGCAAACATTGTAGACCCTGATCAGACGCCGCGAATAGCGGCGTCTGATCAAGGTCTACACTGTTCGCTCTGGCCTATCTGTCCGAATATGTAGGGTAAATACATTATGCCGAAGTACTTTAAATACAATTCCAATGTCTGGAATACTATTGTTTCATGTGCTTTTCATCACCTTTCCCAGACAATACAGATGGCTGTAATTCTGTGGTAACGATGTCATTAAAGGGCACTGAGAACCAATTACATGTTGTAAAAACACGTGTCGAAGAAAGTACGTTAAAACACGGAATACTTACTTAATGTAAACAGTCTGTGACTGAATAGTAGTGTGATCAATTCTTTTTTTTTTTGTAAAACATGAATATATTTGTTCACAAAATCAATAAATCTGCTAGATCTATTCATCTTACTAGAGTCGACTCTCGTTATCTAGAAGTCCAAGGGACTCTCTGAAACACTTCGAGATATCCGTACCTCGAAATATCAGATTTGCAGAACTGAGGAAAAAAT
Organism: Anodontia alba; assembly: GCA_964016985.1. Taxonomy (NCBI): domain Eukaryota; kingdom Metazoa; phylum Mollusca; class Bivalvia; order Lucinida; family Lucinidae; genus Anodontia; species Anodontia alba. Next base: position 112,413,385 of record OZ024826.1, on the reverse strand, counting down.
AAATCAAACAACCACATTTCATAGATAAATATGTACTTGGATTCTTGAAGTTAGACTATATCCAAAATATTGTGAAAAAGAGGAGAAATAGCTCCTCCTCTTCTCCACAGTATTTTATTACCTGTTGTTTGATTTCCATGCTGTAAACAGGGACCAGATTTCACTTCGAGATAAACGGTTATTCGAGATAAGCGAAGTCGAGATAACAAGAGTCGACTGTAATTGTACCGAAATATATAAGCCGCAATGTGAGAAGACGTGACGTCGAACATGTGCTCCCAGCGGAGATTCAGATCAGTCCGTGCATTCTCTGTTGTCCGTGTGTAGAAACTTTGTATCCTTAGCTATCCGAAATGCGCACAGTAAAGATTTTGATGAGACTGCGCGAACGCGCACATATCCTAAGGTACGTTTTCTCACATTATGGCGCGTTTCCCCTAAAATCTAAACAAATCCATCTGACTACCTGCTTATGTGTCTAAAATTGTAGGATGGGTGTCGCAGTCTGATCTGGGCGGGTTTCTTCAGGCCTGTCTGCCCGAATGCTTGGAGCTTATACAGTACTACCTGTAAATGTACCGTAAACTGCTGGAAGAGTGAAAAACAGACCTTGATCAGACGTCGCGTTCTCCTATGCCATAACATTGCTTGTGTTCCCTTATTTACACTAAAATAGAGGTAGTTGTGTTCTTGTTTTCCCCAAATCAATGTATCTATTCGAATATTCCTCAAACGCGCCTGGTATGACTTCATCAGTAGAGGCGAAAAGCACTACTCTGCAGTTTTAGAGATTGTTTTCTATATGAAGGTTCAGACATTTTTTATAAACCTGAAAATAAGGTTGTCGTTAGGAATAAAGTCATCAACTGATTTTTTTTTTCAACTAGAAATCTGATGTGAAACAATATGCCCCAAACTATATGCTTGTCCCTCGCACAAAATAGAAAAATAAATAAATAAAAGAGCTATAACTCTCACAAAACGAATCAGATTTTGTTTTCAAAAGTTAATGAGGTAATCTAATCCTCAGCCCCAGTAAGCTCACCAAGTGTCAAGACCCTAACTCAAACAGTTATCGAGGTATCTTGGTGACAAGAAAAGTGTGAAGAACAAACGGATGGACGAACTAAAAGCAATTTGCCCATGCATGCTTCGAAGTTGGGAAATAAAAATCTGGAGACATATGTACCAGGGAAAGATCAGTCATGGAACATAGTCCCCACGAGGTACCGTATCAGGATTGGGTAACATGAAACGACAACACAAAACTACGTCGATAAACTGGCCCGAAGGTTACATAAATTTATTTTCATGCTCAACTATGTTTGTTTTATTCGGGCTTTACGTCGCTTTCAACAATCTTTCAGTCATATCGCGACGGTGTCTGGATGTGGCAGGGAGCTCAATGCTCACTTTTAGAGTGCGGCCTCACTGATTTATCATGCCCCCGACACTTGGCATGAAAGTCAACCCAGTCACATTATACTGACACTGAGATGACCAGTTCTGAGTCCTAGCTCTACTTTCCTAATGCTGAGCGCCAAGCCAAAGAGCAGCTACACATGTAGTTCCATTTTAAAGTCTTTGGTATGACTCGGCCAGGGATCGAACCCGCAACCTCCCGGTCACAAAGCGGACCAACTTAGCTGAGTATGAAAATGTCTCTACTAATAAATATGAAAATGCCAACAATAGTTGGCATTTTCATATTTATTAGCAGAGAAATTTTCGTGCACAGCTATGTTCGGCAAGAATGAATTTTTAATTTTTAGTAATTTGAGATATATAAGCAGATAAATTTCATGCTCAGATGAGTTGAGCATGAAAGACGTTTTCCAGCCTCGGGACCAGAACAACCGAAAAAGAGAAGGACCAAACGAAGGGAAACCGCAACAGAAACACCGTCTTGGAACAGTTAACAGAAACACCGTCTTGGAACGGTTAACAGAAACACCGTCTTGGAACGGTCAACAGAAACACCGTCTTGGAACGGTAAACAGAAACACCGTCTTGAAACGGTTAACAACAGAAACGCCGCCTTGGGACGGTCAACAGAAACACCGCTTTGGAACGGTCAACAGACACACCGTCTTGGAACGGTAAACAGAAACACCGTCTTGAAACGGGTTACAGAAACACCGGTTTGGAACGATTAATAGAAACACCCGTCTTGGAACGGTTAACAGAAACACCGTCTTGAAACGGGTAACAGAAACACCCGTCTTGGTACGGTTAACAGAAACACCCGTCTTGGAACGGTTGACAGAAACACCCGTCTTGGAACGGTTAATAGAAACACTGTCTTGGAACGGTTAACAGAAACACCGCCTTGGAACGGTTAACAGAAACACCGCCTTTGAACGGTCAACAGAAACACCGTCTTGGAACGGTTAACAGAAACACCGTCTTGAAATAAATAACAGTAAAACCACTTCATCACGAAAACATACCTATATAATTTTGACGCCCTTAAACCCCACTTTTATATAGTAAAATTGGGGTTTACAGGGGTATACGTTATTTTCTTATTTCTGCTCAAAAACATAGATTGTGGGTACTCGTTAGAACCGCCTCACAATCTATGTTCTGAGCAGAAATGTGAAAAAATATCAGAATTTTTATCTGAAAACTTTCAGTTTTTGCTGGTGAAATTTTCAATATATTTGAATAGGCGTGTTTTCGTAATGTGACAGCGGCGTACTGTCTACCAAGTGTGTCCATTCCCGTTGCCGGCGTAACTGCAATCTGTTGCAGTCTTGACTGAAACGATATTTCTGTAATCTATTTTCGTAAATGTCAAGGAGAGCAGAAATCATAGGACAATGGCAGACGAAAAAAATTGATATAAATATTTGAACCGGGGCAGAGCATTCCATAAAAGATTGCCTATGCGCCCAGCGAAGACTAAGATCAGCTTGGGCATCCGCGAAGTCTGATCAGATTCTTCATAGGACAGTTTGTGGGTAGCCACAGATCCAAAGTGCCTTCAAGCGGACAGAGAAACTCTGATCAGCCTGCGCATCAGCACAGGCTGATCTGAGTTTCGCTGAACGCACATACAGTCTTGTAGCAAATGCTGTGTCCCGGCTTCTTTGTTATATAAACTGATTAATAAATATGCCAAAGGTATATCATAGCATGACGTCAATAGGAATATTGTTTGAATTATATCTGAAACAAAGATACTAAAAATAATTTTCTCGAGTAGAGTTTTGGCCATTAATGACCCTTTGAACTGATTCTGTGGTCTTAAGGTATAGGCATAGTACATCTGGTTTTGATGTATGAAATCAGCACACTGAAAATACCTTGAATTGTTACAAGGTTTCAATCTTACTTTTCTGGTTAAGGGGTATTGATGCACTTTCAGGGGCAACTTCTCTCTCAAAAATTGTTTTGCTCCCTTCTGAAAATGAGTCTACTGTAAAAGGAAAGAATTGGAGCAAATTCTTTTCTTTTATAGTAGACTCATTTTCAGAAGGGTTTGGTGTGCAGGAGTTCCAACAGGAAGTCACAAAAGTTGTCGCCCTTAAAAAAAAAGGGCAGGTGATCTACCAAGTTCTTCGATTCACCTTAAAATAGATGTAAATGTAATACTTTCGGCAGTTTTTATTAGAAATTATCTAATTTTAAAAGAAAAGCTGCCATGAAACTCGATCAAAATGGACAGTGCTAGATCAGTTCATCTTACATCCCTTCAATATTTCATTGCTTGAAATGAATTTTGTTTCCATGTTGATGGCACAGGAAACTCAGAATGACAATGTAAAACGCCGGTTTGAGGATAATAATGCCAAGTTTGGTTCAAATTAAAAGAAATGCCTTTTAAGAGTCTTCAATACGGCGTTTTATTGCTAAGGAAACCAAACAACTGGAACAAACAAGTTTCAAGTAGGCTTGCATCCGGCACTCATGTATATCACTTGGCATGTAAATATTCAAATTTGGTGTATATATCTCAGGGTCATGGCATATACATTGTACTAAATGCTTGGTCGCTTGGACTAAATGCATTAATGTTAAACGAGTCCTTTGGCGTCCAAGCCGCTAGTTTCATCAAAATCAATTCAGCAGCTTCAGAGAAGTAATTTAAGGAGTTAGTATGTTAAAACTAAACGCTGCCCTGCCAGCAAATCAATGGGTTTGCCAGTTCATGCAAAAGATTTTAAACCTATTTCCTGGGAAATTTAAGAATATCACCTGCTGTTTCTCCTTAGGGGTTGCTAAAATATAAATAAACAACAGGCAATTGAAGTTATACAAGAGTCACTTGAAACCCCTCCCAACAGGGCCTTGGATAGCGGAGGCATAGCGGGGCCTAAGTGCCGGGCTTTAACCTCCGATGATTCCCAGCAGTGCCGAAGATGTGGCGGAGTTTTTATTTCCCGCTAAAATGCCATCCAGATGTGCAAGAATACATGTGCAGAAGGCTCCCTGATTAGCGTATGTATGTATGTATGTATGTATGTATGTATGTATGTATGTATGTATGTATGTATGTATGTGTTTGTGTGTGCGTGCGTGCGTTCATGCGTGCGCACGTGTATGTGCGTGCGTGCTTGTGTGTGTGTGTGTGTGTGTGTGTGTGTGTGTGTGTGTGTGTGTGTGTGTGTGTGTGTGTGTGTGTGTGTGTGTGTGTGTGTGTGTGTTCAAATATCTTCTCTGTAACCACTTGGCCAACTGAAGTCAAATTCCATGTGGATCCTTCATGGAATATAGGGAAAGAAAGTTTATTCAAATGATCCAGGTCATTTGTTGTTCTTCATTAAAATTGTCAACCTCCGGGTTGGGGGTGAGGGGGGGGGGGGGGCTTTTAGCAGGGATTTTACCATAGATTTGTCCCCGCGGTGCTTTAAAAAACTTAAAAGCCCCGCCATTCCCTGCTCCCGTAGGTGCATTAGTCTGACGGACGAAAGCTGAACCATTCAATGGTAATACTGACCGGTATGAACACACCTGGTAATCTCGTAAGGGGTAGTCGCTGGTTATGCACTTAAAATCCTTACGCGAACTTCCGGCTATGTTTTACGAGACATCCAAATGTCAACAAACAGGTAAATTCTCCTGATTTATTAATTTTTTGTCAATTTCATAGACACATTTTTTAAAATCGGACAATGTTATTCCCAACAACTTTCATTTTTACGTCGGAAAAGATAGGTGTGGGCTTGGAAAAACAAGCGGCTATTTTTTATTTCAGTTTCTCCCGGAGATGGGTATTCCGGTATTCCTGTTTTGACTTCTTTTTCAATGCAATATGAGGGTATTTTCAGCTATCTGGACTATGAAATACTTATTTAACATATCAAATAAGACGCTCTGCAACATACATCTACGTTGAAATACATAAGATACTAAATTTCCCGTGCATTTGTTCCGGGGACTGAAATATTTGTGCCGAAAATGACTTACGAGGCCGACTTCCCCTTCGAAGGCATTAACCCTTACAGGGACAAGAAACCCAACTGTCAGGTGTCTGATTACAAGGCCTGATTATCACTTATGGGAACATTAGTCATTATCAGAATGCCCCGCATTTGAAAACATGCAGATTTTAGACCAAACCAGTTTCAAAATATTCCATTTACATATAAACATATTCCATTTTGATATAAACAATCAAACACCGTGAAAGGTTTTGCAAATGAGACAGCATGTATCAATAGGGTTTTGATATGCCACGTTTGTATATATTTGAAGCTCTCAATTGAGCAAAATCATATAAAAGTTTCATTATACTGCCGTAAAAATCGCTTTGTGACAAATGGCATATAAGACTTGTATGCCACTTGCTTTGTGATGTATAGGCGTTTTTGGCCCCGTGAGGGTTAATGCTCCCGTAAGGGGTAGTCGGCCTCGTAAGTCATAATCGGCACAAATATTTCAGTCCCCGGAACAAATGCTTGGGGAAATTATTATGTATTTCAAAGTGGACGTGGGTTGCATTACGTCTTATCTGATATGTTAAATAAGTATTTCATAGCCCAGATAGCTGAAAATACCTTCATTTTGCACTGCTAAAAAAAGTCAAAACAGAAATATTGGATTACCCTTCTTCGGGTGAAATTGAAATAAAAATAATTGAAATAAAAAAAAAATTAAAAAAATATAGCCGCTTGTTTTTTCAAGCCCACACCTATCTTTTCCGACGCAGACATGAAAGTTGTTGGGAATAGCATTGTCCGATTTTTCAAAATATGTCTATGAAATTTACTAAAAATCAATAAATCAGGAGAATTCGTCCGTTTGTTGACATTTGGATGTCTCGTAAGTCATGGCCGGAAGTTCGCGTAAAGATTCTGAGTGCATAACTAGTGGCTACCCCTTACGAGATTACCAGGTGTGTGTAAGATACTTGTTTTGAACTGACAATGTTTCATTTATTTATTTTTATTAGTGAGTTACATTTTCAAGCGCCTGTGAATATACATTCTCATAGAATTACATATTTATACAACCGATCCCCTCGACCCCTTCGCTGTCCACACAAAACGAACTTTACAACAGGATTGCAGTTTTCAAATTCTTTAAATTCATTTTTACATATACAGTCGACTCTCGTTATCTCGAATTCCAAGGGACTCTCTGAAATACTTCCAGATATCCGTACCTCGACATAAAATTGCAGAATTGCAGAATTGAGGAAAAAATAAATCGAACAACCACATTTAACAAATGTATATGTAATTGGACTCTTGAAATTCGAGATATATTGAAAATTGTGGAAAAAGGGAGAAATTGCTCCTTTGGACTCCTTTGGAGCAATTTCTCCTCTTTTCCACAATACTTTTGTTACCTGTTGTTAGATTTTCATGTTTAGGCAGGGACCGATTTTCACTTCGAGATAAGCGGTTATTCGAGATAAGCGAGGTCGAGATAACGAGAGTCACCTGTAATTCTAGAAAGCTACCTTCAGCTACCAATCAAACGTGAATGGTTCCACTTTCCTGTAATACTAACCCAGATCGTATGCTAAGTTTGTATATTTTTATTTGTGTAGCAAAGATGTGAAGAAAAAATGAATCACGAGGCGCAGGGATTCGAACGGCAGGCTGGTAGTCAAAAATGCAATTAAATAAAAAATAAATAAAAAATAAGTAAAAACGGAATATAAAAAAAAAATATCGACCCCGACGCGATTCGAACGCGCAATCTTCTGATCCGAAGTCAGACGCCTTATCCATTAGGCCACGGGGCCGCCATGAAAAACGGAGGATATCTAACAGCTATATATTAGCTCTACGATTCGCATGGTTTAATTTATCAATAATTTTGTCTGTAAAATACTTTTTTCTTATAATACTTATTTTTTTACTCAGTATTTTTTCAAATGTTTATTTATAGCGAAAATATATAGGTAAGTTATACTTAAAAATATACATTTACAAGCATAGCTTTTTAAAAAGCAATTACAAGCACAACTTTTCAAAACGCAGACAGCAATATTAAGCTCTAGAAAAGAAAAGAAAAGAAGCAAGAAAAACTATCATTTGTTATTAACTAATTTTGCTTAGCACGCTTAGCATATTACCATCATTTTTCAGTTGTTTTTAGTGGAGTTTTAATCGTGCAAATCGGAAGATTCCACTGACTATATAGATGGGTCTTACATGGTTTTGGTTTACTTGAGTATTTAAGTTTGATGAACACTAATTTAAAATTTGACATAAGTCGTCAGCATTGCGTCAAATTTGACAGAAATTTATCTGCAACGTCTTACAACGTGCTCGTAAACCGAATTCCACACACAATCTCGTAAACTGTTCCAAGTTACCTGCTTCAGTTTTAAGCTGTAAGAGATGCTAGACTAGGTCTATGATATCTCATAAATTCTATTAAGATAATTAAATGTTCTCACAGTTTTGGCTCATTAGAGCTACACTTACAGAGACACTGCATTTCAGGGGCGGATACAGGATTACTTTTCAAATTTTCTGAGGGGAGTTCGGGTGTGTGTGTGTGTGTGTGTGTGTGTGGGGGGGGGGGGGGGGGGGGGGGGGGGGGGGGGGCTCGATTTGATCAAATTTAATTTGATGAAAATTAGCACACTTACCCTTAGTATTTGGACAGTGAGGGCCTGAGCAAAACAGTGTAGACCCAGATGAGACGTCGCAGAACGTGGCGTCTGAGCAAGGTCTATACTGTTTGCCAGTCATCCAGCAATTCTCGAAACAGTCGTAGGAAGTAAAATGAACTTGTTGGATTTCTAGGAGAGTATAATGCATTTTCTGGAAAAATAATAGAAAAAAAAAATTCAAAATGTCGTCTACTGATTGTTTTACTCTACATGCTAAGTGTTAATTTGAGTCAATGGGAAGACAACATCAAAGAATGGACTGATCTTAGTTTAGCCAGCTCACAAAGGACAGTAGAAGACAGATCAAAATGAAGAGAAACAATCTCCTTTTTGTTCCAAAAAAGCTGGCCCGATGGAGAAAAATATTCGGTGTTTAACTTTTATTTTTATGTTTTTGATACTGCTGCTTATGCTGTTGTTAGTTAGTTAGTTAGTTAGTTAGTTAGTTAGTTAGTTAGTTAGTTAGTTAGTTAGTTTGTTTATAGCATTTACTAAATTTTATGAAAGTTTGAAATGTTATCAATAAAAACAAAAACTCGGGAGAAAACGAAAGTAGCAACAGAATTTTTAAGTCCCTCAGAATGCCGCATAAGATAAATCTGTATATGAATGTAGCAAGCTAACGAAACAGCCTGGTGTCTCAGGCATTTTAGTTTTCTTCGTTTGTGTGCCTTATCAATGTTTCTGCAAAAGCAATCACCCTGTATAATGAGGCAAGCAGCGCAGAAACCAACCGTCCGTCTTATATCCGAAACAAGAGACTACCAGTATCTATAGAGCGTGGAAAGGGCTGCATTCCCTGTACCATATTTAGCTTTTCTGAAATTTCGACAGCCAACAGCAAAGACCCAGGGTAGCCTGTGCATGCACAGGCTACCCTGGGTATTTGCTGTTCGCATATGAGGAAAACGGTTGGATTTCCCATCTAGGAAAATTGCATCCTATATGTAGGTGGTAATTAACAAATCAGCTTTGTTACTAAATACAGAATCGCTCCGCGTGCTTCCTGTCGGTCTGCAGAAATATGCATGCACGCCTGATGTGCCGTCTCTGGTTTACACTGAATTATAGCACTTAGTCACTTCCTTGCAGATCTTGAATTCGGGTTCGTTGATTTCTAGAATTCTGACTTTTAGCATTTGCGATTGCAGACTGCATGCTAAAAAGCTTCCTTGGATTCCAAAAGAAATTACAGTGCGAGCACTGAAAGACTTTATATAGGCTCCGTCTGAATTACGTCAAATGGAAAATGTGTCTTCGGGACATATGACAGCAGCAACCAGTGGCACAGTAACGTCTGATCAGAGTCGTTATTTTACGTCGATACGCAATACATTCTACAGTATTCAGTTGCAGAGGGTCTGCATTCAATACCCGCGTATACAATATATGTACAATACAAATACATGTATTTTAATGGCAACTAAACACTCTAACATGACATACATTATGCCCAAGAAACAATGGCTCAGTTTATATGTCTATGAATAAAGAAAAACATTTAAATGGAAAACATTGCACATGAATTGCACATAAACTATGAATTGTCTACAAAGGCATTACTGAAAGAAATGTTGTTTCTTCGAGTTTGACAAATCCACAACTTCTCCATGCATGTACCAAAATCAATCTGACATTAACTCTGGTATGCCTCAATGATTATCATGCTTATCTGAAATGGTCAGATGTTTGAAGTTAACCCGTTTATGCCTAGCTGCTCATAAAAGGGACATAGACAAACTGTGTAGACCCAGAACAGACGCCGCAATTGCGGCGTCTGATCAGGGTCTACACTGTTTGCATTGTTCTCATTCTTTTTTTTTTTTTTTACAAAACATGACAGTAATAAAATCAGCATGTAACTAGACACTCTTTCTATTGAAAATGGACCCGTCCAAAGGGTTGAAGTAGAAGAATCCACTCGGCATAAATGGGCTAAAGATGCTTTTTACTTTTAACTCTTTATACGGTAAAGTTTTCATTAGTTTTACAAACATTTTTCTTATGTTTCCCAGGAAATACCGTATTTACCCTAAGTATTAGGATACCTTATCTACTTACCATACTTGTCCTAAAAATGAAATAGTCCACTCTACTACATCTTGATGTGTATAAAATATGTCTGTATATATAGCAAACTGTGTTGTGGCGTCTGATCTGGGTCTATATTGTTTGCAAAGGCCTATATGTCCAAATACTTAGGTTTGTTACGGTAGTTTTTTACCTTTCATGTGATTCGCATGAAACGACAAGACCTAGTTTTTTTTGGGTGAAAACAAAAAGAAGAAAAATACGAATCATTCGTGTCTTGTTCTTAACATCTGCATGCGTTGGGATAAGTTATCTGTAATTCTTGTTTTTATTATATAGAAGCATATTAAGAAATTATCAGATCCTTAAAGCCAAGGAGCTTTATAGAGCTGTAAAATACAGTAGAGGGGAATGATGGGAAATGAAAATTTCAAATCATGCCTTGTTATTTAAGCAAGCCATCCGAATTAAATCGTATTTACCCAAGTATTTGAACACCAGAACTCCTTACCGTACTTGTCCATTTGGCAACCTGTTGGTGTGTCTAAAACTTGCTGTATGTATGGCAAACAGTGTAGGCCCTGATCAGACGCCGCGTTCTGCGGCATCTGATCAGGGTCTACACTGTTTGCTCAGGTCTATGTATCCGAATACTCATGCAGGCTGAACCAAGCAAAGATTGAGTCTCTTAAAGTGCTAAAGAAATTATACAGATCTGAATTAAAAACTTGGCACCTTGCTAAAAAAGTTTTATTAGCGTAAGATTATCGTGTTCTTTCCAACTGGAATATTTGAGTTCTATCGTTAGAAAATCTAGCTTCTTATAAATGCACCTAGTGAAAACTATGCTCAGCCTGCGCACAGCTGATTTTTCCTGGTGGCTAGACAATGATCAAAGGCTTATATTGGCAGACAGCAATGACCGATCAAATTGTGCGAAATCATAGGCTGGTCAGAGTCCTAGCAGAGTGCACACGCCAGAAGTAGGCCTATATTTTTTTAATCTGGCGTGTCATTTTCTAACCCTTGGCGAGAATCAATCAGAATTTCTGGGATGTTTGTGGTCAAGCGTCTAGTGTGTACCAACGTCACACCAAATTACGATCCTTTCTTCTTCTAATGAACTAGTAACTCAATTAACTTTCTTTGGCATAAAACTAAAAGATGAGAACATAGGTATTTTGTACTGGTTGCCTTCGAGTAAACATCTGTCAATTTTAAGGGCGACAACTGATACGTGACTGTCGTGTTGTTGACAAGTCCGATAACGCGTAATTCGAAACGTCGATTTAACCTGAGTATTCGGACATACAGGCCCGAACAAACAGTGTAGACCCTGATCAGACGCCGCAGAAGCGGCGTCTGATCAGGGTCTACACTGTTTGTTACTCATCCAGCAATGTTTGACACATAAATAGGCAGTCAATTTGACCTGTTCAATTTTAAGAACTAATAGATTTTAAAGGAATGATCCTTATGTGAGCACTGAACTCGCACAAATATCGACAATACGGAACCATCAAGTTGTCTTAACCAGACTTGCTAGTTTTGGTCACATAGGTCTCGTCAGTGAGCCCCACAAATTTTAAAAAAAATATGTATTGATATGTCACCAGAATATCATCAAGCATCATATGACATCATCATCATCATCATCATCATCATCAACAACAATAACATCACAGGCGTCAACGGGAAGTTTGTCACGTGACTGAAATATTGTTGTTAATATTTCTTCAATGAGAATTATTAACTAAATTGCAACAATGATTTTTGGCTACTATCAGTGTGAAATCTCTGATGATTTTTTACCTAGATTATAAAAAGCTTAAACTTCCATGTTATACTAGTATTTTTTAAATCCTGGGGAGGTGGTGCATATAATCTGCAATTACTTTAATCTATCGGTCATTTTTGATCCAAAAATTTTGAATTACGGCGAAGATATATTACGCCATAAACTGATTATTTTGCATACATTTTAATGCTTATTATTTTATATATTTTGCCTCCGAAACGTTTAGGTGTGCCATTAAAACTCCTTGTTATACTTACCCTAAATTTTCAGACAGAACTGCCTCAGCGAAAATGTATTAACCTTTTTCAAAAAATTAGGTTTCGATATCCCATGCAAACTGTCTTGGAATATTTGATATTTCATGCATGAAATGCCATAAGTGTTTTTTTTTTTTTTTGAGGAGGTGGTGTGGGTGGGTGGGTGGGAGGGGGGGGGGGGGGGAGGCAAAAAGAAATATATGCGTCCGCGCAGTCTGTTCAGTCGTCCTAATTGTCTCTGCCTTCTACAGTCTGCAGGCTACCCAAAGAGGGATAAACGAGAACCTTTGCCATACTTGGTGGCTGTAGAGGCTGATCTGAGTCTTTGCTGGTTATACAAGTCTTCGTTTAGGATTTATCGTGCGCTGGTTTGTTTCTAATAGCTGAGCAATGCGAAGAAATGGCTTTACGTCATATGCAAATAAGACCCAGACGCCGCACAGCCTGATCAGTGGACAATATATTTTGTTTTTGGTACAATTTTCTACGGTTCTGCTTAAAAACATATGTTGTGAATACTCATTAGAAGCGCCTCGGCGAGAAAATTATCACAGAATTACTATCAAATACTCCTCCTCACGTTAACCCTTGTCCTGCTGAATCCGTATATATCCTGCATTTGCAAACAGTGTAGATCCAGATCAGTTGGCTTCTGAAGAAGAAGCCAACTGATGTGGATCTGCACTGTTTGTCATTCAGTATGTGAATTTATATCAACAATCAAGATTAAGTAATCTGATTGGCTAACAATTAGAAGCGGGTATCACATATTTAGTGATTCAGCATGACAAGGGTTAACAAGTTAACAAAGCATCTAGGGTCTTCTCTGTCGTAAACACATTTTATATAATCATATGCCAATTGTTAATGAGCGGTTTTTTTTCCTTTTCCCAGAAAATCGGATTTTTCTTTAATATAAAACGTGCAGGCAGGAGAGCATTTGCATTTTAAACTAAAATCATTTGCAATTTAAACCCGGGTTTGAAGGGGAAAGCAACAATAATTACCTGTAAGGGAATACACTATTTGACCGAATTTCACAACCGTAAAGTCATAGCAAGTCACATCACTGTGTCACAAATGAGTGATCAAGCTCCGCCCACTGTCAGGATGTCACCAATCATTGACGCATTACACCTGTGAAATGGGTCGCGCTTTTCATTTACCTTTGCTGTAAAACATAGCGATAAAATCCGCGGTCATAAAACATTGTCGTGTGTAGTGTAAGACCTTGTTTTAACAATTGGATTTTGGCTACATACACATGTTGATATTAATACATGGATTATATTTGATAACTTGTTAGATTTCAATATTGTTGGAAATACGAAAAGAATGGATTTGTTCGAAAAAAACATTGGATATAGGACTGCGTTCTTATTTTTTGGAATATAACTAGATATTAAGTGAAACAAAACCGGATTTAACTTAGAAAAGGATTATTTCATTATACAAAAAGCTATTTCTCGTCGGGGGTGTGCATTTGTTTAATTAATCATGTAAATTAAAATGGCATAACGTACAAATTTACCAAAAAGTGATTTTACACGTTTCTGATTGATTCACAGTTAATTAAGTTTCATATATATATACAATTCTGCTAATTTCGAGCAGCAAAAATGCAACATGTCATTGAACGGAGTTAATGAAATCAGTTGAACTTTTTTGAAAAACCAAATATGCCAGTAAAAGAACAAACATAACTGACGGAATTCTATGTTTTGTACTAACAATTCTAGCCAATATAGGCTCTAGAGTGCTTACCAGTTTTAACGTCCATGTTTAATATGACGGTTCACACTGACAGGTCACGGTTTCCCCAAGAGGAGGGCAAAGTTGGCCATGGTCCCGTCTTGGTAAATGGACATCGCAAAATTGAAGGACCACTGCTGCAAAACCTTACCTTATGTAGGTCATGGAATGGCTGCACGTGGCAGCTGCAGCAACATGCGGAATCACCGAGGATTCCGAATGGGGAAATCGGGCTTTCTCAAACATTACCAATTCCATCTAAAACTAGAGACAATACCTCAGTCTATGCTAACGTAAGAAGAGATTCCCCTGGGACAAAATCCAGGGAATCTCCGGTTTCTCTTGGAAGTGGAACCAGTAGTGAAAGAAATCGGTTCGCTCGAAGTTACGATGACGATAGTGTAACAACGGCTAGTTCGAACTTCGATAGTACGGACCAGGAAGAGGAGTATGTCACATTAGACAGAAGTTACATATTTCCACGTTCATTTCGCACCCCTACTCATCATTCATCTATGATAGACCTTCAACACAATTCATTATACTCACCAAAAATATCAAATGAAGAACTCGCGAGTCAAAATAGCCGAACTTTGTCGGGCAGGCATACCAAATTTCGCCCTCCTTTCACTCGAAGTGTTTCAGTTAACAGTAAAGTGAACATTCCTGACACGGATTTAGATGCAGTTGACGAAAATGGCAAACCTATTTCTTGGACTAAACGAAGTTTAAAGAAAATATACGAAAATATAGGTGAATCATTAAAACCAAAACTTACAACCCCCATCAGCCCTAAAACTGATCAGTTCGACCCGGTGTTCCTAAACGATGACAAAATGTCTATCCAGAGTGAATATGTAGGTATAAGGAAAGACGAAAATAATGCAAATAATAATAAAAATACTGACAGGTTAGACTCAGGGAATCAAAAACAACGAAAACGCAGCAAATCTTTGGGAGAGGTGCAATTATTCGGTGAAGAAAATGAGAATGAGTTAGACTCTGATCAGGACGGTGATGATTTTGGATTTAAAAGTTACCCTTTTGTTCATTCTTCAGCTATGCACAAGGCGAAGGCGCCCTCCTCTCACCACAGAATCTTACCCAAGAGATGGAGAAGTAAACCTAGATCAAGTTCGGGGAGTTGCCTGTGGAGTCCAGAGGTAGGTGAAATAGTAGATTACTTTAACTCTTAAACTGCGAGTCACAACAATTTGACGTCAGTTTTGTCATCTGCTTGTGATTTAAAAGTCATGTTTGCAAACAGTGTGGACTCAGAAATAGGTTTGAAAAGGTTTGCAAGAATATTCAGCAGACGACATAAACAGACGACATGCTTGTTTTCTTCACAGGCACCTGACGCATGGACAGTGTTTTTTACTGACTGTTTATGTGTTTGGGGATATCAAGAAGGACCTATATACATTTATGCCCATATCTTCAATTTTGAATAAAATATATAAAATGGCCCCGTCCATTAATGACTACATTTCGAATTATAGTCATTAATGGACGGGACTATTTAATATTTTTTATTTAAATTGAAGAGTTCGGCCTAAATCTCAGTAAGGGTCTACTTGAGTATATCTCAAACACATAAACAGTCCGAAAAAAACACTGTCCATGCGTCAGGTGCCTGTGGTTTTCTTGGCACGTTAAGGGTTAACCACAGTCAATAGAGTGTATATGACCCGAATTGGATCTCTTGCATTTTTCGTCCTCTTATTTTTTGCATTTTTATATTATTAAACAACATATAGGTTCTAAGATTTTTCTTACTTCTCCAGAAGAACATGTGTTGTTAGTATTCATTAGAAGCGTCTCGATGAGTACCCATAACGTTTGTTTCTTTATGGAATACTGTCGAAGTGCTTCTAATGAGTACTCAAAACTTTTTATATGGAGAACTGGTGAAAAGTGTCCCAGAATTCTCACCAAATACTCCTCAACCAAAGCACGCCTATTCAAATATTGAAAATTTCACCACCAAAAACTGAAAATTTTCAGATAAAAATTCTGATATTTTTCATATTTCTGCTCAAAACATAGATTGTGGGTATCCGTTAGAACCGTCTCAACGAGGCGGTTCTAACGGATACCTCAATCTATGTTTTTGAGCAGAAATAAGAAAATGTAAACCCCTGTAGACCCCAGTTTTACTGTATTAAAGTGTGGCTTAAGGGAATCAGAACAGTGTAGGCGTGTGTCCGTGATTATCACCAAATACTCCTCAACCATTCCTCTGCTTTACGTTAAAGTAATTCTGATACGACAATTATTATGCCCCTTATCAGTTGACACTTCTCCTAAAGGAAAGTTGGCTCTTGAAGCAAAATCTTTCCTTTAAGAGTAGCCCCCAAATTTTGAAAGAATTCAAGCACAAGGGTGGCAATTTCCTGTCTGCGAAAGTTGTCTCCATTTGCAAAAAATGGAGGCAAAAATCCGATTGGTGTATCAATTCAAAATATGGTCGCTGTGACAGTTGTTTTGGTGAGACGATTCTAGTGAGACCGTAGACCGTTTGCTATGGTGCAAAGATATGGGCACCATACATTCGTTCACATCTCGTTTGATTCCTTTCTCCTCACTGGTCAGTTTGGAAATAGCTACTTACACAGGGGTTAGTATCATATATATATTTTGTTTGTTTGTTTTGTTTTCTGGAGGGAAGCTATACTATGCTTTAGACAAAAACCCTATAGCATAGTGTACTTTTTCTCTCAAAGAGCACGATGCGAACTCTGGTTACTAGTTGCCAATATGTAGGAGACCTTAGCTCCAGATCATTACGAAAACACGCCTATTCAAATATAATGAAAATTTTACCATTAAAAATGAAAATTTTCAGAAAAAAAAATTCTGATATTTTTCATATTTCTGCTGAAAACATAGATTATGTGTACTCGTTAGAACCGCCTAAACGAGGCGGTTCTAACGAATACCCACAATCTGTGTTTTTGATCAGAAATAAGAAAAAAATAATGTATACCGCTGTACACCCCAGTTTTACTACATAAAAGTGGGGTTTAATGGGGTCAAAATTATACAGGCATGTTTTCGTGATGAAGGCACTTTTTATTCATAGTTTTTTCCTACATCTCCACGAAAACATATTTTTCTGAGGTAACTACGACATATATTTTTAAGGAGAAATGAGAAATATATCATTTGGATGTCCCTCTTAAGAAAACTATTATTTCCCGTATTTGGATAACTCCCTCCTATCCGGATGTCTAATGACCCACTACATTGGTACATGTTTTCGTGGGGACTCGGAGAAATTTACTAGCCATGCCCCGACCCCTTATCTGGAGTTCTGGTCGTCCTGATTTCTTATTGAGTTTTCTTTTAAACATGCCTTTGAAATCTGTGTCAGCATATGTAACAGCCCTTTTGTGGTCCAATGATTCCATTCTCTTTCTATTAGATATAGCTTCTTTAATTTTACTTGTCAGGTTCTTCTATTTTTTTCACATTACGAAAACAAGCCTATTCAAATATACTGAAAATTTTACCACCAAAATATGAAAATTTTCAGAATAAAAATTCTGATATTTTTCATATTTCTGCTCAAAACATAGATTGTGGGTACTCGTTAGAACCGCCTCGACGAGGCGGTTCTAACGAATACCCACAGTCTGTGTTTTTGAGCAGAAATAAGAAAATTAATGTATACCCCTTGTAAACCGCAGCTTTACTACATAAAAGTGGGGTTTAAGGGGGTAAAAAATATATAGGTATGTTTTCGTGATGGGAAATGTTTGTGTATGAGCTTATTTTATGAGGGTGATTCAGTTAGCCTCAGGTTAATGAGGAGTATTTGGTGATAATTCTGAGATGATGTTCTCCAGGTCTTCGTAAAACATACGCTGTGGGTACCCATTAGAAGCGCCTCGCCGAGGCGCTTCTAATGAGTACCCACAGCATACGTTTCAATGGAAAAATAAGAAAAAATATCCCAGGCTTATATCCAAATACTCCTAATAAGTCCTTTGCGTGATCCCATTTCAGTCGTCGATCGGTCGCTTTTTGACTAAAATCTATTGATACCGTAAATCTCACTATAGGAAAAATAGCAAAATGAACTCATACTTTATCAAGTTTGGTATGATGCTCAAACACTTGATCAGTGACGGGACAGGGGATAACTTACGTATGTCATAGAGGCTTCTTTTGGCTCTGCTGACAATCTGGAAAATGACATACGGCACATGTCAAATGTAGACTCAGATTCCCTGCGGTGTCCAACCCCTAACCAACAAGACATTGAATCAACCTTAACGCATCATTAGTTACGTAAATCTGCAACGCTGTTTGAATTTCATGGGCCTGCTGGGAAGGCAAATCGTTTGAAACTCGTGAGGAAACATTGCACTGCATTTCAGTGCCACCACCAAATTTTAGATCGCTACCTGCGAAACTGAACTATTCAGTAATTTTCTAAGTAATGTCCCGTATGTCTGAAGTCTGTCAGTGCGTTTGAATTTGCATTGCATGAACTGACCACACTGCAGTACTGCAATTTTTCTATCTGTTCCTCATGGCATAAATTAGGCGGATGAGAGTTGGTGTCCTCTGCTGTCTATCGGCATAGTCTTTAACCATTGTATACATGCTAATGGACAGGCCCTAATCGGGCTGCGCATGCGCAGTCCGATCAGGTCCTGTGCATTTCGTTTTAGCTAGCCATAAGGCACATTTTTCTTGACCCAGTTTGAATATGTATCATATTCGCGCCAATCAAGTAAAATTTATTGTATTTCATAAGAAAAATCCGTTTTCATGGTTTAGTAATTGCACATAACAGCGAAGGATGAAAACGAGGAGATACTCTGAAGTTTTATAAATCAACTTAAATTAATTGTGCTGTTATAAATTGGAAGGTAAATTACTTCGGATACACTGCAAATAAAATAAAAACGGCGGGATTTTTCTCACGCGTCTTCATTGTTGGACCGTAACGCCGGAAACCTTACTTTTTAATTTACAAAAAAACTCTATGCGAGTTGTAAAAAAAAAATATTATGTGAGGACAAAAACTCCTCAGCACCACAGCAAACTTTGGTGGGGTCTTTAATATTCTAGAGAGTGCTAAATACTTTAAAGAGGTTGGTAGGTTGCACTAGAGCTGTGAAATCAGTAAAAGGATTTTCGTGACCTGTGCGGGCAGCGAGTGCCCAGATCAGCCTGCGCATCCGCGCAGTCTGAACAGGGCCTTCGCTGTATGCTTACAGAATCATTGGATACGGTCGAATATATTGATGTTTAGCAAAAGCCCGTATGAGATTGCTAGGCCTCGCTGGCTGGCTTACTGTTCACTCGAATATGGACCAAAACACATTTTCTAATCAGTAATAGATCGGTTCAGTATTTGATAATAACTGCTTTCTACTAATCAGAAAGCACACCAGCTACTGTTGGAAGCTATTTGTTCAAGTAATATAAAATCGCAAGTAAAGACACAACCAGGCCCGCTGGTACATTCATGAAATGTAGTAACGGTGCTGTTCTATACAACTTAAAGTTGTATATACATTACGCAATAGGACTGCAAAGCCACTGACCGGACGCGCGATCTGATCTAGGCTAATTGTTGTTGCCTATGCCTCCCCCATCCCACCCTCTCTCTCTCTCTCTCTCTCTCTCTCTCTCTCTAAATTTGAAAAAAAACAATAAACAATACCAGTTGCCTCTTCCACCGGCCGTTGGCTTATGTATTAAGCGTTTCAAAAGATTAAATCATGTTAAAAATTTCGCGCTTTTTGATAATTTAACAAATGCTCTTAATACTTAATAGGGATTACTGTCCTCAAAAATATTCATAACACTGCTATTTATAAAACCATTACCACATTTCCTTTGTTATTAACTTCCACACTAGATAATAAGGGCATTCTCAAGAGAAAATGTACCATCTAGCATATGGGAAATATGCATATTCAAATCATCCTGCGCATGCGCACAGTTCAATCAGGACCATTTCGTACATTCTGTAGCAGCTATCGATTCTGTAAGCGGACAGCAAATGCCCTGATCAGCCTGCGCGACTGCGCAGGCTGATCTGGGCACTTGCTGTCCGCATATGCATCGAAAGTACCTTTTCTAATGGCCCAACCTATAGAGTCATTATAATTTATAGTAGGGCTTTTTGTAGTATAATACTGCTAATCATTCATGAGGAAAATAAACACTTACTGAAGGCATCATTCGAATGTATATGTATAAAGGTATTTCCCTCGGGGTTAGGCTAGAAAATGTAAGTCTTCATGTACAACGAAAATGTGTCATTTGATGAGTTTTCGTTGTGTTTCTCAAGTATCAGTTGTTGAGATAACGTTTAATGATACCAGAATTAAACACGATTAATGCCGACAAATTCTTTGCAGCGCTTTTATCATCACGAAAACATGCCCCCCCCACCCCCCTTCATTAAGTTAAACCCCACTTTTATATAGTGAATCTGCATGGGATTTACACGGGTATACATTAGTTTTCTTATTTCTGCTTAAAAACATATTGTGGGTACTCGTTAGGACCGCCTCGATGAGGCATTTCTAACGGGTACCCACAATCTATGTTGTGAGCAGAAATATGAAAAATATCAGAATTTTGTATCTGAACATTTTCTTTTTTTGGTGGTAAAATTTTCAGTATATTTGAATAGGCATGTTTTCGTAATGATTTAGTACACTGTCTAATGTTTTATAGGAAATTCATTTGCAATGTTGTCATGTTGCCTAGTTGGTATGGATACACAAGCAACATATGTGTTATAATTTTCCCCTATCCATCATAGTCTAATGGATATAGCAAATATTTCCCCTCCCCCAGGGCATTGACCGATGGAAATGAGGTGAAATCGGCCTAGCAGCGATAGGAAAGAAGTCGACCAAAATATACCTCGGAAACTTACACTCCCCCAGCTCGTAAAATAATATTTTGATAACATTGAGAATTGAAATGAAAAATGAAGTGGACATGGTGTTTTGTAAGGGAAAGTGTCTCTTATACTGTTGTGCACT
This sequence comes from Anodontia alba, assembly GCA_964016985.1. NCBI lineage: Eukaryota > Metazoa > Mollusca > Bivalvia > Lucinida > Lucinidae > Anodontia > Anodontia alba. Next base: position 112,392,448 of record OZ024826.1, on the reverse strand, counting down.
TTGAAGTCCCTGCTGAGCTGCCGATACACGTGGCTACACATCTGGTCGTAAATTGCTCAAAAAAAAAAAAAAAAAAGAAAAAAAAAAAGCAGTCTTCAAACTGTCTCATGTAGGCTAAAATATCTCGTGATCTGTAATTGGATGGCAAAGGATATAAGCATATTGCGCATGCGCGCTTCCCGCACACTCTGATAGGGTCCTCCCTGTCCATTGATGTAATGACCCATTTTTGCTCGGCCTACACAATTATTTAAACCGCAACTTAAGAAAACGTACCTTTCGATATATGCGCCCAACGAAGACTCAAATCAGCCTGTGCATCCTCGCAGTCTGGTCAAAGTCTTCACTGTCAGCATAAAGAAACTCCGCACACTTGGCTATCCTAAATGCGCCTAGGGAAGATTCAGATCAGACTGCGCGAATGCGCAGTCTGATCTGAATCTTCGCTGGGCGTACATTTCAGAAGGTTCGTTTTCATTTGTTAACTCTCATTTGTATTTGACAGTAAGCATGTGTAATGTAAAAGGACAGGTGACATTCAGAATGGTAATAACATAAAGATGACTAATATCTTATCATATGGTACAGTTGTAAATGCTAGGGCACCTAATAGCTCCTAACTGGACAGATATGCCTGAACAAACAGTGTAGACCCATGTCAAACGCCACAAACGCCTGTTGATGGTTTACGCTATTTGCCCACTCATCCAAAAACTGACACATCAGCGGGCAATACATTAGATTTTATTGTTTTAAGTGTTGAAGAGACTTAGTGTCTAAATATTTAGGACAGATACGGTATCTCCTTTTCTGCGGGTCCGGGAGAATGAAAAAGTGATATGCGACAAAATACCTCGAATTAGGACGGTTTGGGTTCTCAATTCTAAATAGGTTAGACTCGTATTTAACCCCTGAAGTGCCCGTGAATAAAAGCAGCAACAGACGGTATTCTGTGTTTTATTCTTTTATTTTTCTGAAAAGATGAGGCTTGACATTTCATGTGAACCGTCTGCCCAGCAGACGGTTCACATGAAATGTCAAACCTTATCATCTCTGAAAACTGATAATAAAAAAAAAATTAAAAAAAAAAACAAACATAATATATAGTCAGCTATTATTTTGGCGGACGCATTAAAGGTTAAATGTATATAAAAAAAGGTCCTCAGCGGCAACACTTTATGCAAATTTTATGCATAATTTTTCAGAATACAGAATAATGATATTAAATTACTTTTGTATAATATAACCCATTAAAGCATGGTTACGAAATTTGAGCGAACTATTTTTTTTTTTTTTTTTTTGTACAATATCTGGGATATAAGGTGTTTTATGGCCGATGGTTGGGCACAAAATAAGCAGAATTTTCAGATGCATGCATGAGTTAATGATTATATGTGCATGACAACGTTATACTTTAGTCCTGAAGTAAGATATTACGTAAACATACCTATGTGAAATATATACATCTTAGCCATAACTCTTGATATGCCACATTACGGAAACACGCCTATTCAAATATATTAAAAATTTTACCACCAAAATCTGAAAGTTTTCAGAGAAAATTCTGATATTTTTCACATTTCTGCTCAAAACATAGATTGTGAGTACTCGTTAGAACCGCATCGCCGAGGCGGTTCTAACGAGTACCCACAATCTATGTTTTTGAGCAGAAATAAGAAAAATAATGTTTAACCATGTGAACCCCACCTTTACTGTATAAAAGTGGGGTTTAAAGGGGTCAAAATTATAAAGGTATGTTTTCGTGATATGTTTTTACAAAAAATATTGATAATAGTCTCATTTATCTACAAAAACGTATGTCATGGGTACACATTAGAAGCACCTCTGACCGTCCCTACGAAGCACCTCTTATGAGTACCCACGGCATAGGTTTTGTTCTTTAACAGTACGAAAGCATACCTATTTAAATATATTGAAATTTTTACAACCAAAAAAGGAAAATTTTCATAAAATTCTGATATGATTCATATTCCTGCTCAAAACATAGATTGTGGGTACTCGTAAGAGAAGCGAGGCGGTTCTTACGAGTACCCTAAATCTCTGTTTTTAGCGAAATATGAAAAATAATGTATACACCTGTAAAGCCCTGTTTTACTATATAAAAAGTGTGGTTTAAGGGGCTCAAAATTATATAGGCGTGTTTTCGTGATGAAGAAAGAAGAAATATTTATCTTAATACCACACTTGTTCAGAGCTATTTGTAATCCATGACATTTCACCATATAATATGGAGAGTGGAGAAGAGTTTCGATAATTAAGCACAGAAAAACATATAATTTATATACATGCAGTATAAATAAAAGATGCTCATAATTAACCAACAAATTGACGAGCTAGTTTGAAATTTGCAAACCTGATATTCAGCCTAATAATGTATGCCCCTATAAAACCCAGTTTTATTACACATTATGATTATGATGGGGTGGGGAGGAGAGGGGGTGGATTGGGGCACATATTACAAGGACTTGTTAATTTAATGACCCAGTTGAAACTCACAACACTGTTAGGACATTTCCTCTTTGCTTGAAAATCTTGCCAGTAGATGTACCGGCATATACAGTGTTGAAGCAACGTCTTTGCATCGACGTTGGTACGACAGTTTCCATGTTGTGTATCTACTGGTCCGCTACTGTACTTACTGACGGTAAAATAATGTTGACATTACACCTGCGTTTATTTCTTTTTCCCGAATCTCTATAATGTTTTAATGGCTATTATAAAATACAGTCATTTACTGAACACTCATTAAGAATGATCGATAAATTACAATAAAATGCCATGCTGAACTATAGGTCCCCAGCAGCCTGTTTGTACAAAACCGTTAAATTACATTTTCCTATCCGTTTCCTTGTTCGATCGAACATTCATAAGCTTGAAAATTGTTGCATTATCATTGTGTTGGAAATAGGTCAAGGGGAATTGGTACAATTTCAGGGAAGACAACTCTGTCAGAATCGTTGTCCCTTTCTGAAAAGGGGTCTAATCTGTTAAGAAAGAATTTGGGAGCAAATTCTTTCTTCATAGAGTAGACCCCTTTTCAGTAGGGGCTTGGCGTGCAATGAAGCAAACAGGAAGTCATAAAAAAAGTGTCTCCCTTGGCGGAAATGGCGAAAATCTACCAAGTGTTTTCCGTCCCTTAAGCAAAGCATTTCAAAGTGAACTCCACACAACATTGCAATCATGCTTGGATAAAACATGTTTATTGTTCATGTGTTAGAATTCGCCGTGTTCCGAGGAAGGTATTAAAGTCCCGAGCCTGGCGGCGAGGGTTTCAGCACTTTCTGAGGGATACGGCGAATGTGGACACCAAAGTCCACAGTGTCACTTGTACAGCCAACAGGGTCACGTGGGATTTGTATCGATTTTCAACATTGTATATCACTGGACTGGTTTTCGCCAAAACAAGGAATTTCCATCACAGTGTTGTTTTCCTTAGATCTTTTTGTACAGAAAGACCTAGGTCTTCTGCCATTTTTAAAAGGGAGACAACTTTGGTGACTTACTGTTTTGCTTCCCTGTTTGCTACTCTTCCCCCCTCCTCGCCCCCCACCCCCCCCCCCCCCCCCACACACATACATATATATCTTGAAGGAATTATTTCTTTAAGAGTAGACCCTTTTTTAGAAAAGAAGCAAAATATTTTTGACAGAATTTCTGCACCTGGATAAATATCCATTTACCTTAAACATTCAGTGTAACTTCTCTGAAATAAATACCCCTCGATATAAAAAAAAGAAAGAAAACATGATATGTGTTAGCATGACCTGCAGTGTTTAGTTATTTGGTAGCAAATTGAGGGGTTCAAACAGAATCAGATATGGTTTAAAAGTTGTGTAAATATATACATCTGTGTTGCAGTGTAGGGTGAAAAACAACCCTTCATAGGGGTACAGACTGGGTATGTTAATGTATGAAATGAAATTGTAATTGCAAATTTATGGTACAAAATTGATGATTTTAAGCAACTGATTGTGACAGAACTATTTATGAATCAACTTTGCTGGTTCTCACTGAATAGGCACATCCTTAAATTTACCATTCTCTGGTGAAATTCAGCAGACGACAAAATGATGATATTTTCTTTCTTATTTTTTCCCAGAAAACAGGCTTTGACAATCCATGCATATTGTCTCCTAAGATACGTCAAAGCCTGTTTTTAGGGAAAATAAGAAAATATTTCAAAATGTCGCCTGCTGAAATTTTTACCAAACATGCAAAGCAAAAATACGTCACTTACAATATTTACAAAACGTAATGACTAGTGTTAATCCTAAATATATACTCTGAAATTGACACATTATCCGCACCGTGAGAACATACATGTAGTTCTCTGTCCATCCTCGCCGTCTAATCTGGGCCATCATCGTCTATTGATGTATTCTACAGTATCCAGCGATTATGTAAGCGTGCAGCAAAGCCTCTGATCAGATTTCGTTGGGGCGCATGCTGATCTTGGCCATCGTTGTCCGTGTATGCGATAAGTACCTTTTTCTTATAAATGGCTCATTATCTTTGTACCATAGCTTCAGATAGGACTTGTCTTTTCAAATAAAATATTGACATTTTTCTTATCTTTCCATGAAAACATACGTTGTGGGTACTCATCAGAAGCGCCTCACCGAGGCGCTTCTGATGAGTACCCACAACGTATGTTTTTCATGGAAAAATAAGAAAATTATTATCTGGACACACCTCTTATTTGGAGTTATATGTACATTTGCTTTGATATTCTGAGTAAATATACAAGATAGTCTTCAACAATAAAACTTCAAGTTTACAAAATTTAAATAAACTTGACACCGTCCTCAAGTAGCATTACTGGGATCGAGCGGATGTTATATGTCTGCGACTTTATTCACGCTTAGCATGCTGGGTAAAAATTTCGGCAGACGACATTTTGAAATACATGTATATCTATTTTTTTTTTTCCAGAAAATATACTTTGACATGTCATGCAAAGTGAATCTAAAATCCTAAGGAGACAATTTTTTGCATGGAATGTCAAAGTCTATTTTCTGGAAAAATAAGAAAAGCATAGCATCAGTTTGTCGCCTGCTGAATTTGTCCAGAGAGTTGTAAAGATTAGTATATTTTGAAAAGCTGTCTTCGTCTGGCTTCACTGTTAATGAGAGCACTTGTCACTAGAATATGTACCCGGCCATGGCATAACCCTGCCGTATGCTTTTGGACAATTTACATTCCACTTAAAGGCAAGTTTCTAAACTAATTAAATACCGTGTATGTGTACAGATAACGTTCGCAGGTTGGTCTTGTCGTTCTCTGCTCACACGAAACCTGTGTTTCAGACGCGTAAAATTAAATACATAAGTCGTGTTTCTAGCTAAAATGTAGATACCTGTACTTAAACCATTACATATTGTAAAATAGTGGCTACGTTGTAATATGTTATGACATCATTTAATTTCATACCAAAAGGACGCACGTCACCCTTTTATATACACGTACGTAGCATTGGTTCCGAAAAGGTCGTTGATACTTATGAGCGATGCGCGCCTTTCGAATAAAATATTAAATAACAGAACTACATGTATGTAACTTTAGCCAGTTTATACTTGGGCCACCTATCAGTCGCGTCTTCACAATCTTGTATGGCATAAGATTGACTGAAAAGATGCACCCAAACAAAATGATATGTAAACCTAACTATGAGAGCCTCTGTTTATGTAAGACTGAAAAGCTAAATCTAAGTGACGCTTCCGCCTCGGAACCTCAGAGCTAGGAACAGAACTTCAAATTGTCTTCTGAAGTATTCGCAGAATCACTCTTGTTGATGTTGTAAAGCAACATTGTGAAGGAGTGTTTCTATGAATGTGTCCTTAAAGTCACTTACTATCTCTTCAGTAAGTCGATAGGTTAGTTTGATTTGTTAAACCTTTACCGATCTCTGAGTAAATTCAGAAGACGACAAATAAATGTATTTTCATTATTTTTCCCAGCAAACAGACTTTGACATTTCATGCAAATTGTCTACGGAGACAATTTGCATGAAATGCCAAAGTATATTTTCTGGGATTTTTTTTTTCAAAATGTCTTCTGCTGAAGTTTTTACCCAGCATGCCAAGCCATAACAGCGTTATAAGGTGATTATATAAACATTATCATCATTGACAAGGCCATTTTTGTATACAATTATATCACCAAGCGTGTATCGTAGGAAGGCGTTTGTTTGCAGTGTTCTATCATACGTATGTGTAAACGTTTTGTTTGTTTATCTTGTATTATCATTTTCATTTCTCCTAAATTAGGGATTATTTAGACCGCCTGTCAATCGATGTTTGGTTATATCGGTTACTCAAGGTTTTGATGACGTCATTGAGTGTGTGAATGGCACTGGCTGTCTATATATCATGTAATTTTGAAGTGTTCTTAAATGTTCAAACGTTGTCAAGGTTAAATATTTAGCATGCTTTATTATCCACACAATGAATGCAGTATTTTAGGGGGCATTGCTACACCTTTAGTGGAGAGGTGCCTTCCGTTTGAAAAGGGGTCTACTTTAAAAGGAAAGAATTTGCTCCTATTGGGAGCAAATTCTTTCCTTTTAGAGAAGATCCCTTTGGAGAAAGGACTTGGTGTGCACAGTGACCTGTAGAATTCTTTATAGATCACCGAATTGCAAGAAACCAAGTGATAAAGAAAGTTGGTTCCCTTATACAAAAAGTGGTAAATAATCTACAAGTATACCCAATCCCCTTAATTGTGACTTTTCATTAAAAAATCATAGCATCATGGAAAAATGATGCAGACTTCGATAAGGCACAACGTTCGCGGGCGTCTGGTCTGGATCAAAGTTTGCAATAGTCCATTGTTAGTCGCCAAACAATGAAGCATGCTCTCTATGTTATATGTTTACCTTCTGTATGAATTTGTAACAAAAGAGTAACTCGTTGGAAAGAATGCCACACTGCCATATTTAAACAATGCCCGTTAAGCATTAAATTTTCAACTTCCAAACACGCCCTTTCGTTCGATTATTTACTTAATTTACCTTTCATAGATTCAAATAACTTTGTTAACACCAGCCGACATGTTGAGCCTACTATTTGGTATGTAAACATTACATATAAACCATTTAATTTGCCATTGTTAATCAACACTTGATATTGGGGGTTACAGAAATTTAGACTTGGGCTAAAGATAGGATTAAACTGTATGTACGAGGTTTCTTCCCGGTAGTTTCAGTTCTGCTTCACAATAATTATCTGTATTGTAAAACCGTATTCTTCATAGTAGATGGATTTTAGTGAACGATGGTAAAGAGTCGGTCCTGCCAGCCAGTCAACCGGAAGCCACAAGTCACCAGCCTGTGCTAACAGAACGCGCTCACTTCCGGCGAACAACGCTTCCACAAAAACTTATTTTCAATTACCTGGGCAGGCTTTTATGTTTATGCTTCAGTTAAAGATCTGTACATGCATAACAGATTTATATCGTGCCAGGCAACAGAACATTGTCTTTGTTTTTTTTGTTTTTTTTGTTTTTTTTTTGTTTTTTTTTTGTTTTTTTTTTTCCCTGGAATGACACAATGCAAAGCAATTTATATGGGAGGATGTCTTAACGTGTCTACTGTACTGTTCTCCATTCTAATCATACAAATCCATTTATCCGATTTATCCATTTTGAATGCATGAGGATCTAGATAAAGTAATCCCCGACGATATTACAAGATTATTTGATGACCTAGTAGCTGATCCTAGAGTTGACAGTGATAATATGTGCAACTATTAAGATAACTTATCCCTAAATCGGAGGCCATTTGAGGTAAACATTACGAAAACACGCCTATTCAAATATACTGAAAATTTTGCCACCAGAAAATGAAAATTTTCAGTTAAAAATCCTAATATTTTTCATATTTCTGTTCAAAACATAGATTGTGGGTATTCCGTAGAACCGCCTCGGCGAGGCGGTTCTAACAAGTACCCACAATCTATGTTTTGAGCAGAAATAAGAAAAATAATGTATAGCCCTGTAAACCCCAGTTTTACTACATAAAAGTGGGTTTTAAGGGGGTCAAAATTATATAGGCATGTTTTCGTGATGACTACACACTGCATATTGCATTGGCTGATCTGCTCACTTGTAACAGCTGTTGAAAACTAATATCAGATGAATATTACTGACATTTTTTCTTTCTTTTCACAGAAAATAAGACTTGATATGTATTTTAGGACGCTTCTTTCTAAATGTTGTCTGCTGCTTTTGTCAGCAGGTAGATGTTCAAACTTCAACTTTCCAAACCCTCTAATGTGCTTTCGCAAAGTAAGGCTTTGTTCCAGCTCAAAAAGAAATTCAGTAAAAAAAATCCATAAATTATTTCTTAGGTTTTAAACACAAACATTAAAATTAATTCTTCATTTATTCAGAGTCCAGGTAAACAAGTCCATGAGGTAAAAAGGGAGAATCAGTGTAGAGAAGGGGATGGTGGTGCCAGAAAATCGGAGAAAGTTCATGTATTGTGAGAGAGCAAAGAAGAGTATATGGGATATATATACACATCTAAGAATAAAACTTCAGCAAGCATTGAAATAGATTGATTTTTCTAGATTGATAATAGTCATATTTCGCTGTCGGACCCGAAATGATTAAGATAGATATAGATATGATGTTGAGGATAAAAAAGGGCCCTTATGTCATACGTGTAACGGTAAGGTCGATCTCAGTTCGGTTTGATCAGAGCCACTGCTGTCCGCTGACAGAATCTTTGGATGTTTTAAGAAGCTACCCATCACGAAAAGATACCTTTTTGACCCCCTTAAACCCCGCTTTTACATATATATAGTAAAACAGGGGTTTATAGGGGTATACATTATCTTTCTTGTTTTTGCTCAAAAATCAGAGATTGTGGGTACTCGTTAGAACACACAGTATGTTTTGAGCAGAAATATGGAAATATCAGATATTTTATCTGAAAACTTAAAGTTTTTGGTGGTAAAATTTTCAATATATTTGAATAGGCGTGTTTTCGTAATGGACGGACTGAGAAGGACACGTGATCAGATTGTGCAAATGCTAATGCTAAACAGGACCTTCGCTGTTACCAGGTGGCACATGGAACACATTTATTTCTTGTCTTTCTGACAGTCGATTTGACATCCATACTAATGACTTTTTTTTTTTTTTTTTTTTTGCATGTTACCAAAGTCTTTTGCATATTATGTAGGAACTTCAGTTTTACGCTTAAGTAGTTTGATTTGATTCACTGACTGTTGCCCAGCAAACACATAACATCGCAGAAACGTCGTTATAATCGCAGAGACGTCGTAGCTGCGTTATTGCAACGCTGAGTGTTTGCTGGGTGTGTGGGCATTCTGATCTTCACTACTGAGTAAAAGAACCAATCAAACAGCTTTCGTTCATACCATATTTCTCTCAATATCCTGACACTTGCCATATGTTGTAAGAACTCACTGAAATTATCGATGCCAGTGAGTGCCCACAATATGTGTTTTAGATGAAAAAAAAAAACAAACCCTATAAGAACGTTTTGATTTTAACAAAATACATGTTGTCTAGAGCTATGAAACTGAGTCGACAACTCGGAAAACGATCTCAGCCTCCGTCTACTTCAGACTTTGCAGCGAGGGTGGGGTTTCGCGGGACTAAAACTGGTTTAAACCCCCTCGCCCCCACCCCCACCTCCCATTTGTTCGTGCGTCGGTGGTTTCATTTTGTCATTGTTTGTTCCTCATCTCTCCTTTCTTTTTGTGCCTAACGAAGGCTGTACTTCGCGATTGTAGCATTTCTTGAGTATCGTCAGATATGTTTTGCGTATAGATAACAAAGATGATCTGGACCGGCACTCTTCACATGCCCCCAGAATCCATTTTCTCTTGTTAAATTTATGATTGTGGGTGTCAAATGTTCGTATATTATGGATTATAAGGTTTAATTAGTTTAAGGAAAGAAAATCGCTTTTCATACTAAATTAATACATACGTCATAGATTAATTGTGTTCCGAAATTCAAGAAAACTGTACCAGCGAAACGTAAATCTTTTCATACCTAACCTTGTCTCGTTTTTTTTTTTTTTTTTTTTTTTTTTTTGTATATGACCCGCACCATGAGAAAAGGTGCCTTCCGTGTATGTGCGGATAGCGAAGGCTCTGATCAGACTGCGCATTTGCGCAGTCTGATCAGGGCCTTCGCTGTCCGCTTAAAGAATCATTATATTGAACAGTACTAAAGGAACTATGGACGTCCGACTGGTGATCAGGCGGTTGCGGCTTCGATCCCCGCCGGTTCTGGCAACATTCTTTCGTGGAGATAGATCATGAAATATTTTCAACGGTCTTTCTCAGTCTTTCGCTGATTCAAAAAGGGCAGTTTTCAGTTTCTGGCGAAAGAATGTGCACAAGTACTGGTTAACCCCTTAGAGGACTAAGCCTGCCCAGGAATAGTGTGGTTAGGTAAACTGATCGCGCTCAACATGAACCTAATGGGTTGACTGGGCCGTAAAACCTCAACACAAACAAACTAAAGGAACCGATCAGACAAGGCTAGTGTAAGAGCCGAACTGGCATTCCTTGTTTATATATGCCCGGTGACCCCTTTTAACATGACGCTGTTCGTATATGCTAGGGAACAAGGAAAGAAAACTTTAATACATGTGAATGGTGTGGAACCTGATCAGCCTGTACGATCAGACTTTCATCATTTACTGCTTGTGTCATTAAGTTTCGCATATTATGTCACTGAACAGCAAAGGTTTAGATCGTACTGTGGTAACAGGCCTGGGGTTAACAACTTTTATTAGACGAAAAATTGATGAAATTTTTTTTTTTTTTTTCACAGAAAACAGGGATTTGACATTTCATGCAGATATTTTCATTAGAGACAATTTGCATGTAAAGCCAAATCCTGTTTTCTGAGTGTGTGTGTGTGTGTGTGGGGGGGGGGGGGGGTGGAGGCGGGGGGAAATCGGAAAAAAAAGTATGAAAATGTCGTCTGCTGAAACTTTTTACCAGAGCACTAAGAGTTAAAAACGCCTTTCATGATCATGGCATGTATACAGAACATTGCACTCCTGTGTTTATAACTGGACCTGCAAATAAGCGGCTTATGCCTTTAAGTTATTGTTTTGAAAAAGTTAATCTCTAGTAATCCTGTTGGAATTTAGGCTACCACAATAGCCATCAACAGCTTTTACCTCAATGTCAACTTGACCTTCAGAAATAAACATTTATTCCTGCATTTTTTCTCTCTTTTTGATATTGTTTTGGTATTTTTACACATTTTCGTGTTGCTCGAGGGGTATTGGTCTATCAGAGTCGAGTATCTGTTGCGCTGGACAAAAGTATATGAAACAAATCTTCCAAAATACAGGTAAAGTCCAAAACAAATAGGATCGTGCCAAACCTCATGCAAGGGAGAACAGATTCGCTTTCCGACGGTAAAGAAATGAATTCATCCGTATTTCTTTGCAGTTAAAAAAAATGACATTATTTGTAATGACCCGAGATAATAAAAACGCGTACCGTGCTTACCCAATATATTCGGACACCTTGACTTCTTACCATACTTTTTCTTTAAATTAGCAAATCCACTTTACAAGAGGTTTATGCGTCGGCAGAAGATGTATAGAGGAGTATTTGGTGATAACTCTCTACACAAAACAGTCCCATATAATTTTTAGACTTGGAAAATTATAGTCATCTGACTTTTACAATAAAAAATGAGTCACCCAGACACAAAGGAGGAAAATTTATGTTGAATTTGAACTCCAACACTCAGGCTCACATTGAGCCCAATAAAATTAAATTGCAGCATTTATCAAGTTTAAATCAGCCTTTCCATGCAAAAGCGGACAGTACTGAGTGCACACTGAAGTATTCCCAGGGGCGGGTCCAGGATGATTTCTGTGTGTGTGTGTGTGTGTGTGTGGGTGGGGTGGGGGTGTCGATTGGATCAAATTACCGTACTTAGTCTACGTATTCGGAGAGACAAGCCTCAGCAAACAGTGTAGACCCTGATCACACGCCGCAGAACGCGGCGTCTGATCAGGGTCTATACTGTTTGCCACTCATCCAGCAATTTTACAGACATTCATAGGCAGTAAAATAGACTTGTCAAAGAAAAGTATAAGGTAAAGTGTGAATATTCAGGGTAAAGACGGTATCTCAAAATTATCACCTGTACCAAAAATTTCCCATGAAAATGAAATTTTGAGTCAAAAAGGGGGTTTGACAGAACCCCACGAAACGCCCTCTGGATCCGCCCCTGATTCCCACAGACTGATCAGGGTCTTCTCTTATCGCCAATAGGTTTTGCAGAACAAATTTCCCCGCTAGCATTCTACATAAATCTATAGCGAGCCGTCGTCGGCCCGTCAGTGTAGTTGACGGACCGATAACGGGCCGCTATAGATTTATGTAGAATGCTTACTAGGAACCTATATAGTGGCCTAGAAATAAGAAGAGAAATTTTTTAACTGACTGTGGGAATGCACCAGTGATCTTGACCTCTGAAGTACTCATATACAAAATGTATCATTTTGTGTGAAATGTATCATTTTGTGTGACACGATCCAAAAATACCGTCTGATAGTCGGGTGAAATAGTCGTGTAGGCGGAAGAAACCATTATTTCATTTGAAAGAGAATTTAGCGGTCACTCGCTAAGATATAGTACCATCTAAACTCACACAAACACGCTAAAATGGTGGTTTGAACGAAAAGACGATGAATTCGCAAAGTGACGAAAGGAAGATTTATTTTCTACGGTCAGTCTCTCCCTTTCGCTGCTTCACAAAGGACAGTTGCCAGTTTCTGGCAAAAGAGGTTAACCGCAGGACTAAGCCTGCCCTGTATAAGTGTGGTAGGCAAACTGACCGCGCTCGACATGACCCCATTGGGTTGAATGGGCCATAAATCCTCAACACAAACAAAGGAAGCTTCGCGTCTCTACGTCTTTCTCTCTCTCTCTCTCTCTCTCTCTCTGGATCTATATGCCTGCATGGAAACACTGTTTTGATAAGCTCAAGAATCACAGTATGCTTATGTGAAAAAGTACGCCAGAAGTATCAATATTTTGGTCATGATTCACTGTATACAAACATACAAAACTAATAGAACAAATAAACAATATACAAGAATAGGACAGATGTTCTCTCTACAATACAAAGGGTTTAAATTTATGGTTGGATTTTGGACAGCGCTATTGTCCAGGTAGGAAATTCGTTTCACAGTAAGGTGCTAAAACAGTTTGACACGTCAAGTCAGCTGACTTTCCGACAGTTAACCCTTTCATCCCCGAGTTTCTGAAGTGGGCTCTTCCATCTTTGAATTTAGGTACACCCACTGTTGCAAATAGGGGTCTCTGTCAAAAAGCACACACAGAATGGCAAACAGTGTAGATCCAGATGAGACGGCTCATATGAGCCGTCTCATCTGGATCTACAGTGTTTGCATGAATATCTGTTGGGGTCTGCAGGGCTAGAAGGGTTACACTATCACTTGGCATATGGGGTCTCGGAATGTTAATAATGCCTGTGACTCTAGATATTCAAATTCAAGCCGCTTGGTATACGACCTTACTCTTGTCCTTATAATATAAAGTATATGGGCTGGAGAAAGGATTTAAACAGCTCAACGGTGCTAGGAGATTGATGATAATCCTAGATCTTTCGATTTTTTTTGTCAGTATTTTCTCAGAGACAGAAAGTGGCTTTCTTCTTTCTACAATTACTGCAGTCGGTCGCTTTAGACAATTACTCATAGGGTGGGGGTGAGGGCGGGGGGGGGGGGGCGGGGGGTGTGGTTTAGCTAAATGGGCCACTAAGGAGTAATTTTGTCTGATTAGTGTGATTAGTGGGTTTTGAACTGGGGATGTCTCTCTCTGCGCAGGTGCCCTCCAATGAACGTCCCAGTCTGAAAGACGATGCGCTGTATTTCAATCATCGCAACCAATAGTGCTTATGTAGCATGTTTTGATCCCTGGTTTGGACCCAAAACATTCTCGAGCTTTGACCCAGAAAATTTCTCGAGCTTTGACGAACTTTTGTACTACTAATCGGACACGAGAGAATACCTCCACGAAGACCACAAGTATCCATCTATCGTTGCAACAACCTTCATATTTGGAATAACAGGCGGAAAAATGTCATTTTTGACAAATTTCATACATATTTGTGGACTGGTAAAATATGTCGAAAAGCATGCATACTTGCTCCATCTGAAAGCCTTTTTTTTTCGTCTAATTACGATCACGTTAATGGCCTTATTAGGCCGCGAATTTTACCATAATGTAACATATTGGTCGCGCCAAGCAAAATATGTCTTCGGGGCATATGCGGACAAGGCCCTGATCGGACTGCGCATGCGAAGTCTGATCAGGGCCTTCACTATCCACTTATAAGGAGTCATCCGATTGGTTGAATGCACCTACGAATTGTTAAGACCCTGATGAGGCTTTTTGGATATGCAAGATGGTCCGAGTCCGCGCATTTTGATTATGGTCAAAGGTACATTTTCGACTTGACACAGCCCACATTATTATCAATTTTTGTAATACAGATTTTCTTTCATCTTGGTATGCGAGGCGAATATCTAGTCTGTCTAATTACGTTCAAAATATCTACATAATTTGAGTAATTTAGCCTAAGATTGTTGTCATTCACACCTGTTGAAATGAATCCTATGGTCCTATTATTGCTCTCGGCAGGTAGAATATTGCTTTTTGCGGTGACCGGTGTGCCATTTCGCCAATCTAAACAACGCCATTGTCCTTAGTCGCTTTCTTATGGGTCGCGACGTCCGAAAACAAACCATCGGACATGTGCGCCTAGCGAAGATTCAGATCAGCCTGCGCATTCGCGCAGTCTGATCAGAATCTTCGCTGGGCAAATTTTGGATAGCCAAAGGTGCAAAGTTTCTTCATGCGGACAACGAAGACTCTGATCAGACTGCGTGAATGCACAAGCTGATTTGAGTCTTCGTGGGACGCACATGTCAGAAGGTACGTTTTCTCAGGTTGAGGCTCATGTATTGTTGGGCTGTTCGGGCACATGACATCTTATTGTCTTCTTCTACGGGACCTTGCTTCAGTCTTGTGTACAACGCTAGTTTTATCTTGTGTTATTATTTTAGTTTTTGTCAATTTGGGCCACGACGCGAGAAATGTACATTATGCGATGTGCGCCCAGCGAAAACTCAGATCAGCCTGCATTCAACAGTCTGATCCATTTTCACTGTCCGGCTTAAGATACCTTGACCCCGTGGTCACCCAGTAGGCGTCCAACGAAGAATCTGATCAGACTCCGCATATGCGCAGTCTGATCAGAGTGTAACTGGACGCACATGTCTAAAGGTACATGCACATGTCAAAGGTACAATACCCCGCACCACGGCTCATTGGTATTCTGGACAAAACCTTAAGAGCTGATTGACCGGGGTAATATGATAAAAATGTAGTTATTAACTGACTCATCCACGGTTGAAGAAAAGTAGTATTAGTAAGGTCAACGTACAAGCGTCACTTTTCACATTTTTCGCCATCCAGTAGCCAGTTCATCAATCAAAAGACACTAATTCCTATCGATTAAGCCCTTCAGCAAAATCATTTGACGCGAGACGGTGTCAAATGCTTTAGAATATTGTTTCATACTTTTGAGAGAATTTCGCAAGTGATGTCGTCTTGCTACGTGTTGGGGCTTTATATCATTTTGTTTATATTTATCTTTATCTTAAACTTGTTTATATTATTTTATTACATAGTTTTTATGTCTGGTATATAATTCGCTGTTGACGATGACTCCTATGCAAACTGTATACAGCTTTAGTTTTAGTCAAGACGGACTTGAGTAAACAACGTACCTGAGCAAGTTCAGACAGCACAGAACGCGGTGTACGAACATGGTCTACACTATGCTAAGGTCATAGGCGACGAAATGAGAATATTGGGTCGCAAGGCCGCAAGGCTATAGGGACCATAATGACTAGCGCATGACAAGACCTACAATATGACATGCGACCAGCGAAGACAGATCAGCCTGCGCGGATGATCAAGGTCTGCACTGATCGCATTTGATTTCTACAGTCTCCGGGCTATCCAAAGTGGAATAAACGAGAACCTTTGCCATACTGGGTGGATGTACGGGCTGATCTGTCTTTGTTGTTGTGTTGAGGTTTTACGGCCCAGTCAACCCAATGGGGTCATGTCGAGCGCGGTCAGTTTACCTAACCACACGTTTACTGGGCAGGCTTAGTCCTCCAAGCGGTTAACCAGTATTGTGCACATTCTTTCGCCAGAAACTGACAACTGCCCTTCTTGAATCAGCGGAAGGGAGAGAATGACCGTAGAAAATATTTCATGATCAATCTCCACGAAAGAATGTTGCCGACCTCGGCGGGGGTCGAACCCGCGACCTCCTGGTCTCCAGTCGGACGCGCATCCAACTGCGCCACCGAGGCCGGCAATCTGTCTTTGTTGGCCACATACATTACGGAAACATGCCTATTCAAATATACTGAAAATTTTACCACCAAAAAATGAAATTTTCAGATAAAAAAACTCTGATATTTTTCACATTTCTGCTCAAAACATAGATATTGGGTACTCGTTAGAACCGCCTCGACGAGGCGGTTCTAACGAGTACCACAATCTATGTTTTTGAACAGAAATAAGAAAAATAATGTATACCCCTGTAAACCCCAGTTTTACTATATAAAAGTGGGGTTTAAGGGGGTTAAAATAATATAGGCATGTCTTCGTGATGGGTAATGGTTTTGTATTGCGCTGGCTCATTTAAATAATCAAATTTAATTGTACAGCTATTTTTGTATCTATATGATTTCTTCCCTTCTAGAAGTGTCTAAAATTGCAGGGTTGATTCCTCGAATGGATGAATTGAGAGGGTTTTTCAGTTGATGGTCTGAGCTGGGATCGAAGCTGCAATATTCAACAATCAAAACGCTCGGCTGTGTAAAACAGGCTATTCCTATCCGTGGACATTCCGCTCTCAGCACTCAAACATCGTTCCTACTAAATTCTCGACAACATCCTCTTATTAAAAATATTGTATTTCTTCAGCCGCAATGGGCCAGTTATTGTCAACATAAAGCAGGTTATTTTAGGCGAGAACTATTTACATGTTGATAAAAAAAAAGTCTTTACAATTGTACATAATGCGATTAAATCTTCGAACAGGAGTAATTTAATTTCACATTTATCAAAGTGACATTCGTTTCATTTCACTGCTTTGGGATCAATTTGACACCGATTCTCTTGTCCTGATATACGGACAGATAAAGCACCCTTTTCAGCTTCTAACTACACTGTTCTAAAGTCATTAGTATGTTTTTATTGTCCTACCTTCGATCTATTGATGATTCGTTGCTGAGCTATTCGTATCAATTTTCGTACCTCGCCCTGTATTGTACTTACTTAGCTCGAGATAAAAGGACTGTTTTTATTTATTATTTTTCTTCTTTCTTCCCCAAAACAAGACATTATAGGTATAGGAAGAAATCTAACATTGGGGATTCTGGTTCCCAGCTGTATTACGTGAATTTGAAAATTGAAACCAGACGTCAGAGGTCACTGAACAAGGTTATATTTATACCTATACCGTATTTACCCTAAATATTCGGAGACCTCGGATCTTCTCCATGTCTTTGCTGTTGTAAAATATAAATATTCCATGCTGCTGCATGTTGATGCGTCTAAAAAACTGCTGAATTAATGGCAGTGTAGTCCCAGATCAGACGCCGCGTTCTGCAGCGTCTGATATGGGTCAACACTGTTTGCTCAGCCTGTCTGTCCGAATACTTAGGGTAAATACAGTACTTATAAAATTGTATCGCGATTCTAATGAGTACTCATAATGTTAATGGTATTCATAATGTTTTCATGGTGAAAACAGAAACGTTTATCCGAAGTTTTGATTTATTCAGAAATATTTCATTACTTATTTGAACAGCTAGCTGGGCGCAACTCATTTTGGAGACTAGACTGAAATTTCAAGTCCCTCGCTTAATTGTAGTCTGGTTATTTCGCCTTGTGTGTGCGGAAGGTTAGACGCATTTAACATCACCCTTTACAGCTTGAACTGAGAAAGACCGTAAGCTCTGAAAATGTTTAAAAGCCACCAGCGCAATAATTGATTCTTGGGTGGTTAACCTTGCTCAGCATTTTCTTCAGTACCACAGTTTATACGAAGTGACATGATGTCCTAAAGCATTATAAACAGCCCAGATTGTAAGATCACTGATGTTTTTATTACAGACAATAAAATTCACCTTCAAAGTGACAGTATTGGTTAGCGTCAACACTTCAAGTGACGCAAAATCACAATAAAAACTGTTAGAGTGTGGCTTGGTGACATAAAATCTTGCTTCATTGGCTACTGTTGTCAATTAAAAAAAATATGCCATTGTACTGTGTTTAATAATCTTATTGTACTATTAGCATGTAGACACAATACGACCTGCTTTCTCAGAAATACATAACGTCGAAACGACATCACGACTGTAACGATGTTTAAAGGACATTGACTGATGCAGTGTTGAATGTTTTCTGGGTAAGGACTGAAAGCTCGACTGAACTCAAGCATGCACATCATATGAACACTTCTTGGCAATGGCATTGGCCTCAGTGCCACTGACAGGCGTGTGGCTTATACTGAGCGCACATTTGGACAAATACCATTACCATTATTTCACGTACTTGTATAAGGTAAATTTTTCCAGGCATTCTGAAGTTATTGAGGTACTAAAAAGTTAACATGAACTTTTGGGACGATTTGCTTTACACTTTATGTCCCTTTTCGATGTTTAAAGGTGTTTCTGAGAAACTGTCCACTGCTGTTTATCATGCTGCTGGACCAGCTGCTATTTTCCTATTTCTTCAGAGAAAAATATGCAGTGGGGACTCTTTGGAATCGTCTGGCCTAAGAGTGCGAAGGAGTACAGCAACATAGAAGTTTTTCGCGGTAAAATAAGTAAACTTTAAAGATATATAAACGTACTTGTTTTGTTACAATAAAGCGTCCTATTCACAAGTATTTTATATATGTCAAGCTGATAGTTGGTACAGGGCTTTTCCGTCACATGACCGATATCCAGGGACCAGCTGCATATCTTATGTGTTACCGCATGTACCTGAAGTGTTCGGACACCTTTGGTCCTAACCCTATTTAGCATGGATTTTGAATAAGACTATTTATTACCCATTGAGGCTTAAAATTGCTGGATGTGCGGCAAACAGTGTAGATCCAGATCAGACGCCGCGTTCTGCGGCGTCTGATCTGGGTCTACACTATTTGCACTAGCCTGTCTCTCCAAATACTCATGCCAATTACGGTATACCAAAACGTTGATTTATTCGTGGTCGATAAGGGATGAATAATTGATAGAAGTCGACCAGTCTTCATTTCGACGTCAACGTCATGATGTATATTTACCTACCTTTACGTTAAATTAACCTTCCTGTGTAGATGACCTCGTAAACAAAATATTCGGCACATTAGACAGACATTCGTTACATTTTTATCATTTAGATAACTGTAACTTAATATTTAGATTATCTGTCATAACCAATTTAATATCGTAGCTAACAAACGTCATTATGGCGTTGTTGTTTTAATTGGGATACGTTAACTTAAGCGTTTGTTTGCGTCAAGGATGCCATTTCACTTTTGCACGTGTGTATAATTAAGGCATCTGACGTCTGTGACCAGAATTACATTATGAAAATTATTAATAATAATAATAATAATAGATAAATAAATCAATCAATCAATAAATAAAGAAGTTACCTATAGCCTTATGACACAATATAAGAAAAGGCCCTTTCTGCAACGGACGAGCGTCGAAGCAACAATCAGACTGTGTATCCGCACAGTCTGATCGGGGTCTACACTATTTGCTCAAGCCTCGCAGACCAAATACTAAGGGTAACTATTTCCAGTCGCGTACCCTTGTCTCAGAATAGCTAGGGTTAATACGGTAAGATCTAGGCATAGTAAGAATTGACTACGCATTGTAGCTAGAAATGTCAGTTGAAGCAGGGTTTACATCAAGCGATTCTTAATCGGATCAAGTATGTTTCTTTGAATGCAACCTTGAAACAGAGCCTCGTTTTGAGAAAAGGCGTCATCAGGGCAGGGTTTTACATCAAGCGATTCTTAATCGGATCAAATATGTTTCTTTGAACGCAACCTTTAAACTGAGCCTCGTTTTGAGAAAAGGTGTCATCAGGGCATTAGCGGGCGGTAAGGATCCAGTTCCAAGTGAAACAGTACAACTGCTGAGGACTTTTGCAACACATCGATATGGTCTACTTATCCAATGATTCTGTAAGCGGACAGCGAAGGCTCAGATCAGACTGCGCTGATGAGCAGTCTGATCTGGTCCTTCACTGTCCGTACATAACACAAAGTTACATTTTCGCCTGGTGCGGCACAAGTGTATTCCGTACTTGCATTGTTTTAGTCCATTTTCATTTTTATTCTATTATAAATTTAATCATTTTCAAGTTTGTGGTCCATATTTGCTTTTTTGTCTGCGTAGCGATATTCTTACGCATGAAAAATAAGTGCCTATTCAAGCTCACATAGTGTGGCTCTTCAGAGTTAACTAGGCGATCTTCTGTAATGATGGACCATCAGAAGTCACAACAATTATTCAGGGTTTCTTTATTCTCTGTCTTTATTCTGTCTTTTCGAAATGTGGCTGACTCCACGAGACATGTTGTTTTTTAAACTCTTGTGTTCGTTTTCACCTTTTACAAGATTTTCTACGCTACAGGTGGCGTTCTTAACCGTAAATGATTTTGAATGCTTAAAAATTAAAGATTCTATTCAGTCGTATGTCACAGCTTTTTTCTCCAGCAGCGAATTTAAATAGGCGGGACAGATGTCTGTACAGTGTTCTTTTTTTTTTTTTTTTTTTTTTTTTTTATTTTTCGAGCGCGGGTATACGCGGTTATGTGCAGGAATTCCTGGAATATCGGTAGATCTTGTCTGTGATTACTTTTCGTACATAGTTCCGAAAAAGATCCAGCCGTGATAAAAGCGTTGTATTCAATGCTTTTGTCACCAGAAAATACGCTTCAGAGAAGATTTTCATTATAACGTATCATATATCCCAGCGGGCACACATCGTTGAAACAACGTCGATTCAACGTTTATTCAACGTCTTGAGAAGATTTTCATTAAAACATATATCTCAGCGGGCACGCAACGTTTAAACAACGTCGATTCAACATTGATTCAACGTATTGACGTTGATTCAGCGTTGAAAAGACGTGGAAACAATGTTGAATCGATGTTGTTTCAACGTTGTGTGCCTGCTGGGTAGGTATGATATCACAGTTTATCACAGTACGTTGTCGCGTTTGGAAAGACAGGTTCTGCAGCGTCTGATCTGAATCTACACTGTTTGCTCAGACCTGTCTAACCAGAGTCTACTCTATCCTCTAAAATAATGTGTGAGCAGCAAACGGTATAGATCCTAATTGGGATCTAAGGTGGTCACATATGTGAAACATACTTGCTCCATGTCATAGCGTCAGATAAAACGCGTTTTTTCAACAGGCACATTTCGAAAACACGCCTATTCAAATACATGTATATTGAAAATTTCACCACCAAAAACTGAAAGTTTTCAGATAAAATTCTAATATTTTTCATATTTCTGCTCTAAACATAGATTGTGGGTACTCGTTAGAACCGCCTCGCCGAGGCGGTTCTAACGAGTACCCTCAATATATGTTTTGAGCAGAAATAAGATAAAATAATGTATACCCCTGTAAAGCCCAGTTTTACTGTATAAAAGTGGGGTTTAAGGTGGTCAAAATTATATAGGTATGTTTTCGTGATGAAGTATGGATAATTTTTCTTATTTCTTCACGACAGCATATGTTCAGGGTACTCATTAGAGGCGCCTTCGAGATATGTTTTTCGTGGTGAAATAAGAAAAAAAATATGTGGAAACCCACTCTTATCTGGAGCTGTTAATGTGTAAGTTCTAGTACTAATACATATATCTTAGGATATTTTAACTTCAATCAGATAGGAAGAAACCTCCCCATTTTAGATTTACTCTAGCGTACAATTACTAGATCAGATTCTGTTGTATGGGTCCTATCAGGGAAAATATACAACGAATAAGACGCTATTTTATCTGCACAATCACCGTGTTTTTTAAGTTTTTTTTTTTTTTTTTTTTTTTTTTTTTGTTCTTTTTTTGCTGCAGTATACATGTAGTATTTTGACGTTTTATTGCTCAAACTGCAAAGTACTCTTAAAAAGGCAGTCAGATGCACAGGCTGATTTGCGTCTTCTCCTTTTGTGTATGCCAATATATTGTACCCTTTTCTCACAGGACGTCCCATTTACTGTGCTATTGGGCTATCAGAGCCTACCATAGATAAAGTGCATTGTTATTCATTTACTATCCGAAATGTGTGGACACAAGCCGGATTGTACTTTGTTTGTCCCGTTCAACACTCACTCACTGTTTATATTCTGTAAGATTCAGTTACTGTGTTTGCGAAATGCGTAGACCCAGATCAGCCTGCGCAAGTGCGCAGGCTGATCTGGGTCTGCGCATTTCGCATACGAGCGTATTTACCTTTTTTCTCGCTGAAGTTCATCCAATCTGATTCTAAAACAGATTGTCTATCTAGTGTCTTTGTTACAAAATATCAAATCTCTGTTCAGCCAGTTCTTTTTGCCAGATTAATATACAGCGATATCATATTATATTTCATAACAACAATAAATACATTATAAAGCAAAATTCTTATATTTAAAAAAAAACTTTAATGCATCTGTTGTGGTTTTCATGTTTCTTTTTTTTTTTTTTTTTCGTACATGTATTCTGTATTTGGCATAAATATTGGTACAGATAGGCCAGTGCAAACAGCGTAGACCCAGATCAGACGCCGCGTACGCGGCGTCTGATCAGGGTCCTCGCTGTTTGCCACTCATCCAGCATTTTCAGCAATATCAATGGTTATTCGGATGACCTCGTTCGAATTTTTAGGACAAGTATGATAAGGAGGAAAGGTATCCGAATAGTTAAGGTAAATAAACCCCAAAGAACATTTTCATGATAATGTGTCATAAATTTTGAGACTTCATATGACTTCTAAATATGACGTCATCGGTAGTCTGTTCTTCTGCGTCCGATCAAGATCTGCGCTGTTTTTTGTTGTTTTTTTTCCTGGATACAAGTTCATGAAGCTGACGTTTAATTTTCTGTTCTTTGACTTTTTGTGCGTTGCTGTATGCTTTAATATTTATACTTTAATATTTACGAGTCATTTATTCTGAGATAACATCAGAATGCGAGAAATACTAGTAATTGAAGGGATTACCGTGAAGGTAGATGGTTTAGTCTGAATTTATTGAATGAACAACAAACCTATAAAACTCCTGCTTCGCCAGTCTGTTCTGTCAATTCAGAGCCGTCGTTGTTCGCACAGACATAGTGAGTTTTGACAGACGGTGATGTTCCCGACTGCAGCTCTCATGACATACATGTACAGTCGACTTTCGTTATCTCGACTACGCTTATCAGGAATAACCGTTAGCTCGAAGTGAAAATCTGGCCCCTGTTCAAACATGAAAATCTAACAACCGGTAACAAAATGTTGTGGAAAAGAGGAGAAATTACTCCTAAGGAGCAATTTCTCCACTTTTCCACATTATTTTCAATATATACTGTATATCTCTAACTTCAGGGGTCAAATAACATATTCATTTGTGGAATGTGTTTGATCAATTTATTTTTTCCAAAATTCTGCAAACCTGATATGTCGATGTACGGATATCTCGAATATTTCAGAGTCCCTTCGAGATAACGAGAGTCGACTGCAGTTTGATCACTGAAATCGACAGATAAAGTTTAAGCGCGACTAGATGTGTACATGACCACCCGAAGTATAGCGTACAGTTTTTTTTTTTTTTTTTTTTTTTTTTTTTTTCTCGCTTTTTTTTCTGTCAATACCATTACTAAGAGATTTCTGCTAATTGCTTCAGCATAAAGTTTGCATTGGGTATATCGATACATGTATTCCGGTTAATGCTTTCGTTTTATGCAGGTTAGCCTATTCATCTGTAACCTTTTTGAAATGGACATGCGTAAAATGTACAGAGTCTGGTAAGGCTGCGTATATTTGCAGGCTGAACTTAGTCGGTGATCCATTACGAAAACACGCCTATCCAAATATAAAGAAAATTTCATCTCCAAAAACTGAAAATTTTCAGATAAAAAACTCTGATATTTTTCATATTTCTGCTCATAACATAGATTGTGGGTACTCGTTAGAACCGCCTCGCCGAGGCGGTTCTAACGACTACTCACAATTTATGTTTTAGCAGAAATAAGAAAAAATAATGTATGACCCTGTAAACCCCAGATTTACTATATAAAAGTGAGGTTTAAGGGGGTCAAAATTATATAGGCCTGTTTTCGTGATGTTTGCAGAAGGCGTTAAGACTCTTGTAACTTGACACGGTGTTCTTTGGCCAACATGAATCAGTGTTCTAAGGACAAGCTTAGAAGACAAATCTTCTTAATTTCATCCATCTGTCATCACGACTTACGGTAAATGTTCTAAAAAATACGAACAGTAAACAATAATTCGATATTAATTCTCTCCTCGCCAGTGAATCAGGGAAGAAGCCAGTTTTGCAAAGAGTCAATTTAGTTACTTACCTAGTAAGAATTATCTGTATTTGTTCTTTCACTTTCTTAAATTAAAGTTTTACTATTCGATTGTTCAGAACATTTACTGTCATCTTTCAATAGGTTATGATATATGCAAACTGTTTGAAGTATGTATCAGTGATCGTAATTAATTATACGAGTTTGAGGAATTATTCAGGGGTTTCTTTGAACTTATTAGAGCTGAAATAACGATAGTTTACCTAGCCGTAACGACCCCACAGTAGAAAATGTCACCTGCTTAAGAAGACAGGGTTCATGAAAAAAATGTTACACCGTTTCAGTTGAGCAAATTTTTACATTTTTTGCTTATTTTACAAAGTATTAGCTTAAAGGGAATGGATCCACTTTCGAGGGGAGGTGAGGGGGTTGTGTGTGTGTGTGTGTGTGGGGGGGGGGGGGGGGGAGGGGGGGCGTGGAGGATATTCTGTCTAAATTTTTCATGTCCCCATCTGAAAGGATCTACTCTACAAAGGGGATCAAATTTTATTCGTTTAGACTAAGATAAGTGAATACTTATCTCAGTTTTAGAGTATGTCCTTTTCAGAAGGGATTTAATGTGCAGAAGAGTAAATAGGAAGTTACAAGAGTTGTCTCTTTTGCAAAAAAAAAAAAAAAAAAAAAAAAAAAAAGGGACGAAAATCTACCAAGAGTATCAAGTCGGGCATAAAAAAAAAAAAAACTCCACTTCTGCACTAGTTTGATAATTAGCCCATTACGAAAACACTCATATTCAAATATAAAGACAAATTCACCTCCAGAAACTGAAAAAGTTTAGATAAACAAATCTGATATTTTTCATATTTCTGCTCAAAACATAGATTGTGGGTACTCGTTAGAACCGCCTCGGCGAGGCGGTTCTAACGAGTACCCAAAATCTATGTTTTTTTAGCAAATATACGAAAATTAATGTATACCCCTGTAAACCCCAGTTTTACTATATAAAAGCGGGGTTTAAGGGGGTCAGAATTATATAGGCATGTTTTCGTGATGCAGGGAAAAGTTTACTGCTTCCATGCGAGCCTTATTATGCCAACAGTCAACATTTACAGGAATCTACATTTACATAAATCTGACACCTTTGACATTCAAGTGATGACATGACTTTATGCAGGATATCTGCAGCTTTCCGAATAGTCCGTTCATTTCTCAGCAGTGCATGTACATTTTGCTTACCAGCCTCGCCAAACACATACCATGTTAACTGTTATTCCCCTCCGTGATGTCGCATACTGAGAAAAGTGGGAGGTATTGGAGTTCTAAGCCAACACTTAGACCTTTCCATCACATTATACCCCATATATAATAGAATAAAATTTATTTATCAGATTTGTTTAGGAAACAGACTAATGCAAAATAAATAAATAAATAAATAAATAAATAAATAAATAAATAAATAAATAATCCGAGTGCGTTTCAAAGTTGAATGTCTTCAGACAAGTTTTTATGAAAGGGGGATAACCCTAGTCTGTATAGCAACGCCGTTGCAAAAGAAAGTATTTTGTCTCAATTTGGCAACATGATAAAAAAAAAAAAAAAAAAAAGGCTAAATAAAAATAATAAAGTGAGAAACTGATCTAACAGCGACTAGAAGGATATATAGTGCGAAGCAAAAATGTCTGTTAGTTAATAGGCTAATTTGTCTGATGGATATATGCCATCAGTAATCATTCTCGAACTTCATAGCGCATAGGTTTAGAGATTATGCCATTAGATATAATCGCGAACCAAAACATAAAAACATATTACCACAGGAATTTGTGAAAACATTCGCACCACGCCAAGGGAAAAGGCGAGTGATATGTATGCGGTCAGCGAAAGCCCAGATCAGCATGCGCAGTCGCGCATGCTGATCTGGGCCTTCGCTGCCCGCTTATAGGATCGTTAGACGTCCAAGAGTATAACAATAGAGGACAAAGGCGGTGATGTGACTGCGTAGATGGACGAAATATTCTAAATCTGCTCACTTAGCATTTTCTCAAAGGCATTGCTTCGCATGACTTGGCTAATCTAAGCACGATGCAGGTATACATGTATCAGCGTGACCCACTGTACATGCCATCAGAGAAGTCCTATCCCAGAATGCACATGTCCTCTTTATACTGTGTGTTTTATCTGTCCACAGCAGCGATATCTTCGTTTTAGTCCCTATTGAGTGTAAGAAAGGATGATTTGCGTCATCGCTTTCAGGATTAGGATCAAGTTCCTTTTTCTGCAGTGAGCCTGATTTTGCCGCAGTAATATCAGATTGTTACCGATAGTTTACTTCTGTTACTTCAATCAGGGAATGATAGATTGCACTAAATTATGATGGACCTGAATTCGATCATTCGCAGAATGCAATCTTCCCTAGTGTGGTACTTCAACGAGCACCTGGTAAACGAGTTCATAAAATATTTTAATGACTTTTCACACACCAATTTGATTTTGCGACTTCATACTTCGCTAATAGGATAATTTCAGAAAAATAGAAATAAATAACAAGCTCTGTACATGTGCATATAAGCATTAGACTAACGATGCAAAGTATCCCGTAAACAAACTGTTAGTTTAAGGGACGTTTTTCACAGAGCTTATTCCTCCAAGAGGGTACATGTACCCATTCCCCTTTACTCAGTAATGGTTAAGGTCTCAAAATAGAAAACATTCGCAGACAGTCTAAACTTAGGTCGGGGTCATAATAACGCTGACAAAGTTCATTAAGAGTTTCAATATTACACCGACTTAATCCATTTAAACCTAGCGCCCCTTACAAGGGACGCAAACAGTGTAGACCCAGATCAGACGTCACAAAACGCGGCGTCTGATCTGTTTCTGCACTGTTTGCATTTGATACAGAAATTTCTATAAATATGGTAATAATATAAACTAACCAAACACCCCTTCTATTTGAAATGGATCTGTCCAAAATGTTATGGTAGAAAATTCATTTCGGCAAAAATGGGTTAAATATATAATGAAACCTTCTGACTTGTACAATAGAAAATTTCTTTTGAAGGGAGCAGATACACTTTCAGGGCAGGCAACTCTGTCAAGTTCGTTTTGCCGCCCTTCTGAAAAGGGGTTTACTCTAAAAGACAAAAAATACACCACCCCCCACCCCCATTTATTTTTTCTTTTAGAATACATCCCTTTTCATATGAAGCTTTTTGCGCAGAAGCACAAACAGGAAGTCACAAATGTTGCCTTTCTACAAGGGTTACAGGGGACAGTGTTTCGTGGGAATCTGTTCTAGCTTGAACTTTTCGTTTTGCTACAATAAAGTTTGATGGCTAATTGCTAAAAGTATTTTCATTCAGTCATAACTGCACTCAGATACTTTTATTTATTGTCTCCATTCAACACTTTTTCACATAAAAAAGTTATTTTCTCAATTTTCGTAGTTGGCGTACCTCAGTTTTACTCGTTTAATCCTCTAACTCCTGCGGCAATATCACATAAAACTGCGAGCGCTTTGAACATTATAACCTTTACCGCTCTCTAGGTTAATTCAGCAGACGACAAATTGATGATATTTTTTTCTTATTTTCCTAGAAAATAAGTTTTGACATTTCTTGCAAATTGTCTCCACTGGAGACAATTTGCATGAAATGTCAAAACCTTTTTCCTGTGAAAAGTAAGAAAATTTTACCCAGAGTCGGCTAAGCGTTTAAGGGTTGACATTCGAGAAAAGGTAAACTCTGGTCCAAGCGAAAAGTGTAGATCGTTCGGCCTGAGTACCAGGACAGACTGGTAGGCAACCTGAGGAAGACCTTAACTAAAATTATATTTAAAGTTATATATATAAAGTTATATATAAAGTGCTGAAGTTATATTTTCTGTCCTTCATTATGTATGGTAGCGAAGGCCTGCTTCAGACAATGCGAGCTCGAGTGAGAGGACTGGTTTGACTGAACGCTGTTCGCGTTTTCTTTACTCTTTTTGTTTTTCCGCCGCAGTCTAAATAGAAGAATTTATGTTTGAAAGTAAATTGAATCATTATTTTTATGCGAATACACTAAATATGACTATTTTTGCTAGTCATGTCACATAATTGAAATTATTAAGAGAGCATCCATATGAGAAAAGGAACATTAACACATCGTATTTACCCCCAGTATTGAGACAGGCGGGCCTGAGCAAATAGTAGATACTCACTGCAAATCAGACTCCGCAGAACATTTTGTCTTTACCACTCTAGGCTAATTCAGCACAGGACAATTATATACTTCTGCTTTATTTTTCCTAGAAAACAGGGTTTGACATTTCATGCAAGGAGAAAATTTGCATGAAAGGTCAAAGCCTATTTTCTGGAAAATTAAGAAAAATATTTCAAAACGTCGTCTTCCGACTTTTTACCTAGCATGATAATCGCTAAAATGGCAATTATCTGTAGCCATTACGAAAACACGTCTATTCAAATATACGGAAAATTTTACTACGAAAAAATGAAAAATTTCAGGTTTATTAATCTGATATTTTTCTTATTTCTGCTCGAAACATAGATTGTGGGTACTCATTAGAACCGCCTCGACGAGGCGGTTCTAACGAGTACTCACAATCTATGTTTTTGAGCAGAAATAAGAAAGTAATGTTACCCTTGTAAACCCCAGTTTTACTGTATAAAAGTGGGGTTTAAGAGGGTTATAATTATATAGGCATGTTTCCGTGATGCAGTTTTGCTAATATTTTTGGTACAGATAATGATTATAGTTTTCCATTCAGGACCTACATGTTCCAGTACACGTGTATACAAGTCATGTCTCCATCAGATTTTGTCATGGTGTAGGACAAGATACCTTCAAATATTCAGTCTCCAGACAGTTTTATTGTAAGAAAGTGTCAAATTGCTAGGTTTCATGCGGGTTATGTTTTAATTTTCATGAAAATCATATTAAAACTGATGAAGAAGACAGTTATGCAAATAGTACCTGACGCAAGGGTCTAAGATTTCAGCCAAATGATACCTCTGTACGCATATTGTAAAAAGTAGAAGGCATGAGGTATTTCAAAACAGGTGTATATTTGAACTTCTATAATAAACCTGTTTTATATTTGAAATTTGTAAAGTCGAAACAAAACCGTATCATTGAAGTCATGCTGGTGGTCACATGCAGCCTACCGTAGTAACCCTAAGTATTGGGACATATATGCCTTAGCAAACAGTGCAGACCCAGATCAGACGCCGCAGACCGCGGCGTCTGATCTGGGTCTACACTGTTTGCCACTCATCCAGCACTAAATTATATACATCGTGAGTTAGTAAAATTACTTTGAATTTTTAGGAGAAGTTTGGTAAAGAGTTAAGATGTCCCAATATTTAGGGTAAATACGGTAAATAGTGACATATATTAACTTTAAATTTAACTTCAGATCACCTTTGAGCTCTATGTTTTGTTTCATCACAGTATGTGTGATTATCATGATTATATGTGTTTTACTGCGATGTTTCACAGATGAGGTAGAGGACCCCTATTCATACCGAACACAAGTTTGTATGTTGAGCTGCATTAGAATTAAGGGTGAAGTATCGCGCTAGTGAAAATTGTTTACCCCACCCCCTATAGTTATTCTACTGACCGTTCCAAGGCGGTTCCTCTGTTACAGGTCTCCTTTGTTCATACGTCGGTAGTCTCATATGTGGCGTTAGTGGTGTCCCTGTTTGTTCCTCATCTCTCCTTCTTTTGGTGCCACGGGAAGGCTGTGCTTCGTGACTGTGACATTTCTTGGGTATCTTCACTTATACAGTGAACCCTCGTTACAGCATTTGTTCCCAAAGACGTCATTAAAATGAATTTGCTGTTGTACAGAATACTTAATGAGCAGATTGATTATGTAAGAAAGGTCTTGTTTTTTTTTTTATTATTTCTTCAAAGAACATATGTTTTGAATATTTGTTAGAATCGCCTCAGTGAGGCGATTCTAACAAATATCCAAAACATATGTTTCTTTAAAGAATTTTATGCAATATTCTTGCATAATTTGTGTAATTGTGACCTCTTAAGCGAAGGTTTCGTGACAGTCAAATTGTCATTATAACGAATTTTGTCGTTCTATCGAGTGTCGGTATAAAGAAGGTTGTCTGTATTTCTAATTAATTTGAACAGTGAAGGCCCGATCACTCCAAGAGTATCGTTATCTGCTGTAAAGCGCATATTCTAGTCGGTCTAAATGCTAGTCTTCCATTTTTAGCGTTTTTGTTGCCTGTTGCTGACTGACGGAATGTCAACGGTCTGGTTTTACTTTTTAAAGAAAATTTTCCGTCATACGACAGCCCATACACGTACCGGGAATATTGTTCCATATATGTTTATAGTACAAGAGTCATAGACCTCAGCTTGGGTACAGAAGCCCAGAAACCTAGTTAGAAAACTTACAAAAAACCGGTTGTAACGAAAATCTGTAGAATAAATGATGCTCAGCTGTTGAAAATGGCTCTTATTACGTATCAAAGTTCAGACAACTCTGCGCATCAGAACAGTTTTATCCGTTGTTTCTTTTTCTGCGCTATTTCACCGTTTCCATTGAGTCTGAAACCGCTCAACCAAGACCCTAATCAGACTGCGTGAACGCGCAGACTAATCAGAACCTTTCTTTTTGTACATGGACTAGAGACCCTCTTCATTCATTAAGCATAATTTGTGTACCGCGTCATTCAAAACTGGACCTTATTGTGTATGCTTAAGGGCGAAAACTCATGAAAGTATCCGCATGGTCCTAAAAATAAACATATATAGACATTACAGGAATAGAATGCAATGTTTGCGAAATGTGCAGATGCAGGTCAGACTGCGCGCATGCGCGCAGTC
Source organism: Anodontia alba (assembly GCA_964016985.1). Lineage (NCBI taxonomy): Eukaryota > Metazoa > Mollusca > Bivalvia > Lucinida > Lucinidae > Anodontia > Anodontia alba. The sequence continues at coordinate 112,360,948 of OZ024826.1, read as the reverse complement.
TGATCTGAGTCTGACATTTCGAATATATTTCAAGGTTCCATTTCACTGGGCAATGCCCATTTTGTAACAAAAGTAGCAGTTAGACGAGGATGCAAATTTGCTGAATAGATATTTGTGTAACAAGACATAAAATATGAGAACACCATTTCACCGGAATCTTGATAAAAAGATAATATCGGCGGCGCCATGCGCAAACGTGCCTTCGGGCATATGCGGACAGCGAAGGCCTAGATCAGCCTGCGCATCCGCGCAGTCTGATCAGGGACTTCGCTGTCCGCAAACAGAATCACTTGATACTATAGAATGTTTCAGTGGAGAGCAAATATGAGATTTTGCGCATGCGCAGGATGATCTCAGTCTCCTCATTTTGCGCACGTTCGAAGGCACGTTTTCGCTTGAAGCGGCCAATATTAAATTTATGCAGCAGAATTTGACATAATCTGGCTACACCAGTAGCACACTACCCACACGTATGATAAACGAATGATATTTTTAAAGTACGAACATGATATGGATTTGAAGTTATTAGAACTAGAAGAAAGAAAAAAAATGCAAAGTGCGATTTTATATAAGATATATCAGATTTTATATGAATTAACTAAATATAGTTGAGCTAGAAACCTAGTAACCTTGAAAATAGCTGACGCTATCAAACCGTCTGTCCCAAATTCAGCACTGGGTCAGTCTGGGCTCATCATGCATATGAAATTTCGATTATTACATGCATATGACGTGTATTTGTTCGACGAAAATGCATGTCATTCAGTGTTATAAACTGCTATTTCACGGGGTATAGAGTCGTAAAATAACAGCAAAACTTCAAGATTAGTTGGTCTTGGAGCAAGTCATTCTTTATTCAAGCATCAACGTGATAGCTGTGGTTGGGGTAAAGGTCTGCTGTGCTTACATCAGGTGGGGTTAAGGGTGTGTGTTTTTATTTTTTCTGTTCCTCTACTGTCAAAACGTTTTTCCCTCAGTCTCCCCTATATATCTACTGTCTTTTCTATTCCTGTTCTCCTTTTCTCTGGGAGACGGCGCAAAATAACGCACAAGAGTTGACGTGTCGTTAAACCTAAAAAAAACCTTCATCCAACCGCTCTCACTTCACCTTAATATGAACCGCAACATGACCCAACAAAGTAACTGTGCACTCAGCGAAGACTCGGATCAGCCTGGGCGAATGCCTTGGCATTCGCCCAGTCTGGTCGGAGTATTCGCTTTGCGCCTAGCGGGTAGCTAAGGACCAAGGTTTCTTCATGCGGGCAGCGAAGACTCTGATCAGACTAGGCGGATGCACAGGCTGATCTGACTCTTCGCTGGGCGCACGGTCACTTTGTTGGTTTTGTCATGGAGCGGTTCATTTTTTTTTAAGTTTGTGTTAGCATTTACGCACTGTATTTCAAAATCGTCGTCGAACTTTAACCCTTGTCTTGCTGAATAAATTAGGATACCACGCCTAATTTTCAGCCAGTCAGATTACTTGATCCAGATTGTTGATATAAATTCACATACTTAATGGCAAACAGTGCAGATTCAGATCAGTTGGCTTCTTCAGAAGCCAACTGATCTGGATCTACACTGTTTGCAAAATCAGGATTTATCCGGGCTCAGCAGGACAAGGGTTAATGTGCCACATTTTGATTGCTTTCTAAAAATATTAGCATACTGCAGCAAAACATATTATTATCAAGATCTCATCAATGGACCTGAAAAATTGTTTCCTTCAACAGAACACCAGCTGTAGGGAGATAAATGTCCCACGATATTCATTCCTTTGAAATTTCTCACAAAGTCCATTGAAAGCAAACATATTCATTTTGCCTGAAGATATATCAACCTCTCTTGTAGAAAATGCACACCCGATTCTATTATTGTTATGTAATAGCATCCCGCTACTAGAAGCCGAAATTAGGGGTGTTGTATTTCTTACAAACAATCTGCATTGATTCATCATGACCCTGATTCAATGTCACACCCAAATTTCCTCCCATTCCCTTTTTGAACCGCGACGTGAGAAAAGTACTGTTTGTCATGTGTGCCCAATATAGACTCAAATCAGCCAGCGCATTCGCGCAGTCTGATCAGTCTTCGTTGTCCATATGAAGAAATGTTACATCCTTGGCTATCCAAAATGCGCGCAGTCAAGATTCTGATCAGTCTGCACGAATGCGCAGGCTGATCTGAATCTTCACTTGGCGCACATGTCAGATGGTACGTCGAATTACGCTGCGGATCGTATCGTTGTGAAATTCGATTTTAAATGGGAAATAGATTAAAGATTGGTAGAAAAATTCAAAATTAAATTAAAGTGAAATAGCAAACCGATAGTACCGACCTAGATTAGACCGTATTTTGTGCAGTTCACAATTCTATTCTTCTCTTTAAAGTACACTGACAACAAGAAAAGTACTTGGCTGCGTGGATGGTTCGTTTGTGTCGGGACTTCACTACTGGCATACGGGTTAAACACTCTTATTGTAATACAAAGTTTCTTCGAGCGGACAGCGGAGTGAGCACCCAGTGGGCACACAACGTTAAAATGACGTCGTATCAACGTCGATGCGACGTGATCACGTCGCATCGACGTTGATACGACGTCATTTTGATATTGTGTGCCTGCTGGGCAGACATTGCTGATGCGCAGGCTGATGTGAGACCTCATTTGGTGCACATGTCAGAGAGTCAGTTTTCTCAAGTTGTGATGCATATTGTTTCCCCACGCATGTGCTGGCGAGTGTACGTCAACACGATGCATTATTCTGACACGATATAGTGCACCACCGACTATGCGAGGAATGTCTGATATTAGATATTCCTCCTTCTCTGGCCGCCTGACATTCCACATAAATATGACTGATACATCACAGTATCTACAGACCACGTGACAGTAACTGACAGAATCTTGGTCAACAGCACGGTGTATAAGTCCCAACAGGTGGTGTGCTGTGTGGTCTAATAATAAGTGATCCCAACCTGCAAGAATCGAACTCTGTTCGGGTCGATAAAATTTTCAGTCTAACTCATACTCGATGTACCCTTGGTTGAGTATAAAATGGAAAGAAAGGCGCTTGACGACAGACAGCGACACCAAGTGTGCATGGATGATCCATGAAAGCAAGGCACATACGAACACGTTCGTCGATGCCTCCATGTGCCTGGGGTGCAATTTGCAACAATACACCACCAAACAAAAAGGCTCAGTTAAATCGATAGACATTGGAGTCCAACATTGATAAGTGCATTTCATGTCTATAACTACAGGATTGTAACGCCAATAAGTACAGGATTATAACGTCCATACATTTTGTGTAAATACATACAAATACGGGACTGTAACGTCAACACATATATACATCACGAAAACATGCCTATATAATTTTGACCTCCTGAAATCCCACTTTTATATAGTAAAACTGGTGTTTACAGGGGTATACATTATTTTTCTCTTGCTAAAACATAGATTGGGGTACTCGTTAGAACCGCCTCGCCGAGGCGGTTCTAACGAGTACCCACAATCTATGTTTTGAGCAGCAATATGAAAAATGTCAGAATTTTTTATCTTGAAATCGTCCTTTTTTTTGGTTGTAAAATTTTCAATATATATAGGCGTGATTTCGTTATGAGGTTTACATACACATATCACCTTACTTATTATAACCTGGATAAGTAAGTACAATGAACTGCCCAAGCAACGAATTGTATATTTTATGTTTGTCCATCTACAGAATCAAACTATGGATTTGCTTAAAAAACACGTGTCTTGCCTCTGAATGAAGGCTGGTGTAAACAGGGCGTCGGAAACTACAGCATAATGCCTTTATTATAAGACTTCCCTTATTAATCTTCATAATGAGACAGCTGGTCAGACCCATGGGAAAACCTACCTTATTGTAAAACGAAGCGCTTATACAGCATGGCATGTGCTGTTCACATTCATAGCCCTTTGAACCGCTCTGCATTGTCTATACGAGAACTCTACCTATCAGTATAAGGCTTGACAAAGCTGCGCTATAGCGCAGTCTGGTCAAGGCCCCTGCCATTCGGAGTAGCTCTAAGCAGGATTTCTCATGATGATGCGCATACGGTTTGCGTCATAATTTATGAATGATGTATCAGAAGGTCATGTCAGCGTAAAATGCAAGTTATTTTCACATGACAGAAAGCTTGAAATTCCTACAGAAAAAAATTGGTTCTATTTTGGGTTCGACTATTTTTGAGAGAATACATGAATGAAGGAAACCAGGAAATGCACTGAGACAATTTATACCGTGTTTATTCGAAATATCTGCACAGATATGTTTGAGCAAAGAGTGTAGACCCTAATCAGACTGCTCTTGATTTTGATCTGCACTGTTTTCCATTACGAAAGCACGCCCATTCAATTATATAGAAAATTTCACCTCCAAAAACTGAAAATTTTCAGAAAAAAATAATAAAAAAAAACTGATAATTTTCATATTTCTGCTCAAAACATAGGTTGTGGGTACTCGTTAGAACCGCCTCGGCGAGGCGGTTCTAACGAGTACCCACAATCTATGCTTTTGAGCAGAAAAGAAAAATAATGTATATCCCTGTAAACCCCAGTTTTAATGTACTATATAAAAGTGGGGTTTAAGGGGGATCAAAATTATATCGGCATGTTTTCATAATGTATATCCAGTCGCTTTAACTTTGCTCCCCAGGGAGCGAAATGCACCTGTTTATGACAAGAAAAGTAAAGAGTCAAGGTATCCTTATATTAACCGTAATAATGGTATCTCATGTACAGATGTACTTTTCCTTGTGAACTAAATGGACCAAAAAATGACATACCATATACCGTGTCTTATTAAATAACTGGAGACTCATATGAATCAGATCAACCCGATCTTCCTCACAATTAGACTTTCAAGTTTGCCACACAGTCTGAGCACTCTGTGAATAGTCAGTGATTCTAGGTTCTTCAAACGGACAGTGAACACGGATCTGAATATATGGATATACAGGTTGTTCAGATTCTTTAGCTATACTGTACATGTTCTCGCATTGTGGCTCAAGACTTAGACTTACGGTGCCGTTCAATACGTTGCGGTTCGCTACGGAGGATTTCTGTCATACAACCCCTTTTCCTTCCGTAGTTTCATTTTACATCTTTCTTTCCTTCTTGTAACACTGATCCGCCGTCTTATGATTATATAGGACACCTCGCGGATCACTTTTCAAAAGTAACATCAAGATACAAAACAATACCTTAAAAAAGATCTAATCGCTTATCTTAACCCTTGTCCTGCTGAAACATGATATACCCTGCCTTTGCTAACAGTGTAGATCCAGATCAGTTGGCTTCTGAAGAAGCCAACTGATCTGGATCTACACTGTTTGTCATTAAGTATATGAATTTATAGCAACAATCCAGATCAAGTACTCTGATTGGCTAAAAATTAGAAGTGGGCATGGCATCTTAATTTATTTAGCAGGACAAGGGTTAAAAGTAGGCCAGGTCAAATCTGGAGCTAAGCTTGAAATCGATCCTTGAGATCGAGATCTTAAGGATTAAACTAATTATACGAAGGTAAAATATGTCTTGTATCTATAACCCTGCGATAATCCATACTCTTAAATATTGCCACTTGAAGGTGTTATTGTTCTGTCGTAAAACATTTTCATGGCAGTGTTTCCATTATAAGTTAGGCAGTTTCTAATGGGGTCAGGAATATGAAAGTTAGATTGTCCGAAAAGAATCAGCGAAGCCGAGCAGAAACGTGCGCTGCGGAAAGACAGATCTAAGGCATCACCAACATCCCCAGACCTCTCTTGCGCTATCTGCAACAGGCAGTTTAGAGCTAAGATTGGTCTCATCAGCCATCTTAGAACACACAAATAATAACGCTTCACGCATTTGATTAGGATTGTCAGTAATGACAGACGAACTTATATATTGACACTAAGTATTCGGACAAGCAGGACTAGCAAACTGCGTAGACCCAGATCAGACGCCACAAAACGCGTCGTCTGATCTGGGTCTATACTGTTTGGCACTCATTCATCAATTTGTAAACACATCAGCTGGTTTCAAAGTATAGGTCAAGTATGACAAGGAATTTAAGTACCCAGATAGTCGGAGGAGTAGGCTATAATATGAAAGTTAGATTTTCCGACAAGAAAAACTGGCGCCCTCCTCCTCCTTCCCACCCCCTTTTTATTTTGTTCCACCCCCACCGGGTCGTCAACATTATTTCATGGAGATTTGATCATGAAATATTTTCTACTTTCATTCTCTCCCTTCCGCTGATTCAATAAGGCCAATGCGAAAGAATGTGCACAATACTGGTTAACCGCTTAGAGGACTAAGCCTGCCCAGTAAAAGCGTGGTTAGGTAAACTGACCGCGCTCGACATGACCCAGCTGTAAAACCTCAACACAAACAAACAAACTTCTTTCCAAGGCAGTTCCTCAACTGCAGCTTTTCTTTGTTCGTGCGTTGGTGATTTCATGTGGCATTTGTCTTGTCATGTGGCATTTGTCTTGTCATTTTTTTGTTCCTCATTTCTTCTTCGTTTGATGCCTCAGAAAGGCTGTGTTTCATGATTGTGAAATTTTCTGTGTGATTTCATTTATAATTTGTTGTTCGTTTTCTGTTCATGATAACATGTGATAGTAATAAATGTACGTCTTGTGTGTTTTTCATGAACCAGTATAAATGCAGAGTACGGTTATGTACATGTTTAGACTCAATAAATATTATTGAGATACGATCAGTTGGTATCTTAATATGAAATTTTGATAGAATCTTCCTGGATTTAACTGATCGTCTCTAGACATATACATTTTTCTATCCTTCAATCAGTTTTATGATCAAGACTTCGAGGAGCAAAGGTTGCGGAAAATAAACAGTTTTAAATTCTTTGCTGCTTTATAAAGATATTTGATAACGTCACTCGTTTGTCTTAAGTCAAGGGGTGTGACAGGGAGATAAATTAGCTCCGTGGCTTTACCTTAAAACAAAGACCTGAGGTCACATGGTGATGTTCCTTAAAGAAATAGGTGTTGAAACATTGAGATAAATGGCGAGCTACTTCAGTTTCAAGCTTGATACGTTGTTTTGTAATATTACAAAAGGTTACTGATGTGTGTACACACAAAAATGTGCGATGGTAAACAGAATGCTAATCAATATATTATTCGGAAGAGTCAAAGAGTGAGCCATTCGAGCCACAACGTCAGGAAACGTACCTTCAGTATTAGACTGGCTCCAGTCTCCAGTGACCAAATATTTCTCTCATAATCCTGTTTGATAATCCACTAAAATAAAACATAAAGAAAATATCATGACTATAAAGGCTGGTCACTCTAGTGACCACCCTCTATAGTCATGATATTACTTTGGTTTTGTTTTAGTGTATCATTAAACAGATTATAAGAAACAACACATGTAGTCACTGGAGACTGGAGCCAGTCTACTTCAGTATCTACGCAATCTGATCAGAGTTTTCTTTGTTCGCATGAAGAAACTGCACCCTTGGCTATCCAAAATGCGTCCAGTGGAGATTCAGATCAGACTGCGCGAATCTTCGCTGGGCGCACATGTTTGAATGTACATTTTCTGACGTTGTAGACTGGGTCCAGTCTCCAGTGATAAATATTTATTTTTATAATCCTGGAGATTGGAGCCAGTCTGTCTGTTTCGATAACTGGACCACTGATGGCTGAAACACCCTGGTTGTAGCTGCGATTAAATTTGTATCCCCATTATTGACTTGTCTACAGAATTCAACCCTCGATAACTGTAACATCCCATAACTTGAATTTATTTGGTGGTCCCTGATTGTTATAATTAAAAAAAAAGGTTCACTGTATTAACCTTTTTAACAGAAATATGAACCCTAACATCCGAAAAGGTACCATCGCACATTTGCGCCCAGCGAAGATTCAAATCAGCCCGGTTTGATCAGAATCGTCACTGACGCGCTTTGGATAGAAGAGGATGCAAAGTTTCTTCATGCGGACCACGAAGACTCTAATCGTACTGCGCGGATGCACAGGCTAATTTGAGTCTGAGTTTTGCGCACATATCAGAAGGTATGTTTTCTCACGTTGAGGATCACATGCATACATATTTCCCCTTTTATCACTTGATATGATAAATACCAAAAAGGGTTGAATATTAATTGTACTATTTTATTCAAAAAGCACGTAGTAGCAGCTGTGGATCTGTCGCCAGTGTTTGTTGTCCCTCGGTAACAATAACTGTCCATGGTCAGAAATCACCTTGAAATTAAAAAGTTAAAGATCACATTTAATTTGCCATGAAACTTAGTACGGATCAATTTACCAGCACACACCTGCAACTAATTACTACTGGGTGCATTTTCACTCAACGGTCTTTCGTTCTGCAGGACGTTAGTGTGTTTTTTTTTTTTTTTTTTTGTTTTTTTTTTTTTTTGTTTTTTTTTTGTTTCCCCATTTCTCCGCGAAAATACGTTGTTGTACACTACATGCATTATCGCAAGATATGTTTTCATGAAGAAATATGGTTTGGTCAAAAATGTGGTTTTAACTAGGATCCTGGAATTGGCTAATTTAAATGAAAACAAATCCAGAAACGTTATTTTTCAGAAATAAGATAGGGTAGCCGTAAACTGATTGAAACTAGATATAAGAATACCGTGGAAAAAAGTGCCTTCGATTTATATGCGGACAGCGAAGGCTCTGATCAGACTGCGCATCCACGCAGTCCGATCAGGGCCTTCGCTGTCCGTTTACAGAATCAGTGAGTACTAAAAAATATGACAACATATGGCCAAGTCCCTGATCAGAGTACATTTGATCTAGAAGAGACGTCGTTTTCTCATGACGAGACTCGTATATATCTGTGTCGTTTATATGTATTTCCTTACATATCCAGCTGTAACAAATGTTTATTTGATGTACAAAAGGCGAAAAGGCCCTTGTGCCATCAGCGAACAGCGATGGCCTAGATCTGTTCGACTGCGCAATTTTGTTTGTGTTGACATATTCAGTAGTATCGATTCATCCTGTAATTGGTTGAATGAAGAGCCTAGGCAGATCGCGCGAATGGGCAGGACGGACTGGGCCTTTATTGCCCGCATGGGCTGCCATTGCCCGCATATGCGATAAGGTGCCTTTACTCACGTTGCAATACAAATAAGAAATTTGACATTTTATATGTTGCATGATTAGTTTTATTTAACAGCCTGAGTCAACTACAACAGTTAATGTGCGTAAAATTGAGTTAATTTCTCTGGTGTTATATGTCGCTGTCACCCATGAAGTACTATTTTATTGCTCTTTCTCCGTGTTCGTACCCTGGAAAGCCACTCCATATCCAGGTAGCCATTTGTTCTGCTCAAAATGGACTTGACCTCCAGCACAAAGAAATAATTACCAACAAGTGTCCTTTCGGTCCAAGTCGATTACAAAAGGAAATTGATTAAAGCACACCATTAATTAATTGACCGTTTTAAAGGTGAACAAAGTCATAAAGTCAATGACTTCCCTTTGACTTCGTTACCCGAGCTGCTTCCAGTGGCTCAGATGACTCCTGAGATGACACTATGTTTGTACGTTTGTGTTAGACTTGCAAAAACACAAGCCTTTATATTTAACCCCATTACGAAAACACGCCTATTCAAATATACAGAAAAATTCATCTCCAAAATTTTTCAGATAAAAAACTAATATTTTTCATATTTTTGCTCAAAACATAGATTGTGGGTACTCGTTAGAACCGCCTTGGCGAGGCGGTTCTAACAAGTACCCACAATCTCTGTTTTCGAGCAAAATGAGAAAAAGTAATGTCTATAAACCCCAGTTTTACTAAATAAAAGTGGGGTTTAAGGGGGTCAGAATTATACAGGCATGTTTTCGTGATGCATTTATGCCGAGTGAATGGACTCCTCTACCTCAGCTCTTTGGACGGGTTCATTTCCAGTAGAAGGGTGTCTGGTTAGTTTTTATTGGTTGCATGTTTTCTAGAAGCTCCTATATTTAATGCAAGTAGTGTAGACCCTGCGGCGTCTGATCTGGGTCTACGCTGTTTGCCTATGTCCTTTAATGGAACGCTATGCATAAATGGGTTAAAATCCATAGGCGTCCCCTCCACTCCCCTGCTTTTTTCTGCTGACCGTTTCCAAGTGGTTCAGCTGTTGCATTTCTTTTTTATTTGTATATGTAAGCCGTTGTGCATAGTTATTTTTTGTTCCTTATCTCTTCTTCTTTCACTGCCTCGGTAAGGCTGCACTTCGTGATTGAGGCATTTCCTGGATAACGTCATTTATATTTTCCAAAGTTGTACATTCACTTATTTTGTTCACATCAGCAACAAAAAACGTATACATGCATTATGTGCGCTATGTAATAATAGAACTTATACATCAGATTTGCCTATAAACGCTCGAACGGAACACTATTAAAGTTCTCTTTAACGCCTCGGAAAAATAAATGGATAAGTAAATTGTCGAGGACTGTAAGGACAAATAATCGCCACACCTTCCAAACCCTTTCTACAGAACGTCATAAATCCTTTAAATATTAAATATTTTATTTTCCCAATACTTCACATTGTCAAGTGTTTGTTTTTTTAGTGATACTAAAGATTGTTTCATTATTTACAATACTACACATTCTTTAGATAGTCCAGTACATTGTAGCCCTTGTTGTATTTTTGTTTTTAGGGCGTTCACATACATTTCAGCAGCTATACTCAGAATACAAGATTTCGTAGTCATAAAATCAATTTTACCCTAATATTCGGACACATAAATTCTTTACAGTAGTTCTACTACCTGTTGATGTGTCTAAAATACTGCTGGATGATTGGTAAACAGTGTAGACCCTGATCAGACGCCGCGTACTGCGTTTACTCAGGTTAGCGCAGTTCGTTCGTCTGTCATTATTGACAATGACCAATCCTATGTGTGATGTGTTATTATTTGTGTGTTCTAAGATGGCTAATGAGACCAATCTTAGCTCTAAACTACCTGTTGCAGATAGAACAAGAGAGGTCTGAGGAAGAAAGATCTGTTGGTGATGCCTTAGATCTGGCTTTCCGCTGTACACGTTTCTGCTCGGCTTCTCTGATTCTTTTTGCTTCGTATTCACCAGCTCCCCTTCTTATGAGGCCTCGCCACTTTGTTCGATCCTGTGTAATCTGTTCCCACGACTCTGTTGGTATGTTGAAGTCTTTAAGGGAGACTTTGAGGGTGTCCTTGTATCGCTTCTTCTGACCATCATGGGAACGTTTTCCAACTTGTAGTTCTCCATAGAGGATTTTCTTTGGCAAACGTTCATTAGGCATTCTGGTAACATGGCTTGTCCATCTTAACTGTGCCAATTTCAGAAGAGTATGTACGCTCTGCATCTCTGTCCTTTTCAGTACTTCTGTGTCTGGAATCCTGTCTTGCCACTTGATCTTTAGAAGTTTTCTAAGACAGCTTGTATATAAGTGGTTCAGTCTTTTGTCATGCCGTTGGTAAACTGCTCAAGTTTCGCATGCGTATAATAGTGTTGGCAGCACCACCGATCTGTATACTTTCATCTTTGTGTCAAGTCTGATTCCACTTCGGTCCCAAATACTTCCACGTAGCCGGCCAAATGCTGCACTAGCTTTGGCAATCCTAGTACAGTATACATTATTCCAAATACATTTGCACGGCTTAGGGGTAAGACATGTAGTAATATAAAATAGCATTATAGCATACGATCATAACAGACACTAACCCGGGTGATCTAGGTAGCTTACTTTACTCGCTTGCCTTGTGGAAAAGCACCATCAACGTTCACAAAATGCATAAATTCGGTCGCATATAGGCGCCACTATGGTGAGTTTTACATATGTAATACTGGCTGCCATAAGGCGGTGGTCCTTCTGTAGTTTGTTCTTTATTAGGGTTTGTGACCACTTGATGCACGTGGTCACTCTGTGTACAGTCGCAGACTTGGCTTTCTGTTTTGTTTTCCTGTGTCAATGGTTTTCTGGAACTGGTGCTAGTATTGCTGTCTGGCATTGTGCTCATCTCGTTGTAGAAGCGGGAGCCAGTTACTTTGCTTTTCGTTGATTTAGAACGTGTAAACGTGTCTGTCATTATGTCTTTACGCTTCCTCTTGGTGTCATTGGTAGGACAGGATCTGTGACTGTGACATTTTCTTAACCTTTGTCCTGCTGAATAAATTAAGATGCCACGCCCACTTCTAATTTTCAGCCAATCGGATTACTTGATCCAGATTGTTGCTATAAATTCACATATTTAATGGCAAACAGTGCAGATCTAGATCAAGCCAACTGATCTGGATCTACACTGTTTGCAAAGGTAAGACATATCCGGGTTCAGCAGGACTAGGGTTAACATATTTAGTTTAAATTAATCGTTCAAAAACTATTGTCTATAGAATTAAACAGCAACCAAAACGCTATACAAATGTACTAATTCAGTTAAAATATATTGACAAACTGAAACAGACTTTAAGAATCATTATTAGTACTCTATCTGCATCAACTGATAAAGTTCAAGAGTTGATGTCATAAGAATTAAAGACACTTAAAATGTCACACGTCTGACAATTATAGCTGTGAACTTATCAGGCAAGTTAACCAGTCTGTTGAGTACAATGACAACATTACGAGAAGTCCAAGTCGTCGTCTCTCTCAAACAAGAGCAGACTACCTTATTTAGTATTCGGACAGAGAGGCCTTAGCAAACACTGTAATTCAGATCAGACGCTGCGTCCGATCGGTGTCTACATTGTTTGCAACTTATTCAGTGTTTTGTTGTTGTTGTTTTTTTTTTCTTCCACATCAAAAGGTATTAACTTTTCAGGACAAGTGTGGTAATATGTTAATGTGTCCAGGGCAATTGTTAAGGAGAAGTATTTGATAATTCTTGGATATTTTTCTCATTTCTCCATAAAAAACATATGTTGTTGGTACTCATTAGAAGCGCCTCGGCGAGGCGCTTCTAATGAGTACCCACAACGTATGTTTGTATGGGGAACTGGAGAAAATGATCACATATTTATCACCAAATACTCCTTGTAAACAATTCGTCTGATGTCCAGGTATTTGGTGGTAAATGTTGTACATTCGTGCGGTCTTCTATAATTGGACATTGGCAGGACAGATCTTGACTCATGAAAAGCAAGTTTATGGTTTGAGTTTTTCTTCTTATCTATCCCATTATTCTTTCCCTTCCCCCTCTCGTTTGGAGACGTCTCGACATAACTGTATTAACATGCATGTAATGCATAAGATGTAACCGCTTGTAAATATTAGTATTGTGTTAGTTGTTTTTTTTTTTTTCTGCCAGTATATATACAGTTATGCATGTTTTGGGAAAAGAACAAAATAAGCTCTAAGCTTCCGTTCTAATCCTGGTTGTGTTATGACATTGTATGTTTTGTACATGCACTAAATTGGAAATAAAATATGTTTAAACTAACACGAATACTGTTGACAGGGCCGTCAAACCTAAAATTAACACAACAAGCAAAATACGGTATAACTTCGGGTGTTCCTAGCTGTATTTAAGAAATATTTAATTTATAATGAATAATGATAATATAGGATCCAATTCATAAATGTCACCTTCGGCCTTTGTTGACATTGTTAGAAGTTGTTTGCTGCTTTCTGTTTATGTGTGATGTAGTTAAATATATTTTATTGAGCGTGTCAATACGCACGAGCTGTCGTACTTATTATTTGACATGAAATCTCAGGAATAAACAATTCGGATACATCCTAAAAGTACAAACTATGAAATATGTTATAATTGTTGCTTATATCGTGACCCAAAGGCATAAATCAGTGGTTTTAATACAAAAGCCAGGTCGCGCTTGTAACCTGAAGCCACACTTTAACGTAAAAGATGACAATGCGAATGAAAATTACCGAAATAACTCACGTATTGGGACAGACAGGCCTGAGCAATCAGTGTAGACTCCGATCAGACGCCGCAGAACGCGGCGTCTGATCGGAGTCTTCACGGTTTGCCACTCGTCCAGCAAAAAATCAGACACATCAACTGTGGCAGAATGAACATGAGAATTACTGTATGGAGTTCAAATGTCCCAGTGCTTAGGTTAAATACAAATAAATATTCAAGGCCGGTCTTAAAGCAAAAAAAAAAAAAAAAAGAATAAACTGTCATGTACAGATATCGCAATGGACATCCATATAGCCTGCTCAGTCCTTATTATTCGCTTTGTGGGTACACCGCAGAATGTACATTGTTCATGCGAAAACAGAAACTGCTTAAAGTACATGGACGCCCAGTCGATTACGAGTGCACGTTGTTGGTCGGTGGCAGTTTTGTTTTTCCAGTGACCCGGTCCTATTAGGGTTTACTCACTGTCATAGTTCATAAAAATGGATGTATAATGATGCTCTTCTTCAGTCAAGAACAATAGATGATATCCGCGAACAGATGAATGAATGCAGATTATATTTTGCGCGGATTCATATCAAAATAGATTGTTTATCGCCGGAAACTGAAACCACATGTATGCTAAATGTCCGATATTTGATTTTCAGAACTTGAAATTCTATGCTATGGTACTTATTGTATTAATAGCGGTCTAATTAATAAATGATTGATAAATTAAATTGACGAATCACTTAGATATTGGCCTAGATAATGATATTGATTATCAGTAAGGTTTATCTGAAGATCTTTGATAATTACTGTTTGGTGGCCTCAATTATTTCTCTGTTTACGTATCCTGACACACTCGAAGATACATTCCAGAAATCCAAGAGTCAGAGCTATGACAAGGCGGGAATCTTGGAAGTGAGACCACAGTATGCCCCATCCTTTTTGGTGGTAGCCGTTGCTCTTTTTTGCTAAAAGTGGAGAATACTTTCAGTTCAGATTGAGCTACTTTATAGATGGGTCCATTCCCTGTGAAATACAAAATGCGATCATTGTTATATGTAATAATGTACAGTCGACTCTCGTTATCTCGAAATCCAAGGGACTCTCTGAAATACTTCGAGATATCCGTATTTCGACATATCAGATTTGCAGAATTGATGAAAAACTAATTCGATTAACCACATTTAACAAATATGTGTAATTAGATATATTGAAAATATTGTGGAAAAGAGGAGAAATTGCTCCTTAGGAGCAATTTCTCCTCTTTTCCACAATATGTTTTACATGTTGTTAGATTTTCATGTTTAGGCGGGGACCAGATTTTCACTTCGAGATAAGCGGTTATTCGAGATAAGCGAGTTCGAGATAACGAGAGTCAACTGTACTTCAAGCACGAGTACGTTCATATGTACATGTATCCTTATTACCCAAACATTGATTTGTTTTCAAAAATGTGCATGCTTGCTTATTTCGTGTGTGCAATTAGGTTCTGTTTTGTCTGTCGTGTCCTAGATGCACATAAAGTAAAAGGATCTTATAATTTATGGTCATAGCGATAGACAAGATAGGACTGTGACATCTTCGCAGCTGCTCAGGGACTTCTCCGTTAAAGTAGTCTGCAGTACCCGATGATTATGTAATTTGGTAACGAATGCATTGATCAGGTTGTGCAAACGCGCAGTCTGATTTGACCTTCATTATCCTTACTTGGGATAAATGATGACCCTTTCACTGTGTTGCACATCGATTTGTGATATATAACCGGGTCATATATGCATGAAAACAATATTTATCCCCAATAAGTCTGAGACATGAGAAAATTGGCTTTCTGGAATCATGATCAGGACGCCACTCATCAGGCTAGATCCAGATCCATAGCGATAGTTAAGGCGCTTTTTTCAATCCAAAAGTATTGATATTTTTCTTATTTCTCCACAAAAACATATGTTGTGGGTACTCATTAGAAGCGCCTCACTGAGGCGCTTCTAATGAGTACCCACAACATATGTTTTCATGGAGAAATAAGAAAAATATTTACCGGATACCCTCCCTTATCGACACCTATGTAGATCTTACAGTGATACGCTGTATGTTCTTGGACGTCACTGTCAGCATGCGACCTTAGGTTCGCTTTTGCCTGCGTGAAGTTCGATATTTCATCTAGAACAGAAATAACGTGACTGACTTACATACAAAAAACGACGTTAGTTTATCAAAATCACACGTCCGTATGTCAAGTGGGACGTTCTTTATACCAATCATGACATGCATATCTAGAAACATACTTTCTCTGTTATAGCTTAGCCATCCAAAAGTATTAAAGGTTTTCTCATTTCTCCATGAAAACATTTATTGTTGGTGCTCGTTGAGGTGCTTCTAACGAGTACCCACAATATATGTTTCTGTGAAAAAAAATAAGAAATATATGTTTCTGTGGAAAAATAAGAAATATATTTCTTCGATACCCCTTTTATCTGCAGCTGTGTAGTTTTGTAATCCATGACAGAGTGACCTATATTTAGTGAACCCTCGTTACAATGACAGCATTTGTTCCGAAAGACGTTGCCATTAAAATGAATTTGCTGTTGTACCGAATTCTTAATGAGCAGACGGATGTGTAAGAAATGTCTTGTTTTGATCTTATTTCCTCACAGAACATATGTTTTGGATATTTGTTAGAATCGAAGCGATTCTAACAAATTTTCCTCACAGAACATATGTTTTGGATATTTGTTAGAATCGAAGCGATTCTAACAAATATACAAAACATATGTTTCTGTAAGTATTAAATACAATATTCTTGCATAATTTGTGACTTACTGTTACCTCTTAAGCGAAGGTTTCGTGACAGTCAAATAGTCATGATAACGAATTTTGTCGTTGTATCGAGTGTCGGTATAAAGAGGGTTGACTGTATAGCACTCATTACAGAAAAATAATCATGCGTTGTATCATTTTTAGTTTATTCAATTACCAGTACCTTTCTAACCTGATTTTGGTATTGTTTTGAATTTCTTTTAAACTTATGGTATGTCAGTGTGCAGCAGGGGTCAGAATGAAAAATACACAAATAACCAAGTTGAAGAGTAGTACTAGCGTTTACAACTTATCCAAAATAGAGAAACTCATTTTTCGAAATGGAAAGAAAGAGAGTAAAACTGAGAAACTCATTTTCTGAAATGAAAAGAACGGGAGTAATGGTAAAGAAAGAAAGTAATGGTTTAAATTAATGGATACTTTAATAGACGACTGTACAGTCTCTGCATGAAGCACTACCTTTCTTAATGGGAATGAATATACTTTTATGGGAGGCAATTATGTCCCCCCCCCCCTCCCTTCTGAATGGGGTCTGCTCAAAAGGAAACAAATGCTCCCCAGAGGCTGACTGTTCATCTTCCATATAGTTGCTTTGATCGCGTCATCAGTCTAGGCGTCTATGTTGCCTACAGTACATGTACATACCACCAAATACAGTCAGCACTCATTATCTCAAACTCTGATATCTCAAACTATTAACAACAATGTTGGTTTAGTTTGCTATATCTGTGTTACAGTTCAGCTGCTTTCATCTCAAACTGCTGCCATATCAAACCAATAATTCTGGTCCCCTTGAAGTTTGAGATAAAAAAAAGTCCACAAAAAGTACCCTTCCCACCCACCCAAACTGAGGAAAGTAAATGAATAAACTTATTCACTGTACTGTTTTGACTTGGCTAGGTTTTTCTGTTACTGCTGTGAAAGTCGAGATTAGTTCATAGCTTTCTGAACTCTTACAAAACATACAGGCCAAAGAGTTCAGGATTTTTGGTATGATGTCTGTCTTTTATGACCACGTGAACCGAACTAATTTTCCACGAGTAAATGAGATATTGATGTTACAGATTTTACAGACGATATGTAAAACATTGTAGAAGATAAATTAATATTTGAATTAATATCTGCTGACCTGTGAAACGCCCTGTGTTTCCTTTTCGTATGACGCTCAGCAAAAGAAAAGGGGGCTTATGTTATAGGCGGGCAACAAAGGCGCTGATCAGACTGCGCATTCGCGCAGTCTGATCAGCGCCTTTGTTGTCCGCTTGAAGAACAGATCAGTATGTAAATATATCGATGAACACAGAAAACCTTGAATGCTTTGGCCGTCGGTGTTGCTCAATGCCGCGAAAACACTTACCTCATATATTGTAAGATACCTTTTGTCACGTCCATTGCGGGGTCAAGTTTTCAGTTTCAGATAGGCCCACATCCGTCCCTCCCAAGTAGAAATCAACATTATGAACTGTGCGACCAGGTCCACGCCATTTAATCAGGGCATACTCTGATTGCAAATATCATATTTAAAGTCGGTGCAATATGTGAGCGACCAGTGTAGACACCGATTAGCCTGAGCATGCGCAGGCTGATCTGAGTATACCCTGGTCGCATAGGCCATAAGGTCATTTTCTGTTTAAAGGAGTTCATATATTGTGAAGATAAATTGCTTTTATGCAAATTAGGAATCATTGCAGCATCAAATTTCTGCTTTGGAAAATAGATTATCTAATCGGAAACGGGTCACATCAATAACTAAATACAATATTAGCAGGATATGTCATTTTCAAGGTAACTTCTGGGACTATATCCTGTTTTTATTTGTTTTTTGCCAATCCTAATAATACAGAATCCTCGAAGGGAAAGATACAGAGAAAAATGTTGTGTACTAGTTGATACACATAACGAAAACATACCTATATAATTTTGACCCCCTTAAACCCCACTTTTTTATTGTAAAACTGGGGTTTACAGGGGTATACATTATTTCTTTTATTTCTGCTCTAAAACATAGATCGTGGTAGTCGTTAGAACCGCCTCGCGGAGGCGGTTCTAACGAATACCCACAATCTATGTTTTCAGCAAAAATCTGAAAACTATCAGAGCTTTTTATCTGAAAATTTTCAGTTTTTGAGGGTGAAATTTCCTATATATTTGAATAGTTGTGTTTCCGTTATGAAAATAATATACGTACGTCTCTTCATAGTACGCATGCGTTATCTGGATACCATATAGTCAGCTGGCTATGATTTGGACAGCCAAGCTGTGACCAGATCAGAGAAAGGTTGATCTGAGCTTCCCTTTCTTTGTACATGTAACACTGTTCTTTTTACTGTGGCTCTGAACCTTGGAATGCATAGAAAATAACATATCACAACTAAACTGTTGGTCAGATCCATTGCATACATCCTCAGCTAGCATTCTTTATTAATCTATAGCGGGCCGTTATCGGCCCGTCAGCTACCCTGACGGGCCGATGACGGCCCGCTATAGATTTATGTAGAATACTTACTGTGTCAGCACCGACTGAACACACCAATTAATAGTCATGTATAATCAAGATAAGCCTGTAGATATCATTTCTTTGCTGCGATTCCACAACTTTTATATTGTACATGTAAGTGTTATGCATGTACTAGGCGCAGAGGAAATGCCAAAAGTAGGACCGCAAAACGAGAAAATAGACACTTATCACATAATGGGCAAAATTCCCTCGCGATGTAGATGGTCTACATGCATGCAATTGTGATAAATCTGTTATACCATGGCTCTGCGCATGTACGTGCGATAATGCACTCGCCTTGCTTTGTCAGCTTACAGAGTCATTGAATACTGAAAGATGTGGTCTGCAATGTTAGCGTAGAATTATCTGTCCGAATACTTAGAGTAAATACGTTAATACACCGTTACAAGTAACGTGCAGTGAGATATAAACGGCTGAATGGATTCAGAAGATAGTAAACGAGAATGCACCATATCATCAGGTAGTAACATTTTAGAATATATATGATTAGTAGACAAGGTTTCCGAATAATTACGGTATATACGGCAAGTGAGGACAACTCGTTTGTTTATAACCAGATAACAGATGAAGAAGAAAGCTTTCTACTCAGAAGATCATGGTTTGTTATACTGAACGGACTTTTTAACAGGACTTTCACACATATAAGCCTGGAGTCCCTTTTGTGGGAAATGGGCAAACAGTGCAGACCTAGATCAGACTCGCATAATGCGGCGTCTGATCTAGGTCTTCACTGTTTGCTTACAGAAATTTCAATTACAAATAGAACAAACATGAAAAAATATACACCTGACTCCCTTTAAATGACAAATGGACTAACCCAATGTATAAGGATGGGAAAGTCCATTAGGCTTATTTGGGTTAATACGTCATGTCGTATTTATCCTAAATATTTAGACACAGTTACCAGATTACGAGTTCCGTCTCGGACATTTATTCCTGGTGGATTTTTCCATAATCTCTCTTTGGACCGGTCTATTTCCAATAGCAGGGTTCTGGTTAGTTCTTATTTTGACTATGTTTTATAGAAATTCCTGAACTTAATGCAACCAGTATAGACCCTGATCAGACGCCGCGTTCTGCGGCGTCTGATCTGGGTCTACACTGTTTGCCAATGTTCCTTTTACATGTATGGGACGCTGTACATAAATGGGCACTCTATGAGCTAAATGATCAAAGATCAGTAGAACTAAAATGGACTTGTTCAAATTTGAGGAGAAGTAGTGAGAGAAGATACAACATTTATAATTAACTCGATACTTTAAATTGCCAACAAGGAAGTAGGCATGCCAAATTTGTATACATTGCTTGCACACGTCGATAGTGGCGACGTTAGGCTGGAGAAGGGCTGTATGTTTCAAATTAACCTCACATAAAAACGACAAATTTATATGCTGACAGATGAATTTTACACATTCTTCATTTTTCAGAGAATAAAAAAAAAAAAAAAAAATGATTTATGAATATCAATTTGACCTCTTTATACTTGTTACATTACCAATTCACGATACAGTATTGTATATTTTCAGTATTGTATACATCAGTGGACTTGTTAATAATACGGAGACATGGTTGGTGATAGTTCTGGGATATTTTATTCTTATTTCCCCATAAAAGCATATTATGTGGGTATTCATTCGAAGTGCTTCGCCGGTGCGCTTTTTTTATGAGTACCACAGCATTTGTTTAATGGAGAACTGTAGAAAATTATCACAGAAGTACCATCAAATATTCCTCTTAACCAGTCCTTTGGCACATTATGTTTTTTTTTTTTTTTTTTTTTTTTTTTTTTTTGGGGGGGGGGGGTGGGGGGAGTGGGGGATGAGGAGGGGGGGGGGGTTTACGGCCCTTTCAAGAATATTTCAATTATATCGAGCTGATCGTTCATCAAAGGTGGGCGAAAACCGGAGAACCAGGGGGAAAAACCACCTGACCATCCGTAAGCAAAACTTGGCTTTCCCACATGTGACCGAAGCGCGGCTCGAACCACAGCGGTGAGAAACCTAATGTAATAACACATTTGTCCTAGAAGGAACCTAACATTTGCCATATGCTGGTCGGGGCTTTGGTTGTCTGCGTATGTGATAGGAACCTTTTGACATGTTGCGGCAACACATGTCTATTTCTTTTTACCTTTTGTAGATTTTGAAATGATATTTATGACATTATTTGGTAATAATTCAGTCTGATTGTGCTGTCATGAGGCAGTTGATTTCAAATGATACATGTTTTCATTACATATTTAATTAGGTAATTGTACCTGTTTCAGCGTTTTATCATGCATATAGTATCTTATATTTCGACATAGCTGTTATACTGTTGTGATATTGTGGTAACCTCGTGTTGTTTCCTGAAGATGCTGTTATTCCTGTTCTGCCCCTTTACCATGAAATGGTGTATTGCTTTGGAACCACATACAATAATTATTTATAATGGCAATAAAATATAATTAAACATTAAACTAAATAAAATAATTAAAATATGATGACTGCTGGATAGAACTTGAATCTCTATGCATCTACTCTGACGATACGATCGAAATTTTATTTTACGAAGATTTAGTTCTGGCAGCTGTGTGTTATCATTTTTTCGTTTTACATCTATTGTTGATTTGCTACTTGCGCAAATGCATTTTATCGCAAACATTTAAAACATTGTTATGGGTAAAAAGTAAGCAATGTAACACGCACACTATCGTTAATCATTAGAATAGTTCTTTCTGGCATTTGCGGACAAAGAAGGATTCCTTCAGATTAAGCATCCAGGTCTTCGCTGCCCGTTGAGAATTCCATTGGTCATTGTATTTAGAACTTACATCGACTGACATTATCACACTGCCCTCACGAATTCTCTTCTCTAGATGTTTGCATGGGGACATTCATTAGATTCTGAACATTTTATACCGTAATCACCCTAAATACTCAAACACCTTTACATCTTTACCGTAGTTATTCTTTACTTTGAACAAATCTAGTTTTGCTACCTGCTTGGTGAGTGACAAACAGTCTAGACCAAGATCAGACGCCGCAACGGCGTCTTATTTTGGTCTAGACTGTTTGCTCAGGCATGTCTGTCCGCATACTTAGGGTAGATACATTATAATATTACAGCTGTATCCGCAACTGTAGGGAAATGGTTTTAATGTTGAATCACATCCCATATCAGTCCAAGTAAAAGTTAATTTCGTTTCACACGCAAACATTTCCGTGTATTTTCAGTCAAACGTAATCTAAGTACAGATTAAATCTACAACATTGAACCTATATTATTCATTGTAATGGCGAAACAATATAAAATAGCATTAGGTTTCCATATTACATTGAAATTAAGCAGTCAAGTTTGGAAGCATCATAGGTTGAAAGATGGCGGCGGTCTATCAGTATGCCTCACTTTGGCATAATGTTTGTGGACGATTCTCGGCAGGTGTCTGGGTTTTTGTCAAATCCACGTCAGTACTAAAGTCTGTGTCCACCATCAAATACAGGTCTCGGCCCTCCCACTCGGCCTCGAGGGAAGATGCTGTTTGAAAGTTGGAAATTTTCTATTGGTCTATGAGGGCCTTGTACCTGAAGACGGTTCTGCCTAGTTCAATTTGTTTACTGAAGAGGCGATCGCTATTTGTCACTAACGTGAGCTACATGATGATTTCCTCAGCGCCAGTTTCCTTTGTGTTTTGTTTTAGTTGTTGTTCATGTTGTTCTTTGTTGCTGTTGTTGTCAGCGGTGCATTCTATCCAGACGCTCCACCTTTTTTCTTCAAGTTGTTCCTTCCCTTAAGTGTCTTAAAACATTTAGAATAATATAGCGATTATTTAGAGACCCTGAAATGGTCTATGAATACATTTGTAGATTAGTCAGACAAATATTGTCCACTTTTAGAAGGGGTCATATGTTTCCGGGTATATTTTTGAACGTACTCTTAAACTAGATTAAACCTACATCGCCCACAACATGAGGGAATAGTCATTATAAGCGGGAAGCGCAGATCCAGATCAGCCCACGCGTGCGCGCGGTCTGATCTGAACCTCCGTTGTCCGCATATAGAACTATTCAATAATTCCGGACAGAGGTTCGATTAGACAATGCGGAAAGCAGGATAATTTGGATCTGCGCTGTTCACTTGTGACGTAAGACCCTTTTCACGGGTTTAAATTAACGTAATAGTCATGAAGCACTTTTGGGGACAATAAAATAGGCTGGCGGAGTGTTTTGTTATTATAGTAGGTGAGAAAGCATTTATGACAAAGACAGTTATAGTTCGACCCGTCTCGAGTTGGGTACTCAAAACAAATGACTGTAAAGGGAATATTATCCAGTGTTACCTGCCTTCTAGTCAGGATGGTGCAATATTGGCTAATATTGAATGGAGCAAATAGATAACGCTTTTGAAACATGAACCATTGCTAACAATGTCGTAACGGTTACCTTGCATAACCTCGAACAAGAGTCTAAACGATCAAGAGAAAATAACGAAATCTGAACCCGGTTTTACAATTATTACTTAAGTTTGGGGGTACCTTAAATTAAGGTCCGAAAATTAAACACAACATCACGAAAACACGCCTATACAGCTTTGACCCCCTTAAACCCCACTTTTATATAGTAAAACTGGGGTTTACAGGGGTATACATTATTTTTTCTTATTTCTGCTCAGAGGCGGTTCTTACGAGTACCCACAATCTATCTTTTGAGCAGAAATATGAAAAATATCAGAAATTTTTATTTTGGTGGGAAAATTTTCAGTATATTTGAATAGGCATGTTTTCGTAATGAGGTGAAGCGTTTACATTCAACATAACCGTATAGTTCTGTGTTAGTCCAGTAGACGATATAGAGATATATTTACAATGTATTTGTTCGATGAAATCCGTTTTTATGTGACATCTCAATATCTGCTTTGCTGATCTCAGTCCTAAAATTAAGGTCGACCTTAACTTAAGGATGATAGTCGCTCTCATTAGACCAACAGATTGGATAGAAAGCAACGTCCTCGGATATTTGCATGTACAAGTCCAGCATCTTCCCAACTACAATCAGAAATAGGAATGCTCTCCCAGTTTGCAGTTTCCTCAGCTGAAACATCTAGGATATAGTGATTTGTATCATTGGTCAGGTTTAGTGATTAATCTACCTGTTTTTTTCAATGTCACTCGGCGTATCACCGTAATCATGTCAGATTCCGAAGGTATGTTTAAGGTGTGGTTTAAATGTTTGTTTGTTTGTGTTGAGGTTTTACGGCCCAGTCAACTCAGAGGGGTCATGTCGAGCGCGGTTAGTTTACCTAACCACACGTTTACTGGGCAGGCTTAGTCCTCTAAGCGGTTAACCAGTATTGTGCACATTCTTTCGCCAGAAAGGTTGAAATGTTCCTCTAAAATATTAACTGGTTTCCCTATGCAAAATGGTGACAAATTCATTCCTCTTAACCCTTAAAATGCCAGGAAAACCTACATCTGAAAATGTCGTCAGTTCATGTCGTCAGCTGAATATTCTTGCAAACCTTTCAAACCTATTTTTGCATACAGGCAAATAATGTGGACCTTGATCAGACTGAGGAGTAGTCTGATCTGACTGCTCTGATCTGGGTCCACACTGTTTGCAAAACTGACTTTTAAAATGACAAGCAGATGACAAAGCAGATGACAATTGTTGTGATTGGCAGTTTAAGGGTTAAATTGCGAAAAGATGAATTCGAAGCACTTTTGACTGATTCAGAAATAAAGAATCAATATATTTGACACCAGTGACTACATATGGACTACATATAGGAACGCGAAAATGACCCTTATGCGATATAGGATCAACACAGGCGTAGATCAGAGGATGCATTCGCGCACTATGATCGAGGCTTTCGTTGCCCTACGTTAATACTCCATCAATAAATATAATTATAGATTATCTTATGATCAGACTGTACGGATGCGTGGACCAATGTAAACGTTTTTCTGGTAGCATTTTGTGCACAAGGGTACCACATATTGCTGTTATGGGTTTTGATAAGTGTCACTGATAG
Source organism: Anodontia alba (assembly GCA_964016985.1). Classification (NCBI taxonomy): domain Eukaryota; kingdom Metazoa; phylum Mollusca; class Bivalvia; order Lucinida; family Lucinidae; genus Anodontia; species Anodontia alba. Next base: position 112,335,739 of record OZ024826.1, on the reverse strand, counting down.
AGTTAGTCATATTCTGACACTTGGCCAGTGGTAACAAACGTACTTAAAGACATGACAATATCTGGGGGCTGATTGTAATCTTTCTTGTATTCTGGTTTAGTGGTTTGTACCTGGCATGAGGTACAGCCAAAACACACCACAGCCTTGGCATCAAGCCTGATATTACTGACCGAATCACTCTGAAAGGAACCGTATTGCTTATGCAAATAGCTAAGGACCGGATCAGACTGCGCGCATGCGTAATCTGGTCAGGGCCTTCGCTATTCCCATGGATGATGTCCAGATTGGCTTGAATATTCAGATGAAAGTAAAGTGGATGCGCACGCAGACTGGCCTTGATACCGTTACTTTAAATACGATACGGCCCATTTTGGGCGATGCGGTTCCGATTACACTACACTACGATTATTTAATGAATATTGTCTTCACTTCAATGTGGTTTGGATCTTTCAAATCGGAAAGGCCAAGAGACGTACTTTGTTTACATCTTGTAATGTTTTCATTAACAAACAATTCGAAGATTGTTAAAAGGTGTTAGGATGCGTTATTATATTATGCTTATAATCATTCTCCTTTCGAACGTTGGCTGGCTTCAATAGCAACGCTTGTTCTCCACGTTAGTATGCTACCATCGATGACATTATGAAAACACGCCTATTTAAATATATTGAGAATTTTACAACCAAAAAAGGAAAATTTTCAGATAAAAAATTCTGGTATTTTTCATATTTCTGCTCAAAACATAGATTTTGGGAACTCGTTAGAACCGCCTCGGCGAGGCAGTTCTAACGAGCACCCAAAATCTATGTTTTTAGCAAAATTAACAAAATAATGTATACCCCTGTAAACCCCAGTTTTACTATATAAAAGTGGAGTTTAATGGGTCAAATTTATATAGGTGAAAAATCTGATGGTGCACACTGTTTCTGCTTTGTTAGTTCGTTCGTTCAGTTTACCTTCGTCACACTTCACCTTATGTATAAGATATCTCAGAAAGTGTTTGAGCTAGGGCTCTGATATGTGGCTTATTGAGGCTGAAGATAGACTGGCTCCAGTCTTCTGTGACTAATTATTTATTCTTGTAATCCTGTTTGATAATGCACTATAATAAAACCAAAATAATATCAGTGACCAGCCTTTAAAGTCATGATATTATTTTGTTTTTATTTTAGTGGATCAAACAAGATTATATGGAGACTGGGGCCAGTCTAAGGCTGAGGAGTATCACATGGTTAACTTTCACAACACACACACACACACACACACACACACACACACACACACACACACACACCACCACCACCACCACCATCACCACCAACACCACCACAACAACAACAACAAAGCAACAGCTTCGGATTATTGTTATGGGAATTATGCCCCTTTCCAAGTTTGGCATTCTGTTGGGTCAAACATATAATTTGGGGTATAATGATTTACAAACACGTATTTCTAGGTTTTCTTTCGTTTTTTTTTTTTTTTTTTTTTTTTTTTTTTTTTACATTTATTTGCCTTCTGCGGGCATTTAGTTTGCTGTCAACTCATGCAATCATGCAAATGTATCAATTTATAAATCAGATGTTTCGCTCTAACACTCCTCCACCTTTTCCCATTTTCCCGAGGTGTTGCTGCAATTAATAATTGCAATATGGGTATGTCGATTTATGTATCCATCCATATTGATGCGTCTAAAGTCTGTCTGTTAATGGCCAGTATCAATTAAACCTGATCACGAGAAAATGGTATATGTATGTTCATGCAACCAACGAAGGACCAGAACAGCCTGAGGATCAAAATAGAATTCCTTGATCAGCCAGGGCATTTTTGTCGAGTTACCAGTTCAGTTATTATACATTACAATAAATTATAGAATGCCTGATTATTCAAAAAAGCATTACGAAGACTTGTACGACTGCAGAGAAGCGAAGGCAGGCCTGGGAACTTTCTGTCCACACACGTTTTCTCATGGTGGGATGCAATTAAGATTGTTTTAGTGATAATATGTACTGACCAATGCCCAAATCACTTTCAAATATTGATTTCAAATTTATCTTGGCAAAGTCACTTTGTGAACATAAATTTATACCCGTAAATTGGTCGTAAATGTGGCAAAATAGGGTTTCTCATTGTTTACTAGAAGTGCTAAGAGTCACTTTAGGCCATAAGCAGTTCTGAAGAACAGAGAGGTTCAAAAGTTTATCCATAAACATCGGCGGCTTTTTTCCATATCCAAGTATTTCATTACGAAAACACGCATATTCAACTATATTGAAAATTTTACCACCAAAAAAAAAAAAAAAATGAAAAATTTGAGATAAAAAATTCTGATATTTTTCATATTTCTGCACAAAACATAGATTGTGGGTACTCGTTAGAACCGCCTCGATGAGGCGGTTCTAACGAGTACCCACAATCTATGTTTTGAGCAGAAATAAGAAAAATAATGTATACCCCTGTAAACCCCAGTTTTACTATACAAAAGTGGGGTTTAAGGGGGTCAAAATTATATAGGTATGTTTTCGTAATGTCACCTGAAAAAGTCATGCATTTGACCAGTTCAGCTGGTTGTGTTCGACAACTGGTTATGTTTGATAACTTGTCGGGTTTGAGCGCTGTTAAACTGGTTGTGCTCGAGACCTGCCAATCCACTCTTTTATATACATAGTTAATAACAATAGTTAATAGCCCATTCATCCCTAAGTTTCCGAAGTGGATTCTTCCATCTTTGAATTTTGACATGTCCATCTTTGTAAACCATCACGAAAACACACCTATATAATACTGACCCCCTTGAACCCCACTTTTATATAGTAAAACTGGGGTTCACAGGAGTATACATTATTTTTCTTATTTCTGCTCAAAACCGAGGCGGTTCTAACGACTACTCACAATCTATGTTTTGAGCAGAAATATGAAAAATATCAGAATTTTTTATCTGAAAATTTTCAATTTTTTGGTGGTAAAATTTTCAATATATTTGAATAGGCATGTTTTCGTAATGCAGGGTGTCGGTCAATTAGCGAGAACAAAATGACAAAAAGTGTAGATGAGATGGCTTATTATGAGCAATCTCTTCTGGATCTACACTGTTTGCAAAGGTACCTGGTTTCATCACGAAAACATGCCTATATAATTTTGACCCCCTTAAACCCCACTTTTATATAGTAAAACTGGGGTTTACAGGGGTATACATTATTTTTCTTATTTCTGCTCAAAACATAGATTGTGGGTACTCGTTAGAACCGCCTCGCCGAGGCGGTTCTAACGAGTACTCACAATCTATGTTTTGAGCAGAAATATAAAAAATATCAGAATTTTTTATCTGGAAATTTTCAATTTTTTGGTGGTAAAATTTTCAATATATTTGAATAGGCATGTTTTCGTAATGCAGGGTGTCGGTCAATTAGCGAGAACAAAATGACAAAAAGTGTAGATGAGATGGCTCATTATGAGCCATCTCTTCTGGATCTACACTGTTTGCAAAGGTACCTGGTTTGGTCTACAGTGCTGAAATGGTTAAAACGGGGAACCAGCAGCGTCAGGAATTATGAAAAGTTCTGGTAGTGAGAATCACAGTATAGTATGCACAAAATGCATGTAACCTTCAAAAAATTGTGTGGGCAGAAATGGTTATTGTGCCGTGGATTTTTCAAAACAGAAATTTTCAAAGCGACCTTCCTAGTGTAAAATGGTCATTCTGTAGTAACCTGATAAGTTTGCGCAGTTTAGTCAGCAACATAATCTGTCGATCATGGAAATGCTAAAGGATAACCTTATCGAGCCTGACCAGACCGAGCCGATGCACAGGCTAATCTGGGTCGACGCTGGCGGCATTTGACATGGGTTCCGTTTTACTTGGATTGTCAGATTACAGTCATAATACAAAAACATATACCCAGCTGGCATTCTACGTAAATCTACATCGGGCCGTCATCGGCCCGTCAGCTACCCTGACGGGCCGATGACGGCCCGATATAGATTTACGTAGAATGCTGACTGGGTATCGCCGTGACCCTTACATTTATATCATTTCTATCTTTGAACTTTTCATCTACACCAGCACAAAATTCAAAAGTCGTCCAAAAATAGATAATACATAATTTGACAAAAAGTTGGCTGTTCATCAAAAATCTTCATTAAAGCTTGGCCAAACTTGCCAAATTATTTCCACTTTGCGCGTGCATATTATGACTTTTGGCAAGGTCGTGAACTTCTGATGAAACAAAGTACAATGTTGTTGAACAGTGATCACTGCACACTGGAAAAAAACTAAAAACAACAACAGAAAAAAAACAACAGAAAAAACAACAACAACAAAAAAAAACAAAACAACATTTGTGCCTAGTGTCCCTTAAAAGGGACATTGGCTAACAGTGCAGACCCAGATCTGATCAGGGTCTGCACTGTTTGCATTAAATACAGAAATTGCTATAAAACATAGTAATAATAAAAGACAACTAGATACCCTGCTTTTGGAAATGGACCTGTCCAAAGAGTTGAGGTAAAAGAGTCCACTTGGCATGAATGGGTTAACCCATTTATGCCTAGCGTCCCATATAAGGGCATTTGCAAACAGTGTATACCTAGATTGCGGCGTCTGATCAAGGTCTGCACTGTTACCATTACATACAGGAATGTCTATAAAACATTGTATTAAAAGAAAAATAACCAGAGCCCACCTTCTATTGAAAATAGACTGTCCAGATATTTGGGGTAGAAGAGTCCACTCGGCATGAACGGGTTAATATTGGGACTCCTCAATTCATCATCGTAATGAAACAGTCCCGTTTACTATCTGTTGATTTGTCTAAAAATTGCTGGTTGTGTTTACCCCAAATACTGGGACAAGTTTTTGTCTTAAACTTCGAACAGCTCAATTTACTACCTTCCTAAAATTGCTTCCTGGGCGCAAACAGTGTAGCCCTCGATCAGACGATTGTTATGTTTGCTTATGCCTATCCGTTTCACTACATACGGCAAACACGGTATCTGCTCCAACATTCAGTCAAACAATATCTCGAGCCGGCCTCGGTGGCTCAGATGGATACGCGTCCGACTGGTGATCAGGTTGCGGGTTCGACCCCGCCAGGTCGGCAACATTTTTTGGTGGAGATTGATTATGAAATATTTTCTACGGTCTCTCGAATGCTCATCAGCACAGTCTGATCAGGGTCTTCGCAGGGCCCTCTGTAGCCAATAATCCAATTTGTTTTCAGGCGGGCAGCGAAGACTTTGGTCTTGTAGGAAATGCCGTGTCCCGGTTCATACTGTAAGCAAAGTTATAAAGACAAATCATTTCGTATTAGAACCATAATGTATCGAAGCATAACTGGGCTTTACTGGGATTAAGCCATTTCCTTCGAAAAAGGTTCTTAGCACATGCGCGATCAGTCTGCTGGCGATTGCGTCGGTGCGCGTTCCGATACGGGCCTTTGTGCTTTGCATATCTATCATACCCCAGTTTTGAGTTACACTGACTACGTCATGCAATCAAATGGTTTAAAAGCGATGACCCAAATTAACTTGAGCATCGGTGCAGTCCACGGTATTCGCTTTAGTTTTATATAGAATCTTATCCAGCAATCGGACTGATCGGATGAACTGGTCGCTTTTCACACATATGCGTAAAACCATTTTTTCAGAAGATCTGACTCAGCACACGAACACCTCAGTGAAGTTTAGAGTTGCTTTATCACCTAATCGTTTAAGTTTCGGTGCACCGTCTATTGTTTTTTCTAACAGGCTTATCCATTTTACAGTGTAGAAACGTACTAAAGAACACATATACTTTAATTCTATTTTAATAGCGTTTCCTTGTGTTGGACAGTTTACAAAAAATATGTCAATGGCCAAACTATAACAAATGTTATATTAACAGCTTAAAAAGATTGTCATATCCTTGTACTATTTGCGTTTTCAATCACAAAAGAGCACCCCAATTGACATTCAAATAAACAATAATTTACAACAACAAAAAAATGTGAAACGAAACCCCATGCAAAGAACTTGTTCATCAATTATCATAGTATTGGGTTTATTACCAATCTTAAAATATATATTTCTTACTCCTCTTGATATTATAGACTTAGTTAACACCTACATAGATGACAATTCTTTGACCTCATCCTGCAGCTGATTGTTAGAATCGCATAGCTTGAGATAAAAGGGGGTATCGGGTAAATATTTCTTATTTCGCCGTAAAAACATGTTGTGGGTACTCATTAGAAGCGCCTCGACGAGGCGCTTCTAATGAGTTCCCATAAAATGTTTTCATGGAGAAATAGGAAAAACAACATATGATTTTTGGTTTAAAACTACAACAAAAATACTTTATCTTGAGCTATGGATTCGTCTTCAATATCCATAGGTAATTCTTTGACTTTACTGAAATATGCAATTCATCTAGTGTAACACTATACTGGATGATTAACCATGACGAAAATATATGGAAACTAATATGTCAGGTGGCATTAAGGTCCTACATCATCGGGGCCAGGACCAGTTGGACAGCCTGATGCCTCTGAGGCAGAGCTGATAGTAGCTTAAGGCAGGGCTTGAGTTTGTCATTGGTCGCAAGCAGGGTAAAAGTTCCACAAATTCAGAGACACGACTGACAGATTGTTGACTGTGACGTTAAATCTCAAAACATAAACAATTCATTACAAAGAGTTTGACATTTGTAAGGTATATTATAGTTTGCAGGTACAGACTGAGGCCTTTTGTTTCGCACGATATGCATTCTCGATAACTCAATGTCCAAAGCCATTACGGTTAGGCATTATGTTTCGGGATAACTTGGAGTTTGAGTTAGCAAGGGACACAATGTACACACATATACACGCTTACTTCTATAGGATCTGAAAATAGTTATTTTAAAGTATTAGGACTTGAAATAAAACATTTTGCCCTAAGTGTTGGGGCAGACAGGCCGGAACAAAACTTACAATGCGGCGTCTAATCAGGATCTACAATGTTTCTACTCATCCAGCAATTTGGATACATCAACAGGCTGCAAATATGGTAAGGAGTTTAAGGTTATTTAGGATAAATATGGTATACTACTAAGAAACAATAATAAGTTTACAAATATTTCATTTTCAACAGCTGATGTGGCCATGGACAGGCAATAATGTTTCTGCAACCTCATAACTCATGATAAGAGGGGGTATCCGGTAAACATTTTTTCTTATTTCTCCACTACAACATATGTTGTTGGCACTCATTAAAAACGCCTCGCCGAGGCGCTTCTAATGAGTACCCAAAACATATGTTTTCATGGAGAAATAACAAAAATATGAGTATTTGTGGTTGGGAAAAAAATGCTTATCTGGAGCCATGAATCTACATGGAATACATACGTCACAAACTAATCAAACATAGCGATTGTTAACATCTTTATTAGAGCCAGAATCTAAACAAAGACTGGCATTTATTGAAGTTATGTTCAACAACTGTATACAAATCCAAAGAACAAATGTTGAAAGTTATGTGCACCTTCATGGTTCCAGATGAAGTGAAAACATTCCTGTAATATTTCTAATGTTAATTTTGTACTTTAACCTGACTTGGGTAGTTTTAACTGTTACTTGTGTATAATAAAATGCCATTGGTACTATTTACTGTTATTTTGCACAGCAAAATGTCTTTGGTACTCATTGTAATAGCCTTTAAGAGGAGATTCTAATGTTTACAACAACATAATATCTTGCCACAAATCAATCTTTTGTTTTTCGAGATACGCCTATTCTACTTTCTCTTTGGAGCCTTGTAGAGTGTAATGTACATGCACCAGTCAATCACCTATACAATGAACCTGTCGTATATGCCCTAAGTATTGAGGCAGACAGGTCTGGTCTACACTGTTTGCTGCCCATCTAGCAGTTTTTAGACACAGTAAATTCTATTTAGAGTCTAGTGGTTATTTTTAGGACAGGTATGGTATGGATTAAGGTGTCCATATCTTGTGGTCACGATGATGTGTTACGCTAGTGCCAACGCAACCGGAAAACTAAGGCCTTCAAAGCCTTTACTAGTGGTATAGAGAAGATTCAGCTTCCTGGTTTTAGTATTTTTTTTTTTTTTTTTTTTTTGTATTTTACTGAAGTATTTCACCCAGGAGAAAATGAGCTGTTTATTTATTAAATGCTTACAATATATAGCATGTTGGGTAATGATTACATAACATTTATAGAAAAATAAAATTTATACATTTTTATATTTTGATTTCATTTTGTCCCACAGATTATAAGTTTGAAATTTCGTGCCAGTCGTCTCTCTTAGGAGACAGTTTGAATGTCATATTAAATCCTATTTCATAGGAAATTATACGAAAGATATCATCTGTTTGTCGTTTTTTGAATGTGCCCAGAGAGTGCTAAATGTTTAAGGGGAGTGGATACACAAACAGGGGAGGTAACATTGTCAAAATGTTTTGCCTCTCTTCAGAAAATTGTTCTATTCTAAAAGGAAAGAATTTGCTCCCGAGGAGGCACTTTTTCAGAAGAGGTCCGGTGTGCTGGAAAACAAATAGGAAATCACAAACTTTGTCTCCTTTGTTAAAATTGTTCTGTTCTGTTCTCTCAAAATGCACCAAGTGATTCCAGACCGCTTAATACGTCGGCTTATGCAAGCATCTGTATTGAACTTCCAGATCTCTTGAGTACTTGGCTTGGAATTTCTTTGACTTATTATTCTTAATTATGAGTTTGAAGGTTTCTGTCTGTCTTCTCAATAAAGTATTTAACACATTCGTTATTTTTTTGTTTGAATACCTGAAATCGTCGTGTGTGAGCAGATGTGTATGTATGTTACTGGGTCCATCTGATGCTCTGGGCTTAATATGATTTGAATGTTTTTGAAAATAATTTTTAAACAGTTATTGTACATGCTAGACATTCTGTGCTTTGGTTGGAAAACAGCTGATAGTGCTAAATGTTACTTTCTTTATTTCTTCACATGTTGAGTATTCTTTCCGGGCTATCGATAATTGCGATTTGTTCATCAAACAAGTGTTTTTCAACAGTGCCCAGCATGCACGCAACTTGGAGATAACGTCAAATCAACGTCAGTGCAACGTTATGATCTTGATGCGACTTTGATGCGACGTTGTGTAACGTCATGTGCCTGCTGGGTAGTGTTTTCTCGGTGTATTTCTTTTTCTTTAAATGCCTAACTTATTTTTATTTCTGAAATGTCATATTCACACTGAAAGGTATTTCTTGCCTTTATGACTGGAACCTTTTCCAGGTTTTACAGTTTCCAATGTAAGTTTGTTCTCTGCCATTATGTACGAACACCCAAGAATGTTACTGTATTTGTAGTAAATGAACCATTTGCTAAAGATCTGCAAGACCTTTATTCATTACGAAAACACACCTATTCAAATATATTGAAAATTTTACAACCAAAAAAGGAAATTTTTTAGATAAAAAAATCTGATATTTCATATTTCTGTTCAAAACATAGATTGTGGGTACTCGTTAGAATCGCCTCGGCGAGGCGGTTCTAACGAGTACCACACTCTATGTTTTTTTTAGCAAAATAAGAAAAATAATGTGTACCCCTCTAAACCCCAGTTTTACTATATAAAAGTGGGGTTTAAGGGGGTCAAAATTATATAGGCATGTTTTCGTGATGGTTTGTCATCCGTCTAGCACAGACTGCCTGTCGCAAATACGGTAAATATGGTGCTCGCTGCGCAGGTTTAATAGCTGTGCTTTGCCTCATTACTGAACAAAACTCTTTAATTGAACATTCTTTGAGCACAGTCCTATAACGGAACTCAAACATGTCTTATCTTTCTCAAACCGTAAAAATACCGCTCCAGTGACCCACATTTTTGTAGACACATTGTGTCTCGTGCCAAATTGCTACTCCATGTTAGTAATTGGAAGTTTAGCTTGCTTCGATGTTTGGAATTTCGTTTACATTCTTTTCATATGTTTTCTCGAAGTCGGCAGTTTTCGTGGACTGTGGTGACTAAAGTGGCTTCCTGAAAATTCACGAAATTTGACGGCTAATTTCATAACAATAGCTTGGAGGGGTAATGCAATCATAAATGTAAACAGTGTTCTTATATTCTACACCAAAATATTTGTTGCGGTAACTTACTGTAAAGCGCCTGGTTGGGCGTTTCGAATGAGTACACATATCGTCTCTTTTCAGGGAGAAATAAAAAGACGTGAATACGTTTAGCTGCCAAAAATAACTACTCTGGAATAATGAATTTCCCAGTCAGCATTCTACGCAAATCTATATCGGGCCGTCATCGGCCCGTCAGGGTAGCTGACGGGCCGATGACGGCCCGATGTAGATTTACGTAGAATGCTAGCTGGGTTAGCGGATAGCGATTTTCTCTAAGCTGCAGAAATGCTCTGATTTTTTATTCATTGTCAAGAGGTGTGTTTACTCTTCTTCCTATATTAGCCACAAGAATTGAGTAACATTTTCTTATTTTTTTTTTTTATTAAACCTTATTTAATTTTCTTATATTTTTATTATTAATTTTCGAAAAATGATAAAGTGAAGAATTCGGTATTTTACATCTATAATAAAATATTGTTTCTCTGCAATACTCACAGTGGCACTCCTACTGAGTACTTGTGCCCACACCATATGTTTTCATAGAAATATTTGCATTGATTTTTTTGTTTTCGTTAGAAACGCTTAGCCGAGGTACCGTTGATGGGTAGCCATTACAATTTTTTTAACGTTAACCCATTTATGCCTAGCGTCCCATAAAAGGTACATTGGCAAACAGTTTAGACCCAGATCAGACGTCGAATTTCTATAAAATGTGATGATAATGAAAACTAGCCAAACACCCGCTTATTGAAAATGAAGCTGTCCAAAAACAGGCGGTAGAAGATTTGACTCGGGATAAATGGATTAAATAAGAAAAAAAATACTGTTAATCAGGATACATGTATCCTATTACTTTAGAGATATGAGACGGATCACAGCATTTCCTACACTGCATGTGCTCCCTGTGACGACAAAGATCAGTCTGCATATCTAAGGGTTGCTAAGGCTCCAAAGCATCTTCAGACTGATCCGAATCCTCGCTGGGTGCACAGGCAATCTTGTAGGAAATTGTGTGCATTTACAATGGTAACACTGCTGCATATCAAGGAGGAAAATTCGAAACATGTTTGTTTTAAAATTCGTTTTAGAGTGCACCAAAGTGCTTTCTTGGCAGTGCAGTATCTTGTATCAAACGCTCAACCTTGGAAGCAAAGGCATGAATTAGGTTACTATGAAAACTATAATCTTTAATATCTGAAAATGTGCGGAATGCTTCCGACTGAGATTAATCACAATCAACCTCAGGCCTGTAACCAATTATTGTTTTCTCTAAGGTCCGATGTTATGTTGTCTTCTCTGACGTACGATGTGTTAGAAATAGCTGTTGTTCGCATTCTTTCGTTTATTAGATTATAGAATGTTGGTCCGCAACACAGAGAAATACGTCCTTATATAATATGCGAACAGAAAAGTCCCAGATCAGAATGTGCGCTTGCGCAGCCCGATCAGGTTCCTCACTGTTCTTCTAATATATTCTATGAAGCCAATGATTCTGTAATAAGTAAATGGAGGCTCTGAGACTGGATGGATGCATAAGCTGGTATGGATATTCGTTGTCCACATGTCGTAAGAACCATTTCGCATGTCTAAGTCCGTATCTCTGTTCTTTAATGGGTTATTGCATATTACCGCAGTTCAGTATGCAGGTCGACCTGCTCATATTCTCAAGTCAGACCATTTCTACAAAATGCAATCACCAACAACAATACAAAAATATAAACTTTTATTTTTACAGGTCACCGAATCTGCAATCTTAATTCTTTTATCAATTTTCATTGGGCCATGTTGTTCGACATTGTTGTTTATTTACCACACGCAATCTCGTGTAATCTCGTGTAATAACGTCTGGACGGTATTCGGTCATCGCCTAATTGTATATTTTTACACAATTCATGGATACCTGTAATAATGTCTGTGTGCACAATTAGTGCTCAGGATTGCCTCGAGATCAGATCAGGAAAACAATTATCTTCCACCATCAACAACAATTATATCCCAACTATCCCAAGGTTAGGGTGAAATGAGCCGAAACAATGTAAATTGTACCGAGTTACCTCTTCTGACCAAACTGTCGCAGATGCTCAATTGCCTTGCTTCTGGAATCAGAAGATATTTACTTCCCTGCTTGCTTGTATTGTATATTTTATTATTGAACCTTACGCTCTGCAATTATGACTTGTGGTCACATCGAATTTAGAATCACTTTTAGGGATATAGTGTTCGGATAAGTTAGCACAAAAATAATATGGCCACCGATTGCGCGCAATTCAGAAAGTGTCTACGACATTGTTTTGGTAATAATGGAAAGTTAAGTTGATGTCACTTCCTATGAGGTCCGCAGTTTTTTGGAGGTGAAAACACAAAACATCTATTATACACCTTTATCGAGGTGAAATGTTTTTAACTAACCTAAATCATAGGACAAACTTTTATGCTGTTTATCAAGATTGGATCATGAAACAAACGATAGCTGAGAACGGACGAACGGAAGAACAAACATAATTATGTCAACCAGTACTCCACCTACCCACTGACACTTTTTTCAAAGTTCCCAAAAGGAGCAAATTCTATTATGAGCAGTTCCTTTCTGTAGATTGGGATAGGTAGACAGGAAAGCGATCAAGAAGCCAGAGAAGTTCTCCTTTGTAAAACTGACGGACAGTTATACAGATGTGTTCATTCACCTTAGGATTACAACAAAACTGTTTGTTTTGCGTCTTCACTCCGAACTAAAACAACTAGGCAAGCTTTATCGGTACAAACAAATTTTCTTAAGGACCCCTTACGTTGATTTTTATGCACCGTAATTTGTGTTACCCTTTTATGATCCAGATAAGATCAAGAAATCGAAACATGTGTTGAAATAAATAAGTGAACAATATTATGAGGGCTTATATATCTAACTAATATATCATAAAAGCTATAGAATTACAGAGTCAAGCCTTCGATTAACTTATCAGCTTTGAGGCAATTTACCGTTTAATGCAGTAGTTTTCTTAACTCAGCGGGTGCATAGAATGCAATTACACAAGAACTGACGTAGTGGATAGACGACTACAACCTTGCGTGGATTGCTAAATCTTGTCTAGTGTAGCTTGTTGTCTGTTTGGGTTGAGGTTTAACGTCCCAGTCAACCCACTGGGGTCTTATCGATTGCTGTTAAATATCTACTCACACTGGTCTAGGGCAGATATAGTCCGTCAGCAGTTAGCAATACCTTCACCAGTAACTGTCCTTCTTGAATCAGTAGAATGAATGAATGAACGAAAGTAGTATAGGGCAGCACTATGGCACTATGGGTACATAGTGCTGCGCTATACTACTAACCAATGAATGAATGAATGAAATATAGCTCCTAATAGGGCGCCCTTTTCAACCATACAGTATAAATGTTTTGTTGTTTTTTTTTGTTGTCGTTTTTTTTTCATGACATCACGAAAACATACCTATATAATTTTGACCCCCTTAAACCCCACTTTTATATAGCAAAACTGGGGTATACAGGGGTATACATTATTTTTCTTATTTCTGCTCAAAAACATAGATTGTGGGTACTCGTTAGAACCGCCTACCCGCAATTTATGTTTTGAGCAGAAATAAGAAATATATCAGAATTTTTTTATCTGAAAATTTTCAGTTTTTGGAGGTGAAATTTTCAATATATTTGAATAGGCGTGTTTTTCTAATGAACATATGTTGCATGTCCTCATTAAAAGTCCTCCAGTAAGATGCTTCTGATGAGATTCCATAACACGTGTCCATGGAGAAAGAAATATAATAGACATTTATCTGGTTACTCATCTTATCTTGAGTTATAAAGAAAGAAAAAAAAGAAAGAAAGAGGGGAAAGGGGATGACTAACACAGTGAAAAAAAAAAAAAAAAAAAAAAAAAGAATAAAGGCATTAAGATGGACTCTTAGAACCTCAAGACAGCAACGTTTCTTCTGTAACTGACCTGGGATCATTTCAAGTTTTAACACTTTTCAAAGGAAGAATCAGTACACAGAAAAATAAATTTTTACATACTGGTGATGCTGCTGGCCGCCATATTCAGCCATGTGATTTTCCAAATTAGACCGGTCCCGGGCGGGGCAGATTGGGAGATTCTTCCGGACGTTTTCTGTACCACTTGATTTTATATTTCTTATTCTTGATATTCAGGAGATACCATCAAGTACATACCTGGGCAAATATGTTTATATTTTTCCCAGGAAAGACGGTTTGACATTTCATGCAACCCAAACATATAACAACATAGATATAAAATGTTAAATTAAAAATAATAAATATGTTTTAAAATGTCGTCTGCTGAATATTTTACCTAAAATAAGAATACAGAGAAATTGCTAAGGAGGAGTATTTGATGATAATTCCGGGACATTTTTTTATTATTTCTCCATAGATTAGACTCGATTAATCCTATTTTATTGCATGCATGAAATACATTCATTTAAAGCTACAATGGTGCAAAACAAACACTTTACATAACAAGTTATAAAAAGGAACATATTTAGTAAAGAGGTTGTGGTCTTTTCTCCATAAAAACATATTGGGTACTTATTAAAAGCGTCTAGCTTTCTCTGTAAAACATATTTTGTAGTACTCATTAGAAGCGCATCACCGAGGCGCTTCTAATGAGTACCCACAACATATGTTCGATTCAGATCCTGGTTTTACCAGCGCGCTGAGCATTAAAAGGATTATCAGGATTGCAACAATATGAGCAGGTGGCATTCCGCCTGATTGGGCAAATCCTACGGTTGTTGTCATCTGCAATATTGTCGCTATCTTGGGCACAAAAGATTCACTTACGACAGCTGGTATGATACGAACCGAACTATTTTCGGCGTAAAATCCAACACTCGTTCTTACGTCATTAATGCCGACTTAAGTTTACTCAACCTGTCTGTTTTGATGTTTAAAGTAAATATTTTCCCAGACCCAGTCCGCGTTAAGAAAACATGGCGGATTGCCATAGTTTTTCAGAGGCTGTTATTTTTTTATTCGTTTCGATTAAACTTCTGATGAAAGTACAAGAAACATACGGTTCTCGCTCCAACACAAGGTCCCTGAGGATGGGGTTTGCTCTGGAAACGAGGATACAAACAGCCTGCACATCCAAAATGTCTGGTCAGTCTTCATGGTTTCGCTAGACAATGTGATATACGATATCTCCATATTTTTACAGGCGAATATGACATGCACAAATGCTCAGGGTCCAGTTGTTCAAAGCATCGTTTATTACAAACTCGTTAACTGTTGTAGCTAAGGTATTTTTAAATACATTGATATTTTTTGCTGCAAAAATATAAGTAGATTTTTTTTTCAGCAAATAAAATATCAATGTATTTAACATATTTCAAGAAAGAAATTTAACGTCACGTTAGCTAACAACTTCGTTAAGTTTTGAACAACTGGGTCAGTGAACGTCATTTGATTAAGCTCAGCAATGTTTCAGCAAACGATTTTTTTTCTCATTTTTCCAGACAACAAGTTTTTTACTTTCCTTGCAAATCGTCTCCAATATTTGCATGAAATGTCAAATCCTGTTTTCTTGGACAGATAAGAAAAATAATAAATTTGTCGTCGGCTGAATTTGTCCAGACGAAGTACCTGAGACAGACGCATCATGCTAAAAGTAACCCACGTCTGCCTGTTCTTCCGTATACAATCACCAGGGCCTTCGCTGTCCGCCCCGATGAAACCAGGGTACGGATTAATCTTCTGGCAAAACGCAAAGACCCTGACCGTGTTGTATATATGCAATGTCTGAGTTGGACCCTCACTGTTTGTATCTGCGCTGTGATCCTTTCTTAGCTAGAGATACCCAATCTATATCTGCGCTGCAACGTAGGAAAACGTCGGATATGTGCGCCAAGCAAGGACTCAGATCAGTTTGCATATTCACACAGTCTGATCAGACTGCGCAGTCTGATCAGAGCCTTTACTGGACACTCTTTGTATAGTCTGGTATCCAGTGTTTCTTAAAGCGGACAGCGAAGACTCTGATCAGACTGCGCGGATGCGCAGTCTGATCTGAGTCTTCGCTGTGCGCTTATGTTATAAGGCACATTTCTCGCATGGAGATTAATCTGTTTGTAGCATATTGTACAGGTTTCCCAAACAGACACCGCATCTTGAAATGTCATAAATTATATACTCGGGGAACTGGAATGTTCAAACTTCTGGTTTTATCATAATAAAAAATAAAAGAATAACAGTATATTAAACCGATTTCCTGCCCAGTTTCTTTTATCTCTCAGTTATATTGACATTCCGAACTTAGTTACTGTATTTGAGACGTAACAATGTTTGTACATGTTGAGTCGAATTTCAATAGCTCGAACATCTTCAGGAAAATGGAAAATTATTCTAGATATGGGTAGTTCGAGTCAGTGAGGGTTGATCATAGCACCAGATCAAGAGGCAAATGGGGATGATTTTAGGGATGTCTGTTCGAATTTCTATTAGAAAGTTGTATGTTGAGTATACTCATTAGAATCGCCTTGATGAGGCGATTCTAATGAGTACACACAAAATACATTTCTATGATAAAATAAGAACATTTTCCTGAAATATCCCTAAATATTTGTTTTCTTCAGCGATTTGAAGAATTTGTGAGGGACTCAAAAACGAGTTCGAATCATCCAGGGTAAACGAGCCATTGGTGTTCGAGTCATTGAAATTTCACTGTATACTGCTTGGGTGGTGCCAACTTTCTTCTATTACCGAATTGGACCTCAATGTCCAAGTGATCTAATTCGTTGGTAGTCACTTGTTTTTGAAGAAGAGCCGCAGACAATGTATCATTGGAAGAAAATATCATTTTCATCAAAACATTTTTCTTTGAGCATATATGAACGAACCTCTTCCGTGCACCATTAAGGTCCGAAGGTTGTGCGCATGCGTATCACACAGACTTTATCCATTTTGCACGTGCTGATTTGTGCAGGTTTACATGTATCTAAGACTGGGCACATCCTTCAAGACCGCTTGTTTTTTTTCTCTGTGCGCTGTTTTAAAGGTTGCTAACGGAGCTAATTTTGATATAACCTTTACTTTTTGTTGTCTGAAAAAAAAAACACACAAAAAAAAAAACTATTTCCAAATGAAATTAAGCAGCCCCTAGTTTGCTATAAATGCTTCTGAGTACTGTGCAATAAGGTATCATAGGAGAAAATTGTCTAACGTAGTTTTCTAACTAGGCTACTTAGCCAAGTTAGGTCAAATATTATCAGTTAAATAGTGATTATAACATAATTACTTTAAAAGGTTTTTGGTATACTTGTATTTTGTGTATTTTTTTATGATAAGCATGTATATTTCTTTCACAATGAAAGTGCAGATTCTTCAGAACCTCAGTGATAGCATAAATTATTTTCGTGAAACTTAGAGTATCAGAACACTTATTCTAATTAATTTAACGGACAATATAATTATCAAAACAACAGTCTGGGAAAATCTGTTTGAAACAAAAGTGCAGCTTCTGTGATTTTCGTTATATCAAAATTAGCTCCGTTAACAACTTTTAAATTAACTATCAACGTGTCAGTCAGAAAGTGCGGAGCAGTGTTTTTTTTTTTTTTTTTTTTTTTTTTTTGTTTTTTTTTTCTCAGTTAAATCAAAGCAAAACCTGTAACGAAATCAGTGAAAAAGGCGGGAAATAACACAGCTTAAGTGCACAGCATGCACACCTAGCTGCATTGCTGCGTACATGATTGCTAATCTTCGTTATTTAATTAAAATTATTTTAATGCTTTCATGAGCTTGTTTACTTAATTACTGAAACGTCTTCTTTTCTTTTCAGGGAAATTGTTCATGGTGCAATGTTAGTGGTAGAAAATTAGTCCTACGGCCAGTTAGTATTCTGCAACTGTCGGAAGCGGAAAGACTTGCGCTACAAAAAATAGCGCTTCAAAAATTACAGTCCATGGACCTTGGCTGCCCTGTTGTAATACCAAAAGGTAGGTGTACTTTTCTTTTAACCCATTTACGTCGAGTGGACTCTTCTACCATAACTGTTTGGACCAGTCTATTTCCAATAGCAAGGTGTCTGGTTAGGTCTTATTATTACTATGTTTATAGACATTCCTGTATTTAAGGCGTCTGATCTGGGTCTACACTGTTTGTCAATGTCCCTTCTATGGGACTCCCTCGGCAAGTCCGCAGACGATAAATTGATGAAATGTTTTTCTTCTTTTCCCCATAAAGTAGCTCTGACATTTCATTACGAAAACACGCCTATGCAAATATGTAGAAAATTTCACCTCCAAAAACTGAAAATTTTCAGATAAAAACCTCTGATATTTTTCATATTTCTGCTCAATACATAGATTTTAGGTACTCGTTAGAACCGCCTCGGCGAGGCGGTTCTAACGAGTACCCACAATATATGTTTTGAGCAGAAAAAAGAAAAATAATGTATACCCCTGTAAACCCCAGTTTTACTATATAAAAGTGGGGTTTAAGGGGGTCAAAATTATATAGGCATGTTTTCCTGATGTCATGCAGATTGTCTCCAAATGAAACATCTGGAAGCATGAAGAAACTGCATACTTTGTACCTTGAAACAACTAATAGCCAGACATAAACACATAAACCTTAAGGCAACAAGATATACCGTATTTACTTTAAGCATATGTGCCTGGGCAAACAATGTAGCCTCCTCATCCCGAAAACATGCCTATATTATTTTGACCCCCTTTAACCCCACTTTTATATAGTAAAACTGGGGTTTACAGGGGTATACATTATTTGTCTTATTTTTGCTTGAAAACATAGATCGTGGGTACTCGTTAGAACCACCTCGCCGAGGCGGTTCTAACGAGTACCCACAATCTATGTTCTGAGCAGAAATATGAAATATATCAGTGTTTTTTATCTGAAAATTTTCAGTTTTTGTAGGTCGAAATTCTCCATATATTTGAATAGGCGTGGTTTCGTAATGTGATCAGACGCCTTAGAAAATAAGACATTCCATGCAAACTGTCTCCTATTAAACCATAGTTTCTAGGAAAATATTCCAGCGCGTCGTCTTATGAAATATGACCCACCAGCAAGCTAGTGTTAAAATAATTGCGTACCGGACATTGACTAGGTCTTTGGTTTCATTACATCTCGTATGTTCTTAGGGTTGTAATTAGGGTAGTTGATTTTATACTTCTCTAACCCTTTATTAAGTTCAATGGTAAACATATGATGGGCGTTTAATTCGCTACCCAGGATACTGTTAGCAAAAACATTTTCAAAAGTAAAATCTGGAGCTGTGTCTAATCCCGCTGTGTTGCAAATACCGTGTTTCAAAGGGGGCTTGACACACCTGGCAGAATTTCCGCCTTTTTATACAAGGGAGACAACTTTTGTGACTTCCTGTTTGCTTTCCTGCATACCAAGCCCCTTCTGAAAAGGGATCTACTCTAAAAGTGAAGAATTTGCTCTCTTTGGTAGCAAATACATTCCTTTTAGAAAAGACCCCTTTCAGACGGGAGACGAAAAATCTTTGTCAATTGCCTCCCCACTGAAAGTGAATCATTTCCACTTAAAACTGAGAGCAGACTGACAAAACAACCAACAAAATGTTGCTCACGTAAATAACCAGGAATTACAATAGAATTAACGCTTAGCATGCTGGGTAAAATTTCACTAGACGACAAATGGATGATGCTTTCTTTTTTTTTTTCCAGAAAATAGACTTTGACATTTCATGTAAATTGTCCCCATAAGGAGACACTTTGCATGAAATTTTTGTCTGTTTTCTGGAATAAATAAAAACAAATAACATGGCTTTGTCGTCTGCTGAATCTGTCCAGAGAGTGGTAAAGGCTAAACCAAATCACTGAAGATTTTATCGATTCTGACAGACCGGCGGTACTTCAAAGAGAAGCAAACAATTATAGTTGCTGGTCAAATCGGCCTACAGGATTCCACTAATAAACTGGACGTCAGATCAACGTGTTAATTACTTGTTCCGTAACATACATGATGCAAAATAGTCACTACAGTATATTCTCGTTATTCCGACTTCGCTTATCTCGAATAACCGCTTATCTCGAAATGAAAATCTGGTCTCTTTTTTAATACGTAAATCTAACAACAGGTATCAAAATATTGTGGAAAAGAGGAGAGGAGCAATTTCTCCCCTTTTCCACAAAATTTTCAATATATCTCTAACCTCAGGAGTCAAACTGCATATTCGTTTCTGAAATGTGGTTGTTCAATTCTGCAAATCTGATATGTCGAGGTATGGATATCTCGAATTATTTCAGAGAGTCCCTTGAACTCCGAGATAACGAGAGTTGATTGTAGTCACCTCAAATAATGTTGTGTGTGTTCTTCCGTCCCTCTGACCGCGCAGTTATTTTGGCATGACTTTTGTACAGCGGGGCATACCTAACACTTGCGGCTATAGGTACATGTAGACGTTCTCTTTTCGTTTGGTGCTCTGCACCAGGACAATGAACTAGGACTGGTCGAACCGATGCCCGTGCCTTAAATGCTACTAGTGGCAGAATCATTTCATTGCCTCTGTGCTATGATAACCCTATAAAAGGACACAAGTTTCCGTCGTCACATCCAGGCACCGTCATTTACATGACTGAAAGATGGTTGACAGTGACGTTAAACTTAAACTCCAACAAGCATTCACACAATTTGTCCATGATTATATGGTGCTGATCTGAGCAGTCGTTGTCCGTATATGGCATAAGGGCCTATTTCTAGCAGACTGGCTGCAGTCGTTTCTGCACTTGCTGTTTTTTTTTTTTTTTTTTTTTTTTTGTTTTTTGTTTTTTTTCTTGTCGTTTTTTTATCACTTCCTGTAGCTGTAGCAATTTTTGTCTCTTTAATCCCATTTCACAGTTTTACTTCTATCCTTTCCACTAAGGGACATAGCTGATTAAATCATATAAACTGTACTAGATTGTATACCTTTGAAAAGAAAATAGAAAATTATAGAAAAGATAGAGTCTGGAGACAGACTATATTTCTGGCGTTAATCAAAAAATGAAACATATATTCGAACTCTATTTTGGAAACTCCATGGTTTTGTACTCGCTGCGTTCTGGGCGTTGCTTGCAGTATACAAAAACACAGGTTTGGATAATTCAATTAATATAATTGATTCGCCAGTTCTTTCTGGTTTTGGAAGCAGAGAAATTATAAACAAAACAGCTCTCCGTGACTTGTTAACCAGTGCATTCCCTAGGAGCTAGACTAGCTACTAGTCGGATATCAAAATTAACAATAAATCATAAATATTAATATACTTAATAAATTAGAGATCATCTACAGCCTACTGCTTGACTTTGCCTCTTTGATAGCAGCAGTTTATCTGGGAGATGTCAGAGACCAAAATCAAAGACTGGCTACAAGGTATAATATATAAATTTGAATAAGCTTATAGTTAGGTGTGATAAAACATGACATCAAGGTCTAGGAGCTAGTCTACCTAGGAGCCTGAAAGTAATCAGAACTTGTGTCCTTGAACATAGAGTTGTATTTTTTTAACTGCAGTCGAACTTCAATGGCTCTAACACCTTTGGGGCCATGGAAATTTGTTCTTGACATGAGTAGTTACAGCCACTGGGGCGACAGATCAGGGAGAAAATGGAGATAATTTAGGGATGTCTTTTCGATCTTATTAAAGATCATGGCAAATTAAATGTACTCATTCTAATAAAGTATATACACAACATATATTTTCACGACAAAATAAAAAAATTTACCTAAATATTTGTTTTCCTGAGCTATCGAAAGTTGAACTTCCAAGGAACTCAAAAACGAGTTCGACTCAGCATCACGAAAACATACCAATATAATTTTGACCCCCTTAAACCCCACTTTCATATAGTAAAACTGGGGTTTACAGGGGTATACATTATTTTCTTATTTCAGCTCAAAAACATAGATTGTGGGTACTCGTTAGAACCGCCTCGCCGAGGCGGTTCTAACGAGTACCCATAATCTATGTTTTGAGCAGAAATATGAAATATATCAGAATTTTTTTTATCTGAAAACTTTCAGTTTTTGGTGGTGAAATTTTCAATGTACTTGGATAGGCATGTTTTCGTAATGGCCACAGTAAATGAACCATCGATCCTCGAGCCCATCACGAAAACATACTTGTATACTTTTGACCCCTAAAACCCCACTTTATATAGAAAAACTGGGGTTTACAGGGGTGTATATTTATTATTTTTCTTATTTTGGCTAAAAACATAGATTGTGGGTACTCGTTACCCACAATCTACGTTTTGAGCAGAAATATGAAAAATATCAGAATTTTTATCTGAAAACTTTCAGATTTTGGGATAAAATTTTCAATATATTTGAATGGGCGTGTTTTCGTAATGCATTCAAGTTTTATTGTAGAATTTACCGCAATGACCCTAAATGTTCGAAAACCTTTCTTACTGTACTTATATACGTAATATCGGGGAAAATAAAAAGCTAACAAAATCTAAAAAAAAACAACAACAAAAAACTAGCGATGTACTTGAAGTGGATAGCTGAATGGCAATGTTTTGTGTTCAGATATCATAGTGAACATATTGTTATAGAAGGTGATGCGACCTTTTGAACAAGTAGTCCATCAACTGGACACCATTCATGTGTCGTGTCAAATGAAAAAGGTGCGAAATGCACAGAATCAGATTATTCTGCGCGACCGTACATTTTGATCCGGGCATTTGAGCCTCAACGTCAGAAAACGTATTTCAGACGTGCGCCCAGCGAAGATTCAGATCAGCCTGCGCATTTGCGCAGGCTGATCAGAATCTTCTCTGGGCGCATTTGGTTCGTCCAGGATGCAAAGTTTCTCTCCATGCGGAAAACGAAGACTGGTTAGACTGCATGGATGCTCAGACTGATTTGAGTGTTTCTTGGGCGCACATGTCAGAAGTTACTTTGAGATATTCGACAGTATTCGATGTTCTGTAAGTGGCCAGCGAACTGAATTTGGCCTTCGTGGACCGCCTATACCCGAATACACCTTGAGGGAACTTCTCTCGGAGCGGCTGATATATGATGAATGAGGGGAATAAGTTTATCGGAAACTTGATGTACAGTCATGTCAACATCAAAAGGCATAATAAAACATGATAGTACTGAAGTAGTCATCTCAGTTTCAGTTTGGTTCAACAATACGCCGTTGCGGTAGTCTGTCTACATGTATTATCTTTGAAACATTCTGCAGCAAACATATCTCAATGCAAAACATTTCATGCATCCGAAAAATAAAGCAAAAACAAAAAAAAAAAATAAAATAATAATAAATAAATAAATAAATAAAAGTAAAATAATAATTACAGTAATAATAATAGTAAACGTAATAAATAAATAAGTAAACAAATGATTAAAAAAGGATAGATGCTAACTTATTCGTATCAAGTTTTGTACGCATCTCCCCACCCCTTTTCGAAATTATAACGTGTAGGCCTGAACAATCTGTTTAGAATTAGATCATACGCCCCCGTAGAATACGGCGTCTGATAAGTCTACACTGTTTACCACTCGCCCGGCAATTTTAAACCCATCAAAAGGTAATAAAACAAGAACTTTTCAAATTTAATTACACGTATGGTAAGGAGTAAAAGGATCCGACAACTTAGGGTAAACACGACAAGTATCGACTCTGTTACTGTTGTGACTGATGTTTAACCCCTATATGTCGAATGGACTCTTCTGCCTTAGCTCTTTGGACTAATCCATTTCTAACAGAAAGAACATGTGGTTAGTTTTTATCATTATCATGTTTTATAAACTTAAAATTCCTGTATTTAATACAAACAGTGTAGATCCTGATCAGACGCCGCATAATGCGGCGTCTGATCTGGGTCTACACTGTTTGCGAATATCCCTTTTATGGGATACTAGGCATATATGGGGTAAGGGTTAACAGTGTAGCATAAAAATCACATCAACACCACACTCTACCACTGAAAACTGAAACTACATTGCCTAGAGGAACATATATGCTGATGGGTAGTGTGTCTCATTATATCGAGTTGTAAGAAATGGTGTCTTCAGGTCGTATGCGAGCAGTGAATATCCAGATCAACCAGCTAGGTCGTACAATCTTTGATAATGGTATTTTGCTATACACCGGTATATACATGTATATCATCACATTGTAAGCGGACCGCAAAAAAAAAAAAAAAAAAAAAAAATAGTTGTAAGACTGCTCTATACAGGCTAATCTGTACCTCGCTCGCCGCACATGCCCCACAAACATTTTTTATTTTTACATGACTAGGCGCATATCCATTAATGACAAAAACATACATGATTTACTAGTAGAGGGTCACATTAAATTGGCTACATACACTTTCCGTGGCGGCAACACTGTCAAAATGGTACCTCCCTTCTGAAAAGGGGCTACTGTACACGGTAAGAATTTGCTCCCACAGGGAGCAAATTCTTATCTTGTAAAGTAGACCCCTTTTAAGAAGTGGTTAATGTGCAGGAAGGCAACTATGAAGTGATAAAATATTGTTTCCCTTGTACAAAATGGTGGGAAATCTACCATGTGCATCAAATCCCCTTAATTACACAAGGGTGGCGGTGTACTGTGAATAAGTCATATTTCTTGCATTGTAATATAGAGGACACTAGTTTTCTGTCTTAATCTTCTGAACAAGTTTTACATGTAAACACGTATCGAACACTCTAAATTTACAAAATATAAATAACAGTCATTCGTAATTTCGCTTTGGAAATGTTAAACTTTTTGGGACAGCTAAAAACAAAAACAAAAAAAAAAAAAAAAAAAAAAAAAAGATTAACCCATTGTATACTGAATAGACTTTTCCGCACTATATATTGGAAGAGTCCAATTTCAATTTTAGGTACGTCCAGCTATGAGATTAGCATATTCCTAGAGAAAAATGTTTAAACTTTTTGCAAACAGTGGAGACCCTGATCAGACGCCCGCATTCTGCGGCGTCTGATCTGGGTCTCCACTGTTTGCCAGTTACCCTTTTACGGGTCTCACGACTACAATGGGTTAAATGGGCTATCATTATAAGGGCTTTAGCGTCAGAAAACGCATCGTCGGACATGTGCGCCCATGTTAATTGTATAACAGACACATGTAGAATGTTCTGTAAAAACAATAAAAAGTAATTCAACCAGACTCCCCTTAAATTGAAAATGGACCTGTGCAGGGAATGACGTAGAAGTCCATTGCACATTTATCACGTTGAGGTTCCAGTCTCCTAAATTACATTCGTGCAGTCTGATCAGAATCTTCCCTGCGCGCATTTTTGGTAGCCAAAGATGCAAAGTTTCTTCGAGCGGATAACGAAGACTCTGATCAGACTGCGCGGATGCACCTGCTGATCAGAGTTTTCGTTGGGCGCACATGTCAGAAGGTACATTTTCTCTCCTTGTGGCTCATTTCATTAGACTAGGCCGCAGTCACATTACAAACGGCACATGGGTGCCTTTTTCTTTGTGTATGATTTAACAGGCTTGTAATCATCACGAAAACATACCTTTATAATTTTGACCCCTTTAAATCCCACTTTTATATAGTAAAACTGGGGTTTGCAGTGATATACATTATTTTTCTTATTTCTGCTCAAAAACATAAATTGTGGGTACTCGTTAGAACCGCCTCGCTGAGGCGGTTCTAACGAGTACCCACAATCTATGTTTTGATCTGAAATATGAAAAAATATCAGAATTTTTTATCTGAAAATTTTCATTGTTGGTGGTAAAATTTTCAGTGTACTGGAATAGGCGTGTTTTCGTAATGAATATAAATTATTTCTTTTTCAGATTCTGTCTGCATCATTTCTGCCATTTAATTTTTTAATGCTCAGATACATTTATCACCACATAAATAAATAAACACACTCTGAGGCAGCCTTTCTGTTATTATATTTCTCTCTTGAGAAAACCATAATAAAAGAGAGTATTTATTGCAAACAAAATACGTGAGGTTTGTAAATAAAACAGGCCGAGAAAAAGTCGTGTTTGCTATTTACACAGCTTCCGTTTTTAATTCGGGCTGGCTTCGTTCGAAATACACTCTCGCTTTCTGTTGGGATATGAAGACAGTTATTGTCCCTCATACATGTATAGTTTCATCATTAATCTGTGGCAAGTTATGGATTGCTTGACAGATACTTAATATAATTTATAACCTTTTTGTTCTTATCAAACAGTGGTAAGTTCTGGATTGTTAAACACAACATATGATAAAGATGCATGGAAAGTGACACACAACAAATATGTACCGAAAATATTCTTGCTAATTTGTATGAAACCTCTTACTGACTTGATAAAACGACTGCGGTATATTTATTATAAGTTTTGTACGTGTAGATTAATATTCAAACTTGATGTCATTAAATTATTGCTTGAAATTAATAAGCATAATAAACTCATAACTATCACTGTCAGGTTCAAAGGTTTGAAATAATCAACAACTATATGAATGCATATGATGCGAACTTAAATAATTTAACCCTTGGCATGCTGGGTAAAAATTCAGACGACGTTATTTTGGAATATTTTTCTTAGTTTGTCCCAGAAAAATAGGCTTTGACATTTCATGCAAATTCTCTTCTCGGAAACAATTTGCATGAAATTCAAAGTCTTTTTGCTGGGAAAAGTAGGAAAACCATCACCAATTTGTCGTATGCTGAATGAGGAGTGGTAAATGTTTAGACCTTACTATAGGCAAAATATAAATATATAGCAAATGTCAAAAACAAAATGTCCTCTTAAAACTATTTTCTGTTCAGTGATAAATTATACTAGTCAAAGATTAACATATCTCAAATGAAATTGATTGGAAAATAAACTATCCCTTATTTACATTAATGGCATTTTAATGTCCACTGACAAATGTTCGGGGGTGGACTGTCTTCCCAGGTAAACACAGGTAGATAGGCAGTCAGCCAAGCTGGAGACCCGGATGATAAGAACAGAACAGAATAAGATAAGATTCCTCCTTGGAACATCTCGTAATCAAACGCGGGCGGAGTATTTACCATGCTAAGTTGTAGGGGAAGCTGAGCCAAAGAACTTGGTGAGCAATCTTATCAAAACCTTCGTTGCCCGCTTACAGAACTACGTTGTGTGAAGATGAAGAATCCATAAGCGTCCTAAAACATGGGTCATGGGCGGCGTGTAGACCCAGGTCAAATAATGGCATCTAATTAGGTCTACACTAATTGTATAACAGACACATGTAGAATGTTCTGTAAAAGCAATAAAAAGTAATTCAACCAGACTCCCCTTAAATTGAAAATGGACCTGTGCAGGGAATGACGTAGAAGTCCATTGCACATTTATCACGTTGAGGTTCCAGTCTCCTAAATTTAATTAAAAAAAAATAAAATAAAATAAATTAATAAATAAATAAAACAAATGCATCTTAGCACACAAACGAGCAGCCGTAAGCCCAATTCAGTGCAAAGACAGGTCAGTGCGACCAATTTTCTCCTAGTTTGATTCACTCTTTTGAGCATTCATTACTAAAACACGCCTATTCAAATATACTGAAAATTTTACCGCCAAAAAACGAAAGTTTTCAGATAAAAAATTCTGATATTGTCATATTTCTGCTCAAAACATAGATTGTGGGTACTCGTTAGAACCGCCTCGACGAGGCGGTTCTAACGGGTACCCACAATCTATGTTTTTGAGCAGAAATAAAAAAAATAATGTATACCCCTGTAAACCCCAGTTTTATTATATAAAAGTGGGGTTTAAGGGGGGTCAAAATTATGCAGGCATGTTTTCGTGATGTTTGTAGGCGAACAGCGAAGCTCCTTTGCGGTTTGCGTATATACATGACGTGTAAATGTGCTGAAGCGACTAATTCAACAGCAAGTCTGTCACTGTACATTTCTGATCTTTATCAGTTGTGTTACGTTTGAATGATGCTACAGTCGACACTCCTGCTGCCTCTGGGGGTACATATGTTTCATTTATCTATGCCTCATGGTCTGGTCAACCACCTGGCCATGAGAAATGACCACTAGGTCCGTCATTCTTTACTCGGCCTTAACACTTGTCACGCTAAATAAATGCCACTCTTACTTCTAATTTTCTGTCAGTCAGATTACTTGATACAGATTGTTGATATACATTAACATACGAAATGGCAAACAACCCGCAGATTCTGAAGAAGCCAACTGATCTGGATCCACATTGTTTGCAAAGGCATGGTATATCCGGGTTCAGCAGGACTAAGGTTAATTATAAGGGCGTGTCAGCGAATTGATACATACCCTCTACTTCATAAAAGACATTTTAATTTAGGACAGTCTGGGTTGTTTACAGCATACCATAAGAACCACCACGGACCCCATATCCCAACAGTTTTGTGGTTGATCGTTCCAAAATCGGTAAAGTGGACCCGCGTTAATCGACAAACATTTGTTCCCCAAAGATGTTGCTGTTAAAATTAATTTGCTGTTGTAAAGAATCCTTAAAAGCAGCAGAATGTTATGTAAAACATGGTGTGTTTTACTCTAATTTCCAAAGAGAACATATGTTTCGGATTTTCTCACTGAGGCGATTCTAACGAATATCCAAAACTTATTTTTCTTGAAGTATTAAATGAAATATTCTTTCATAATTTCTGATTAACTGCTATATACAGAGCGAAGGTTTTGTGTCAGTCAAATTATAATTATAAACAAACTTTGCCGTTGTATCGAGTATCTGTTTAAAGAAGTTAAACTGTATTTCATCACGAATACATATTATTTTGATCCCACTTTTATATAGTAAAACTGTCGTTTACAGGGGTAAACATTATTTTTCTTATTTCTGCTCAAAAGCATAGATTGTGGGTATTCGCTAGAACCGCCTCATGGAGGCGGCTCTAACGAGTACCCACGATCTATGCTTTGAGCAGAAATATGAAAAATATCAGAATTTTTTATCTGAAAATTTTCATTATTTCGTGGTAAAATTTCCAATATATTTGAATAGGCATGTTTTCTTGATGTCACTTACAGTCCCTCTTCGTTTGTTCATGCTGCTGTCGAGGATATGCTCTTTTTACCCATTTGAGCCTAGCGTCCCATAAAAAGGACATTGGCAAACAGTGTAGACCCTGATCAGACGCCGCAGGATGCGGCGTATGATCTGGGTCTACACTGTTTGCATTAAAAACAGGAATTTCTACAAAATATGGTCATGATGAAAACTAACCAGACACCCCTTATATAGAAAATTGAGTTGTCCAAAGAGTTGAGGTAGAAGAGTCTTTTCGGCACAAATGGGTTAGTCCGTATCATTACACCTTTATCATACGTCAGTTTCTCTGTTACAGTTCTTTGTATGTTGGTTATTACAACTGTGTTTTTGTGTCCTTCACATTGTTTTTTTTTTTTTTTCTTTCTTTTCTTTTTTTTTTTTTTTTTTTCATCTTTTCTCCTTTTGGGTGACTTCATTTGTTTTTTTTTTTGTTTTTTTTTTTGTTGTTGTTTTTTTTCTTCATCTTTTCTCCTTTTGGGTGACTTCATTAGTTTGTTTAGTGTTGTTGTTGTTGTTGTTGTTTTTTGTATTTTTTATGATCAGGTCGCTCTTGTGTATCTTCATAGCTTTCTTACTGAACAAGCTGGATGGTTGCAAAAGCTGGTTTGGGATTTCATTGTTTTTATATCCTGTTTTATGTGAAGTTGTTTTCTTTTTTAACGCTTAGCATGCTGGATAATATTTTCAGCAGACGACATTTTCAAATATTAGTCTTATTCTTTTTTAAAAATAGATTTGGATATTTTTTAATGCAATTTGCAATTCATGCAAATTGCATGAAATGTCAAAGCTATTACATGTATCTAGGAAAAGTAAGAACCATATCATCAATTACATAGAGTCGTTTTTGATGAATTTGCCTAGAGAATGGTAAAGGTCAATACTATATCGACAAGCCATTTCACAGATTTGTAGAATGTGTCACGAAAATTTCTCGAGGGCGCATGACTTTTGGCCTATTGTATAATGAAGTCAAATTTCGTACGACCTGCGTCTTAGATTTCTCTAGTTAGCATGAATATTCAGTGATTCACTTTTAATTTACTTGTGTGGGTTAATTTCCTATTGTGTTTTGATAAATTCATTCCGCTAAACCCCAGCCTTGTAACAGTTTCATTAACTCTTAAAGCGCTAACCAGAATTGTAGCAGACGACATTCTTTTTTTTTTTCAGGGAAAATGAGAATTGGCATTTCAAGTGAATCGTCTGCATTTTTTGAGAAAAAGCCTGCATTTCCTATGAGCAGACGATTCACATGAAATGTCTTACTTTCTCTAAAATATAGTAATAATAGGAATGTCGTCTGCTAATTTTTTTTCTTAGCGCTTTCTTGCTAAAGGTTCAGACTATTCAATTGTACAAACAGTTGGAATTAATGTTTTAAATGAAAATAAGTCTAATTTGATCATTTCCGGTTTTGACTGATTGGACGACATATATTGTACCGTATAAATCCTAAGTATTGGAACAGACATGCCTGAGAAAATAGTGTAGATACAGATCAGACGCAGCAAAACGCGGTGTCTGATCGGGATCTACACTGTTTGCTATTCATCCAGCGGCTTTAGACGCACCATCAGCTCTGTATAATATAGCATTATGGGAGGAAATACTGCCCATCATGAAAAAATACCCATATAATTTTGACCCCCTTATACCCCACTTTTATAGAGTAAAACTGGGGTTTACAGGGGTATACATTATTTTTCTTATTTCTGCTCAAAAAACATATATTGTGGGTATTCGTTAGAACCGCCTCGGTGAGGCGATTCTAACGAGTACCTACAATCTATGTTTTGAGCAGAAATATATATATAAAAAAAAAAATATCAGATTTTTTATCTGAAAACTTCCAGTTTTTTGGTGGTGAAATGAATTATATTCGTAATGGAACAAACGTTGTGCTCTGTATTTAGCAATCCATGGCCCCGTATAGTAGCCGGCATTCTTGTACGTCGTTCTTTTCCAGTGACGCACCATACGTTTGGCGTTATGGGCGTGTGGAGATTACAATGTCAAACTAGTGCAAAGGGTCATAAATGTATATGTTAATGACAGAAAGGTGCAGGTTAATCGTCCACAATATTGTAATGATATGTAGATGTATAGTAATAATTGGCGCGAGCATTATAAATATTATAGTAAATATACGCGTCAACTCAAAAATAGGAAATGACAGTAAAGCATCCGGAAAAGCATCTCTCTCTCTCTCTCTCTCTCTCTCTCTCTCTCTCTCTCTCTCTCTCTCTCTCTCTCTCCAACATTTTATTTTCAGTTTCATATATGACCTTTGTGGTACCTTAGTCGCGAGTAAACAATTATAGCCTTTAACCACATTCAACGCTATTTAAAAGGAGCAAAATTGTTTTGTTTTTTTTCTATCAGTTTAAAAGAAACATATACGAACATAACCGTTTTTAATATGTTTGACAATGATTATATTTAAAATCAATGTACTCTATTAGTGTCAATCTCATTATTGACGGGCATCATATTATGGGATGAGTCTGTGTCAGTTCAAGCAAGAATATTCAATATCTAGCATTCTTTATCATATTTAATATTCCACAGTTTGTGAGAAAATATATATTGCCCCGGATAATACAGATATTATCAGGTGATTAAAAATATCAAACCTTCATCAAAGGCTTGAAAGATACATCCTTAAGCTGTATGTTATATTAAATGGTGCGAAAAACAGTGACATACGAGTAGCTCCGGATAAGGCATGTTTTTATCAACCAAAAATATTGATAATTTTCTTATGTCTCCACGTAAACATATGTTATGGGTACTCATTAGAAGTGCCTCTAGAAGGCACTTCTAATGAGTACCCATAACATATGTTTTCGTGGAGAAATATGAAAAATATTTACCTAATACTACCTCTTATCTGAAATGTATGAGCGAGTGTAATTTAGCGAATATCCTAAAAACAAAAGTTTGGTTAACATTGAGAAACTGTTCCCTGCTTGAAGGTTGATCCTTGCGTGGCTGTATTCTCTCTCTCTCTCTCTCTCTCTCTCTCTCTCTCTCTCTCTCTCTCTCTCTCTCTCTCTCTGTCTGTCTCTCTCTCTCTCATATGTGTTCGTGCATGGTTGTGATGGTTATGTAGGTGTGATGAAATGAGATCAAGAGACTTTTTAGTGAATTGAGATTGAGAGAGACTTGAAGTTCGTTTGAGTGCTTAGTATTACGGCATCAAACATTAGCTGAGTCAGTTGTATACGGGGAGCATTAAATTTACCTTTTAAAGTAAACATCCTTTTTTTAGAAGGAAGGATAACGCTTTGTTGACAGAGTTGCCTTCCCTGAGCGTATATCAGTTAACATTTATTCTTATGCTAGTCACAACTGTTTAAATGTAGCTGTCTGTTAACTGTTAGAAATAGTACTTGCTATGACCGTATTTATCCTAAATATTGGGACACATGAACTCCTTGCCTTACATTACGAAAACACGCCTATTCAAATATATTGTAAATTTTACCACCAAAAACTGAAAGTTTTCAGATAAAAATTCTGATATTTTTCATATTTCTGCTCAAACCATAGATTGTGGGTACTCGTTAGAACCGCCTCGTCGAGGCGGTTCTAACGAGTACCCACAATCTATGTTTTTGAGCAGAAATAAGAAAAATAATGTATATCCTGTAAACCCCAGTTTTACTATATAAAAGTGGGGGTTAAGGGGGTATATAGGTATGTTTTCGTGATGATTGTCCTAAAAATTGAACGTCAATTTTAATTACTAAAGATGTGTCAGAACGTTGGTGGATAAGCGGCAAACAGTGCAGACCTTGATCAGACGCCGCGTTCTGTGGCACCAGACTTTGTTCTATATGTTTTCTCAGTCCTGTGTGTCCGAATACTGAATTGAATACGGTAGCATGAGCTTTTGTTATTTTATAAACGACTTGTTCATTAATTTGTTTGAAGTCCTAATGTATTTGATGATCAAACTTGTTCTTCTATTAAAACTTCGAGCAGGTACCATTTGGGAGATAAAAAGAAAATGTTTTATGATAATGATAAACTAATTTCAGACGTGTTAGATCTGGAATAATGTGATCTTATCATTCATGCATTTAACGCTTAGCAAGCGGGGTAAACAATTCAGCATTTTTAAACATTTTTCATATTTTTTTCAGAAAATAGGAAAGTTTGCCACTTCATACAAATTGTCTCCTAAGAAGACGATTTGCATGAACTGTCAAAGCCTATTTTCTAGGACCAATAAGCAAATATCGACAAGAATGTCGTCTTCCGTATTTGCCAAGAGAGTGGTAAAGGTTAATACAATTTTTGATATATCGCAAACTAGATCTAGGGCATGTTTCAATACATAAAAACATATTTTAATATCAGTACATTATTTCTAGTAACGGAATATATGAAGCAAACAGCAGGAGGTGTCACATTTGAAATTTTTTTCAAATCGAGGGTTGAGCGCAAGACTATAGTAACTCAAACATATTTTTAAAACCCTTGTTTAGGAGCAACTTTGACTCCTTTGTAAACAATGCAAATTTAGGTGCCATTGCTCATACGAGCAATGGCACCTAAATTTCCATTGTTTACAGAAAGAAATGTTGTAATCTTCATAATGCCTTCATGATGAGGAGATTAAGTATTGGGAAAAACAACCATCTGACTTGCAATAGTCTTGCGATCAACCCTCGAAATGTTTGTTTTTGAAGAAAATTTCTTTTAGACATGCACATATATTTGATGAAATGAATGAAGCCAATGCAAAAGTGACAGTCTGACATGACGTATCTGCAGGCATTAAAATAGACTTGTTAAAATTTAGGAAAATTATGGTAAGCAGTTATATAGGTATTCACAAACAGGGAAAAGTAAAATTATGCTGATCAGAATGCACGACTGCGCAGGCTGATCCGGACCTTCATCATCATCATCATCATTATCACCACCATCATCATCATCATCATCATCATCATCATCATCATCGTCTTCGTCGTCGTCGTCGTCGTCATCATTCTCATCATCAGTAATTGCCTGCCTCCCTCAAGAACTTGAGACTAGAAACTGCTTACAAGCAGAGAATAATAGAACTATTTTGCAGTAGTTACAAACGTTGTGCTGATGATATGAAAAGTTCCTAACTGCACTGGAATGCCATTGATTCCAAGTTGCATTCTATTATACCAGCGAGGCCACACCAAAATCTTTAGAATGGCGTCGTTACCAAAGACGTATATAATACAGAATATTTCATAATTTAGCCGCAATGAGAAAAAACGTACCTTCTAACATGTGCACCCGACGAGGTCTCAAATCAGCTTGTGCATCCACAGTCTAATCAAAGTCTTTGTTGTCCGCATTAACAAACTTTGCATCCTTGTCTGTCCAAAAATGCACCCAGTGAGGATTCTGATCAGACTGCGCGAATGCGCAGGCTGATCTGAATCTTCACTGGGCGCATAGATCCGACGGTACGTTGTCTGTCGTTTCGGCCATTACGATTCGGATCATCCCAACTGCATAACCAGACCATTCCTCAGATTAAAAATTTCAATAGCTAATTCGCTTTTGACAATTTTGTAATCTATATGTAAACATATAGAAGAAGACAGACTGAAAGTTGTATGATAAATGCTATATTAATTTACCATACTATCCTATGTATTCGGACAGACAGGCCTGAGCAACCAGTGTAGACCCAGATCAGACGCCGCAGAACGCGGCGTCTGATCAGAGTCTACATTGATTGCCACTCACCCAGAGAGTTTTAGACAAATGAAAAGGTAGTAAAATTAGCGTATTCAAATTTTAGGAGTACGTGTCCGAATGTTTAGGGTAAACACAGTAGCAAAATCCGTCTCTGAACAATACTGTTAGATATTCCAACCCAAAATAAGTATCTGACGTTACGTGAGAAAATGTACATACATACGTTACAGCGACGAATCAGCTCATCCTGTGTTCCCTGATATGTGGTTTGAAACAGGGGCGGATCCAGGATGATGTCTGAGGGAGGTTCGGTTCGATCAAATTACCGTACGTTTTCTACGTATTCGGAAAGAAGGCCTGAGCAAGCAGTGTAGACCCCGATCAGACGTCACAGAACGCGGCGTCTGAATAGGGTCTACACTGTTTGTCACTCATCCGGCAATTTTACGCGCCCTCATAGGTAGTAAAATGGACGTTGAAGAGAAGTATAAGGTAAAGACTTAAGGGGTGTGATTCATCGAGACGATTCTAATGAATTGTTACTTCTAGCAACTTCAATACTGCATAAATCTGTCTTCATGTGCTTAATAACTATTTTTTTCTTTATTTTAATACACTCAACATGCAATCATTGTGTATAAAATCGAAAAGATTTCCCTAAATTATCGCTATTTGCTTCCTGGACTGGTGCCATGATTAACCCTCAGTGGCTCGAACTACCCATGTCTCGAACGAATTTCCGTGGTCCCAAAGATGTTCGAGCCATTGAGATTGGACTGTATACGATTTTGTCACGCTGTTGTTTCGCCTCTATGATCATATTTTCGTTGCCTCCTTCCCATGTTTAATCGTTTGTTTCTATGGTTGCTTACTCTATGTAGCTGGAAGTTTCTGTGAATCTAAGTTCAGTTCCATTGTGTATTTTGTAGTTGAAAATTTGATTACATTCATGTCACTACATTCAATTTTCTTTGCCTTGACCATTACATTAATATCATTTACCGTGCGGTTGATATACTGTTGATTTTTCTCAGAACAGCTTCGCTTCCCCATATGCCCATCGTTGCGTCTAATTTTAAATTAAAAAAAATCCTTGAGATCATAGGTATGCCACTTGAAAGTAATGCTTAGCATGGGTACATAGCTTTTGACATTTCAGACAACTTGTCTCCATTAGAAGACATTTTACATGAAATGCCATACAATATTTTCTCCGTAGAATAAGAAAGATATATCACCAATCTGTCAGCTCCTCAGTTTACTCTTAGAATGCCAAAAGTTAATTAAAAGTATACATGTAATTCTGATGGGGTTGCAATGCACTATAAAGCCAAGATATTTATAACATAATACTCATTCCGACCACAAGCATATCAAATGAACATAGAAGGACTAGCCAAGACTGCGCATCAAGTTAGAGGCCGCTCGTACTCTGTGTGCACTGAAACTAACCCCAGATACCCTGAGTAGAGACATATAATGGTGGACAGGACATCCGCTGTTCATATTTGGCAAATTGAATGTTTGGCTCTGCTACCATGCATACAGACTATATAAATTCTCCGTTATGCTAAACTCAGTATACAGAAAATAATGACACAGATATTGAAAGACTGAGTGTATTGTAATTAGGTTTAAATATCGTCTTACGTATGATTTTATAATTGTTAATTTTTATCAGTTCATAATTTTCTTTTGTCGTAAACTATTTTTAACTAATAAGGATCTGATATAACGTTTAACTTTCTGCTTTTGTCTATATCATTGCTTTGAAAGTAGAAAAAAAAAAAAAAAAAAAAAAAAAACACCATTAATTTAATTTAATTTATAAGTCTAGTATATTCACACGTGGTTTTAGTAATTGAATGTAGAATCAATATGGCAACAGAAAATATCAATAAATTACAAAAATAATTCGACTACATTAATTTTAACATTTATGGAAGTTAACCTTGTAAACATATCGCTGCCTCTTATGCTAGTGGCCTGAGATGGTGGTGACCCTGTGAAGGCGGAATTTCTATAGTAACAACAACAACGGAAAACACCGACAATGCATCGCAGATTGTGTCCGTATGCTATTTATGGAAATATTTAATAACTATTTTCATTTGAAATTATCGTACAACCCAACTGGCCACTGGCATTCTGTTATTCCGATACAACTATACTGAACGAATTGAAAAAAAAATAAAATATTTTCATATCATAAATTTCTCGGCGCCAGACAGATAAGAATTTAACACAACAATAGCTTAGGCAGTGTGAATATATCTGAATTTTATCGCTTTTTTAATATGCTGTAATACGTTCTTGTAGGGTTTAAAACTCCTCTGGAATTTAAATGATATTTTTGGAATTTGCATA
The DNA here is from genome assembly GCA_964016985.1 of Anodontia alba. Lineage (NCBI taxonomy): Eukaryota > Metazoa > Mollusca > Bivalvia > Lucinida > Lucinidae > Anodontia > Anodontia alba. The sequence goes on along the minus strand of OZ024826.1, from coordinate 112,298,592 downwards.
CCGAAACGGTTTACATTTAGTTTACTCCAAATACTGTAAGAATATCTGTTAGAATAAGACTTAACAACTTCAACCTTGCAGACCAAAGCAGAGCCATCTTTTCAAGCAGTGTAGATCTGGTAGCGAGAGCTTGTGCAATACGCTAACATACCTCTGTGAAATGTGTACTGCTTAGTCAGATCATTTTCATCCACATTACGAGAACACGCCTATTCAAATATATTGAGAATTTTACCGCCAAAAAACGAAAACTTTCAGATGAAAAATTCTGGTAGTTTTCATTTTTCTGCTCAAAACATAGATTGTGGGTACTTGTTCGAATCGCCTCGGCGAGGCGGTTCTAACGTGTACCCACAATCTATGTTTTTGAGCAGAAATAAGAAAATTAATGTATACCCCTGTAAACCCTAGTTTTACAGTATAAAAGCGGGGTTTAAGGGGGTCAAAACTATATAGGCGTGTTTTCGTGATGAAAAAATATGAAGTTTTCCTTGCTGCTCCACGAAACTGTGTTGTTGTTATTCATTAGAAGCGCCCTGCTCTGCCTTTTGAAAATTGGAGGCTGTTCTGAAAAGAAATGGGTTACTTGCTGAGGCTTTTCTTTAAACGTATTCTTCATTGACAAGGGCGCAAATATATCCATGACAGAATTATTTCCGTTGGAAGTGTATAAATCCCCCATAAAGTCCCTTTCTACCTGGAGACACTCCATGGGATAAAAGCAAATATAAAATGAGTAGAAACTGATTAAAACACGTTAAACTTGATAAATCAGTTACAATAAATCAAAGCTTAAATATACTTTCGCTTTAAGCAATTCATTTAAAGCACACACTGGTCTTAATGTGTCATTTAATTTAAACGGAAACTCCTCCATAAGTACGAGTATATGTTGGTACCCATTTTAGTGTGGAGACCCAAAACAGTGTAGACCCAGATCAGACGCCGCATGATGCGGCGTCTGATCAGGGTCCCCACTGTTTGCAAATTGTTCTGCGATTTTACTCTAGGAATATCTAAAACACATTGCCTGACATAATGTGTATAAAAATGAAATTGGGCTCTTCCAATAAATAATGCTGGGTAGTTTATTCAGTCTAAAATTGGTTAACAGTATCTGTTGTTAAACTCTGCTAAAGTACTCATCTTAAGAGAAGGGGAATTGATATTTTCAGGGGAAGCAACTCTAACAAAATTAGTTGTTGTACCTCCCTTTTTTAAAGGGATCTATTCTATAAAGAAAGAATTTCGTCACGAAAACACACCTATATAATTTTGACCTCCTTAAACCCCACTTTTATATAGTAAAACTGGGGTTTACAGGGTTATACATTATTTTTGTTATTCCTGCTCAAATACATAGATTTCGGATAATTGTTAGAACCGCCTCGCCTAAGCGGTTCTTACGAGAATCTACAATCTATGTTTTGAGCAGATATATGAAAAATATCCGTTTTTTTTATCTGAAAATTTTCCTTTTTTGGTTGTAAAATTTTCAATTTATTTGAATAGGCGTGTTTTCGTAATGGCTCATTGGGAGCAAACATTCTCTTTTAGAGTAGACCCCTATTTAGAAGGGACTTGGTATACAAGTAACAGAAGTTGTCTGCCTTGTCAAATTGTCGTAGAATCTTCTAAGGTTATCGAGTCCCCTTAAACAAGTCTGTCTTCAGTAACCAAATATATAGACTATTCTAACAGATAATTGAAAGGGCCATTAACAGGGCTTATTGTATTCTTTTACTCATTGTCTACGACTTCCTGTTTGTTTCACTGCAGGCTAAGTCCAGTCTGAAAATGGGCCTACCCTATAAGGAAAATAAAGCTTTACATAGTACGTTTGCTACAACGGAAATTTTAAACTTTAATCATTTTAATTCACCGTGAAATTATTTTCAAAATCGATGAAGGTGCGATCTAAGCTTAGTGACATAACGTGCCTTGTTAGTTTTCCTTATGTAACAGAATTAAGCGTGCCGCTATTAAAGTTTAAGTGACCGAAATAATATACTCGTACTTGACGCTTTGAATATAATTTATAATACATTTTAATGCTATATTATGCGCAACTTAGTGTATGTTAAATCTGAAAGGCAGTAAATTTATTCTTGTTTGAAGAAGATTCGGTGTAACTTTCTTCCCGTTTTAAGCTATTTGCACCTGCATTAAACCGTAAATAAATCAACTGCGGTTTATATGTTTTGTTTACTTGTGCAGAGCAGCTCGAATTTATTTTAGAGTTACGTATAAGTAATGAATAAGTAGTCCCATTTCTTATATTATGGACCTGTAACACCACTTGAGCGCGTTATATCGTATTTGTTCTAAATATTAGGACACCTTAACTCCTCACCATACTTGTGCTAAAATTTGAACAAATCCATTTGACTATCAGTTCAATTGTCTAAACCACTGCTGGATGAGTGGCAACCAGTGTAGACCCTGATCAGACGCCGCGTGGTCTGGGTCTACCCTGGTTGCTCAGGCCTATCTGTCCGAATAGTTAGGGTTATTACGGTCATTCTGTCGATGTTCGTCGGCCCGCGGTTGCACTGAATGAACGAATTCTAACTGAAAATATATGGGAGATGAATTCCATTATATTCTAAGGAGGTGCATCTTGACTACACATGAAAAAAAGAATATTGTGTGTTCTTGTTTGTGTCGTGCGTGTCTGTGTCATACCTGACGCATCTGCGTTTGATATTCTGGGAACTCAGCGAAAAGAAACCTGCACAACGTCGTCGTACCGAGGTCGACGTAACGTCCCAGCGATGCGGCAACGTCTTTACGACGCAATAGCATCTTTATGGCTTTACTAAATACGTCCAATCTCAATAAATCTTAACAACAGTTGAACTGTCTTTTTCAGAACGCCATGATACAGGGAGAAGAAAGAGACACATGCTATCATTCAAGAGGAGCAAGTCAGCCAATATCTCTGGTCTTATACATGGAATAGCGGACAGAGACAAAACTGAGAAAGGTAGGTTTTAAACAGACGACTTATATAATTATTTGATCATCCTAGGAGGCTTTTATTTCTTTATTTCTCCATAAAACATGTTTTGGTGATCAGTAGAAGTTCCTCACCGAGGCTGTTGATGCCATTGACCATAACAACGAAAATATTAATTGATAACCCGAGGGAGTCCTCAAATCATGTCAGGCATGCTTAATATCGAACTAGAAAAAGGATTATGTTTTATGCGAACGGCGAAGGTTAAGATCAGCCTGTGCTGACATAAGTATTGTCAGATACTCTAGAGAGAATCGACAAAAAGGGCAAGTCCAGATTAGCCTGCTCGGACGCGCATGCTGACCTGCAACATCTTAGTTCGACTGTGAGATAGTGGCTCTATTTAACATGATGAGACTCACATTTTGTATGTACTATACAGCTCTAGACAAGACATTTATTTGAACAGAAAAATGTATTGGCATTATTTTTATTTCACAATGAAAACATATGTTCTGGTAATCATTAGAAGCGTCTCACTGAGACACTTCTAATGAGTACCAACAACATCTGTTCCCATAGAGAAATACGAAAACGAAAAATATGATCATGAAACATGGCTATATAATTTTGACCCCTTAATCCTCACTTTTATATAGTAAAACTGGAGTTACAGGGGTATACATTACTTTTTTTTTCCTTATTTTTTGCTCAAAAACAGAGATTGTGGGTACTCGTTAGAACCGCCTCGCCGAGGCGGTTCTAACGAGTACCCACAATCTATGTTTTGAGCAGACATATGAAAAAAGAGAGTTTTTTATCTGAAAATTTTCAGTTTTTGGAGGTGAAATTTTCTGTATATTTGAATAGGCGTGTTTTCGTAATGCATCGGCATACTCCTCCTATCAAAAGCTCTGTCTGTGTTTTTTCTTCAGATGTACAACCAGCAGGCATGGTTTTCGGAATTCCGTTGTCCAAGTGTATAGCTAATGATGCTGAAATTCAGCGGAAGCGCAGTGCTGCTGGACCACTGAGAGAACGGAAAGAAGCTGACGTCATTATCCACAGACAAGGACCGAGGTAATACATGTACAAAATGTAGCTCGAACTATGAAGAAGGAATTCAAAATTTGAACATTGTTTTAGTGAGCTAGTCTTTGAAAAGTTTTAATCATTTATTCTGGTGCAACACAGGTCAACCGAAATGTTGATGCTGGCTTATATCCATAACAACGTTTCGGACAAGCTTGTTTTATCCAATGCAAAAACTTAATTTGTAGTACTGCAAAGTTTGTATTTTAATATGTCCAAACAAAAACCGATTTTCGCCGTGGAGTAGGTACACCTTCATTTATGGAAGAGGTGGGTATTGGTAAAGATGAATCTGACATATAAAGATTTACACCTGTTCTCATTGGTGGATACCCTTCAAGGCAAAAAGCCTTTTTCTGAAAAGTTTCCGATACTTGATATGCAAAACTAAGATCCCTTTTCAAAATTATGGGAACATATTTGAAGCGTACCCATTTTATTTAAAAAGAACGAATATATTGGTTAAATAAGAGGTAGAATTAAGACTGCACCATAGTTTCTATAAATCGGAATTATTACGTAAGTAGACTTATAAGCCTCTGGTACAGGTGTATAGTGAAACATGCCGCAAACTCTGTTTATAACGAACCGCATATAACGACACCTCATATAACAGTTTTAAAATGTATTATTGCAGATCCTTATATCCGATGATGATATGGAATTTTAGTGTTTTTATGTCAAAAGTTAACATGAATATAGAATTAACAGCATACACGGAGACTGCGATAGTTTGTAAATCAGGGCCCAGTTGTTCAAAGCTAACGACGTCGTTAGTTAACGATTCGTTAAAATTTACATCGAGTGATACGCAAATATGCTGAAATTTTTTGCTGAAAAAATGTGAGTAGCTTTTGCAGTGCAAAAGCTACTCACATTTTTTCAGCAAAAAATATCAGAATATTGTATATTGAATCTGCTAAAATAGTTAACGAAATGGCCCTTAACGAGCTCGTTAAGCTAACGACGCTTTGAACAACTGGGCCCAGGACATTATTAGTATAATGTTTTATTAAGAATCGTTGTATAGCACGCGTGGGTTAGGGTAATGTGTATTTGAGTTTAGTTACATAGATTTTGGTAATATTTAACCACTCTGAGGGACAATTTAGCAGACGACAAATTAATAATATTTTTTTCTTATTTTTTCGCAGAAAATAGGATTTGACAATTCATGCAAATTGACATGAAATGAACAGTCCTTTTTTTTCCGAGAAATAAAAAAAAGATATTTCGAAATGTCTGCTGAATTTTTCCAGTACGCTTAGCATTAAATTTACATATTCTTATATTGGGTGTTAATTAACCCTTGTCCTGCTGAACCCGGATACACCCTGCTTTTGCAAACAGTATAGATCCTGATCAGTTGGCTCTAAAGAAGCCAACTGATCTGGATCTGCACTGTTTGTCATTAAGTATTTGAATTTATATGAACAACTTGTGTGAAGTCATCTAATTGGCTGAAAGTTAGACGTGGGCGTGGCATCTTAATTTATTCAGCATGACAAGGGTAAACATTGAAGTGTATTTATGTTACAGAAAATCCAGTAGTTCATCACAAGGTTCAGAAGAAAATTATACTCAAAATGGAAATAGTTTAACAAACGAAAGCCAAAAAGTAAGTTCAGTTAGCACTTTTGTACATAACCCTTATCCCGCTGTGAGCGTTTCTGATCTGGGTCTCCAGAAGGGTACCCTTACCAAAGCTCCGTCTTCCACCGTTTTACTTCATACTTAACGTATGGTGTGCCAATGGACTTACTTTCTATTAGTCGTGATCACGTGACTGTCAAATGATAACGAATCGTGGTGCAAATCGTACATAAAAAGAACTCCAAGAGACCAGAGCCAGCTGTGGCCATTGCAGGAAGTATTTGAAAAGTTGTGAGGATACGATTACCATTTGTGAACATTTATTATATTCCCGGAACTTGTTTGAGTAGACGCCACGTTATTGGCTCATTTCCCATCATTTTATTTGCTGATTCGCACAAAAAAGGTATATAGCAAAATAATTTATCGAAATTTTGAAATCGCCTGTCCCGTAGGCAATAGAAATTATTAACATACTTTCAGCCAATCCTTTTTAGATTTAGGCTTAATTTCCATTATTCATCATATCAATATAATATATATTGGTGAAAATTTGTTATGTAGATGAAATTTGAGGTCACCCACAATTACTGTTTACTTAAAGGAGAAAAATGTTCTGATATGTGACGCTTCATTTGAGCATAGGAATTTCATAGAATTATTTTGCCTGTCAGTTTCCGTCAGTTTTGAGTAAATAAATTGTTTACCGACATTCAGTTAATTTCATCTGTTTCATGTAATGTCCTGTTTAAATAATGTTATACATATATCATAAAATGTTGATAAAATGTTGAATTAAAATTCCACAAAAAAAACAAACTTCAGGGCAGCTTTTTTTGACTGTTACAAGAAGCCAAAGACTTCTTTACCACATCGTTATAGCCCAAATTATTGGACAGCCGGGACTGAGCAAACAGTGTAAATCCAGATCAGACGCCGTAAAACGCGGCGTTTGATCAGGGTCTACACTGTTAACCAATCAACCAGCAGTTTTTGAACACAATAAAAACTAGTCTAATGGACTTGTTCAACTTTTAGTAAAAGAATAGTCAAGAGTTAAGGTATCTCAATATATAGGGTAAACTTATATCTCAATATATAGGGTAAATATTTTAACGTCATTATACCGTGGTTAGGATTCTAGGTCAATGTGATTCCATTAAATGTTGGTCAATAACTTTTGCTTATAATTTCTAGGCACAGGTTTGTTTTTCTTCCGGGTCTTTGCATATATGCCGATATGTTACATTCCGAAATTATTTTTTAGTCCATACAACTAACGTATTTTTGCGTTATTAAACCTAGGGTCTCGCCCTAATTACAAAATAACTATAGAGATACCCTGGGAAGGCCACAATCACGAAACACAGCGCTCCCAAGGCACGGGGTATATCACGAAAAAAATGCCTGTATAATTTTGACCCCTCTTAAACCTCACTTTTATATAGTAAAACTGGGGTTTACAGGGGTATATATAATTTTTCTTATTTCTGCTCAAAAAAATATTTTGTGGATACTCGTTAGAACCGCCTTGCCGATGCGGTTCTAACGAGTACCCACAATCTGTGTTTTGAACAGAAATATGAAAAAAATATTAGTTTTTTTTCTGTCTTTTGTCTTCAAATTTTCAGTTTTGGAGGTGAAATAGTCTATATATTTGAATAGGCATGTTTTCGTAACGACTGTTTAATTACACGTTTGCCTAGGCCATCCAGGAAAATATATTGCTTATTAAGCCGCAAAACATCGTATATTGTAAACACTTGGCGAGGCGCTTCCGATACGTTTCCATTGAGAAAGAAAGAAAAACAAACGGTATCTCTTTGACCAGTTAGCGCTATAGGCATAGCCTTATTGATAGGATGGTTGTCAATATACGACAATAGACATTTTGCCAAAACGAGGTTCGAGTAATTTGCATATCGATTGTCTTTTCAGCGTACTGCCAGTTCAGATTCATTGTCAGAGTCGGAGAGTAGCCGCAATACCAGTTCTAGTCTAATAGACGCTCTGTCGTTATCCACGTCACGGCAGGAGGGTCTCAAACAAGATTACCTCCCTTTTTATGCCACGGGTGCTCCTCAGGTGCCACAGATTGTCAAAGTTTGTTTTCAGCACATAGAAACCTACGGTAAATATATTATTTAACTCTTTATACTAGGCATAAATTAGCAGTAGAAACAGGCAGATGGACAATTTTTACGTGTGGTCTGCTGATTATGACGTTTGAATTGCTCTTGTCAGTAAACTCCGTTATAGCAAATTTATTGATTTGAGACAATTGTTTTGTGTCGGTACATTTTATACCGGTAAGGGTGATTTTTATCATACATTGTTTATTTCTATTAATGTATGGATAAGTTATAACTGCCATATACTTCTCTTCACAAGAGACGCAAAGGTAGTAAACTCATATTTCTATTCAAAGGTCTGAAAAGTAGAGCTAGTTTACCTTGTAACGACCTTCAACCCCCAAATAGGCGCAGTAGGAATCAGCATCCAATGGCATTTCAAGTGCCATATGCTAGAACTGACATTTATAAGCACAGTTTCTTCCCAGACACCATTAGGGATTGGAATGCACTCCCAGAATCTATAATCTCCTCTGCTGAAAGTTCTGAGGACCCTGTCACTAGAGTCACATCACTTGTGAGATCTAGAGACTAGTCTTTGCAATCATTGGCCCTGGTGAACTGTCTAATGATGTATCACCTATATAATCTTTTGATTCTGATTCTGACTTCTATAAAAAGTACCGCTGTTGGAACTACTTTTATTTCAAGAGTACTGTAATATAGACCTTATGTAATGCTGCCTGTTATAAGAGATTATTTCTGCAAAAAAAAAAAAAAAAAAAAAAAATTTTTTTTTTTTTTTTTTTTTTTTTTTTTTTGCAGAAATAATATTATCTTCACTTATATGTTTTTGCCACTATATGATATGCTTAATGTTTTTGCTACACAGGTTTACGGGTACTGGGGATTTTTCGAGTCGGTGCATCAAAGAAAAGGACGAACCAGTTGCGGGACGAATTCGATTCAGGCAAAGATGTCAAACTGAACGATACTCATAATCCGCACGAAGTTGGGGCTTTACTGAAGGAGTATTTCAGAGATTTGCCAGAACCTTTATTAACAAGGGATTTATACTCTCCCTTGGTTGCAACACGTGGTAAGTCTTATTTTGCATCCCTGAAAATATTACCATATTTTACCGAAATACAGTCGACTCTCGTTATCTCGAAGTCCAAGGAACTTTCAGAAATACTTCGCAATATCCTTAGGCGCAATTTCTCCTCTTTTCTACAATATTTTGTAACCTGTTGTTGGATTTCATTGTTTAAACAGGAACCAGATTTTCACTTCGAGATAAGCGGTTATTCGAGATAAGTGAAGTCGAGCTAACGAGAGTCGACTGTAGTGAAGAAGTCCAAGAAGAACCACAATTACAGAGCATAGCCAACCAGCGATAGCAAGAGAAAGAGTTAACAAACTACGACGGTCAGCACGCACTTCACAAACCAACTAAAGGGCAAAGCAACCAAGCTTCTTCTTAAACAAAGATTGATCAGAATGCTAGACAATGAAATATAACAAATACAATAATAAGATAACAAAAAAAAAATAAATAAATAAATAAATAAAACACACACAGAATAAAAGAGAAAAATAAAACGCAGCGAGCAACCACACGGTCCCGCAAAGAACGAAACAAAAAAAAAAAAAAAAAAAAAAAACACACACAAAAAAAAAAACAAAAAAAAAAAAAAAAAAAACACGTAAACGTCTGCCTTACTAAAGCAGAGGTTTTCGTTATTTTCGTTCTTTTGTTAGAACGGTCGGTAGTACACATTGGAGAGGTAAATCGATTTTACTGACATCAAATCTTCACCCTAGGTCCAAATTTTGCTCACATTACGTACAGAAGAAACAAAGCACAAACCGAAAGAATCAGAAAGCAAAGTAGGCAGCAATCGAAGTTAACCGCAATGCTAGCATCAGACCAAGAAAACACGACACACTAAAGTCAACTTGACTGTGATGGTCTCTGTCACAAGAGTATTGACAGGAGGCTTAACCCATTTATGCCGAGTGGACTCTCCCACCTCAACTCTTTGGACAGATTTATTTCCTATACAGGGGGTGTCTCGTTAGTTTTTGTTATTTCATGTTTTGAAGAAATTTCTAAACTTAACGCAAACAGTCTAGACCCTGATCAGACGCCGCATATTGCGGCGTCTGATCTTGGTCTACGCTGTTTGCCAATGTCCCTTTTATGGGACGCTAGGCGTAAAGGGGTTAGACTACCTAGACCGTTCATTCAGAGTAGCCTGTTCATATCAGGCAAATATGTCCGAAAAGTTAAGATAATGACTAAAGATAAGTTGTGATTACAGCTACATTTTTGTCATAATTGTCCATCAAAGTATATTTTCTGAGAGCACAGAACATGCTCGTTGGGCTCTGGTGCACCTTGAAAGGACATTGCTTTCTTGTTACTTATGTTAATATTATATAAACTTTGCTGCAGAAATAATTAGTCTGTCACATAAAATCAATGTGTTTTGACAGTGGAAACTTTATCCGAACAATCTTTTAAATTTCACCCTGCCATAATCCACGTTATCAATTCATCCTTATTCATTATATCATTTATTGGAGATTCGGTTCGCATTTTATGCAATTATAATAATTTGATGATATTTAAAACTGTTTTTAATGACAGATTTCTATCTGTCATTCCTTGCTGGCAGAAGCGTTCTCAAGTTGCTTCCGGCTCTCAAGTTGCTTCCGGCTTTCACTACCACTGAAATATGTGTCCGCTCAAAATGTAGTCCGATGCTATTAATATCTTTATAGCGCCGTGCAATTTTTAAAGCAGGCGACATTCAGAATTCTCCCTTATTTGCAGAGAAAACCAGACTAAGCATTTCATATGAATTGTTTGCCAACGGATGAATCGCATGAAATTCTCTGATATAATAAGACAAAAAATAAAATTGACATCTGCTACAGTCGTTGTATGCAGTCTAAGGGTTAACATATCAAAATACTTGTGTATCAATACGCCTGCGCTGGACTAAAGACGTGGCGCGAGAAACTAGACCGTAAGCCACTGTTACCAGCAATATAAACACTGTCTAATCAGCTATTACTCTCCAAATTAGATTCTGAAGATTTTTTATGCTTGATAATAAAAGAAAAAAAGGCTGTGCTCATAATCATGCTGCAAAGTGTTTTCTCCGATATTATCTGAGTGCGTTAGATATATAGGTTGTAAGGTTGATCTGCGCAATTTGTTGTTAGCTATTAATAGAACAGGCGCTGCCTCATAATCCGCGTGTCAAAAATTAGCAGATATTTTTTACCGTAAAACATAATTTCATGCAAATTGTCTCAAATGAGGAATCAGCTAGCATGAAATGTCAAATGCTGTCTCCTTGGGAAAATAAAGACAATATTTCAAAATATGGTATGATAAAACTTTTACACAGAGCACTTGCCCATTTGTCTGACGTGTGTAAAAAATTCAATACTGTCGGATTAAAGGGACAGGGCTTTAGTCAAACATTACAAGATGTAATCTCGCTGTTGTTGATTTGCTTAACATTAAAATATTTTATCTGCGGCATTTTAATAAAAAGGATGCTTGGGTTTAAAGTGTAACTATTTATCAGAAAAAAAGGAAAGTGTTGAAAATCTCTATTGCTACTTTGGTTATTTCCTCTTATTGAACGCTCGATTGTGAAAGTGAAAGTAGACAACAAGTTGGCTTCTTTAAAAAGAACCCAACGAAAGGTTCGCATCTTGTTTTAAATTTGCAGGTTTGCACAGCAAATTTAATGCCGTCATTTGCAACCATTTTTTAAGTACAGGTATTAAGTTATTGAAGAGAATTTATCACAATTTTAGCTCTTTATTGCATGTGATAACTGGCTTTTTGCAACATTTTGAGACAAAATATTTCTTTTGAAACTTCAAAACATCAAGTGGAACTTCATGGCACTATATATATATACCTCTGCAAGCATTTGATATCTGAATTTGTAGTACTACATTTTTAAACAAATGTGAAACCTTTTTCTTGGACGGGTTTTCAAAAATCTGTCCTTTAAAATAGCGAACCCCGGCATGAATTTCTGATAGAATCTGTCATTTCAGTGCCTTTTGGCGCTTTGATTTATTTTGGGTTCTGTTACTGTATTACTTTACGTTAACGCTAAGCATGCTGGGAACAAAAAATCAGCAGACGACATTTTGAAATATTTTTCTTATTTTTCCATAGTATTTGACATTTCATGCAGATTGTCTCCTTAGGAGACAATGTGCATGGAATGTCAAATCTTAGTTTCTGGAAAAATAAGAAAAATATAATTAATTGTAGCCTACTGAATTTGTCCATAGAGTGGTAAAGACTCTTGGCTTAAAATTAACGTGTTCTTTTATCATTATGACAGAATTGAAAGTTTTCTATTTTATCCCACAGACATGCTAAAACTCATGTTCATTGTAACAAAACACTGTAATAATGTCGGTCATGCCTTTCGAAAAGGATTCCTTATCGAATGTCCCACTCAGCTAGTAAATCGAAATAGTCTGAAATAGGACCGTCGTAGTCCCCTATGAATCCCACTGGATACTATGTGTATATCGAGGAACACGATAGCTCATGTTAGACTGTCCGGGTGTCTGATCTGAACCCATCTCTTTTCGTATTTTAAAGTTATAATGGCCCTTTCATCGTGAATTTGACGGTACACCGCGAAAAAAAAAAAAAAAAAAAAAAAAAGACGAACTACGCCATTGCAGAATGTATCTTTGGGGCATATACGGACAGCGAAGGCCCAGATCAGACTGCGCATCGGCGCAGTCTGATCTGGGTCTTCGCTGTCCGCTTACAGAATTGTTGCGTGCATGCACTGCAAAAATTAATGACGTATAGCAAAGTCCATCATCAGATTGGCTTGCTGATAAGAATCTTTACTGTTCTTATATACCTCGAAGACACTTTTTTTTTTCACGGTTCACATCTTATTGCGTTTGAAAACCTCGAAATTCTAGGTTTGCATATCAGTCACGTCAACTCAGGGACTTTGCTTTTCGCACAGATTTTTTTTGTTCAGCGCTTGTGCAGGTAGCTTGAATAGAACATGATTTGAATGGGCAGAAGAGGAACTCGATGTAGTCTGATCAGTGTCTTTAATCACCTTTTTCTCTTGACGCGATGCACTCTGGGAAGAACATTATCCTGGATAAAGACCGAAGCCTTCCCATTGTTCTCTTTATTTACACTTGTTGAACACCGAAAGATTGTTTTCCATATGAAACAGGAAGAAGATGGCGGTTGGGTTAGGATGAATGTTTGTTCGGGATCATATTTTGATTATAAAATGATAACATTCATTCATTTCTGAGCTTTAATTTCTCATGTTTTTGTATCTTTTTATTAAGTCAGATACTTGTCTAGTCTGGTCATTAACCTTTTAAGCGCTGAGTAAAATTAAAGCAGACGACATACTTCATTTAAATATGTTTAAAATTGTTTTTCAGAGAAAATAAGACTTAACATTCCATGTGAATCGTCTGCCGTGCAGACGATTCACATGAATTGTTAAAGTTATTTTCCGTTGAAAAAAAGTAAAATAAAAATAAAACATTTCAAAAGGCCTACTACTGCATTGTGATTAATATTGTGGTATAATTTCATGTTAAACCAGAGGAAAGGGGGCCGTATGTCATTTACGACCACCTAAAGCACAAACCAGCTTGCGTATCTTGATAGTCTGATTATGACAGTTGCTAGTTGCTTAAACATCTGCGGCTACTGTAGAATATATTGAATAACAGGGAATGACCTTATTTGACTGCGCTCATGCGCCGTTTGGACTGGTCCCTTGCTGTTGGCATGTAGCATAATGTCCCTTTGTCATATTGCTTACCTTTTACCACTCACCATGTTTTTTTTTTTTTTTTTGTTTTTGTTTTTTTTTTTTTTCGTTTTTTTTTTTCTTATCTTTCCCAGAAAACACAGGTTTTGACATTTCCTGCAAATTGTCTCCAGTGGAGACAATTTGCATGAAATGTCACATCCTGTTTTCTGGGAAAAAAAAGAGAAAAATCTTATCAATTTACCGTCTGCTTAATTTGTCCAGAGAGTGGTGAAGGTAAAAAGGACATTGGCTTTTCATCAGTCTGTATAAATATTTTTGACCTTTTCAACCTTGTTGTATTAATGCTGACATACTAAATAGACAATATAATTCATAAAAGCTAAATTAAGCCCAACCCTTACGATAATTAGTCAAGTATGTAGCAATTACAATCAGCTTTTTTTAAGGCAGAGCCGGATGCCAGCTGAAAAGACTTTAAGACGCGTGCGAACAACGAGAAAAGCGGCGGGCATGCACAAGCGCGCGCATTCTAGTCACTCATCACCCTTCCCCATATATTAAAGAATCAAGATATCTAAAGAATCAAGATATCTAGGGGAGCAAATGAGAGGTCATGACTGCGCATGTGCACTTGATGGTCTGGGGTTCCTCTCAAGTTACCTTGTGCTGGTTTTCGGCGCAAGGCTGGTCTGTTGGAACAGGCAAAACTGTTACAAAGTATTACATAAGTGTCTGTAGGTAATCCACATTATGTGTTTTGGCAAGTTAAAAAATGGCTTTTTGCGTGTGCGGAATGCGCAGGCCCAGATCAGACTGCGCATGCGCGCAGTCTGATCTGGGCCTGCGCATTCCGCTACAGAATTTCATGGTCATGGAAGCATTGAATGACGCGAATCTTCGACTCGTGCATATGTAAGGGATATTTTGTATACCGAAATGCATTATTCGAATCTTGTCCCGGAAACTTCTAATTATCTAGGTACATTCCTAACAATTTAGTGTGAGTTGTGTCTTCTCTTGAACCACAGAGTACACTAAGGGCACCAGCTTTCTTTTCTCCAGAACGGGGAGAATGAAAGTTGAAGCTAGGTCAGTCCAGGGAATATTACATTAGGACATATGGCGGCTACGAACGAGCAGACTATGGATTTGTTTGTACGTCTGTTCGGTCGTCTCACCTACGATACAGTGGTTCATTGATATGAACCGTAAGAAAGGAACATGTCCCTTTGATATATGCGCCCAGCGAAGACTCAGATCAGCCTGCGCATTCGCGCAGTCTGATCAGAGTCTCCGCTGGGCGCTTTGTGGATAGCGAGGGATCTATGGTTTCCTCAGCGGGTCAGTGACGTCTCTTATGAGACTGCGCGAATGCGAAGGCTGTTCTGAGTCCTCTCTGCTTAGACTGCACAGATGCGATAACTGATCTGAGTCTTCACTGGACGCACATATAGATGTCATACGGTGCATTTTTTCACGCTTATGGCTCGTATATCATATGTTTGGGTTGCTTTGAACTGTCATCTTGCATTGCACAAGCGTTTGGAATTAATTCATACTTCACTTCAACTCAACCTCATCAAAGGAATTTGAACCAGAGGAGTTTTATATTGCTTAATCTTTTGATTATGTTTTTTTTTTTTTTTTTTTTTTTTTTTTTTCTCTAGAATTCCTGGAAGTTTTTTTTGCATTCCAGAAATGTTGTCATACAAAGCTTTTTAGGAATGAAATAGCACCGGCAGCTGTCTGTATTTCGTTTGTAGCCGAATAACAGAGCTTTGCAGTATTAAATTAATATTCTTTGAATTTTTCCAGAGCTGACAGAGGAAGATGAGCAGATTGCAGCAACCCGGATGTTGATTTCGTTACTTCCGGTTCCAAATCGAGACACATTGTGGTCGCTTCTCCAGTTTCTGTCTAAAGTCAACGAACATTCCACAGACGCGCTGGATGAAAGTGGACAAACAGTAAGTAATCATTTACCCTAATGCTGAATAAATAATCTCCAATGTATATGATTAAAACAGCAACAACAACAACAAAAAAAAAAACAACAACAAAAAAAACAAAAAAAAAACAGGTACAGTATATTTCATGAAGGATAGTAAACTTTAATGGAGCTGGCCATATTGCTTTTGCTCCCTTCTGAAAAGGGGTCTACTCTAAAAGGAAAGAATTTCATGCAAAACAACAAAAAACAAAAAAACAATCAAACTAGAGTAAAACCTCAATGACTCGAACATCGATGGCTCGTTTACTATGGCTGATTCGAACTCGATTTTGAGTCCCTGGGACATTCTTCCGATAGCTCAAGAAAAGAATATCATGGGATCATGAAACTCTATGTTATGTGTACTCATTAGAATCGCATCATCGAGTCGATTCTAATTAGTACACTCAGCATACAAATATTTTCTGTAAGATCGAACAAACATCTCTTAATTATCCCTATCCTCTCCCCCTTGACCTGGCGCTATGATTAACCCTTACCCTGCTGTTCACGACCACCCCTACCTTTGCAAACAGTGTAGATCCAGATCAGATGGCTTCTGAAGAAGCCATCTGATCAGGATCTACACCGTTTGTCATTCAGTTTGTGAATTTGAATGAAAACATTATATGATATATCTGATTGGCTGATAGTCAGAAATGGGTGTGGCTAATTAAATTATTCAGCAAGATAAGGATTAACTCTCAGTGGCTCGAACTACCCATATCTAGAACAAATTTCCATGGTCCTAAAGATGTTTAAGCCATTGAGGTTAACCTGGACTGTATTAAACAACTGAATGTGTTGGTGGTATTATTGTTGCTGAATGAGACTATAGTGTTAGCTCAGTTATATATATCTTGCGTCATTGACTGTATATTAGAATTTATGCATGTTATACGGTGTACTCATGGGGCGTTGGCCTTTTGTACGAGTAAAGTGTATTCTAGACTACTCATGCGTAAACGGTGATGTTAACGCATGCAAAAACTAAAATACTGAAAACACACAGGAACATCTAGTCACCAATGCTTTCAAAAAAAACAAAAAAAACAACACTTACAAGTCATTAAGTTTATTGTGCATAAATCATATACGAGTTCAATATGATATTTATTACAAACAGCTCCAAAATAAAATCACGTAAAATGGCACAATTCCAATAGTTTGCCAGATGATGACTGCGCACCCTCACTATTGTCAAAAATTAATATTTCAATCAGATTTGTCTTATCATACTATTGAGTATAGATTTACAGTACCTGACATTAACTTATCAGAAAAGCCTGAAACAATGTAGGCGTTGGATCATGTCCAAACCATTGCTGAACCCAACATAAGTTGTGTTTATAGCTTCATTTAGTAAGAATTGTCTAATAAAACATATGTTCTGTGATCTCATTAGAATCGTCTCTTTGAGACGATTCTAATGAGACCACAAAACATATGTTTCCATGGACAAATAATACCATTGACAGTAGATAAGTTCACCAAAGTTCGTCTTATCCGAATTCCACCCATGCCTTTATTCTTGCAAGTTTTGAATGATTGTGGGTTTTTGTAGTCACATAGTCATATATTTATAGTAAGTTATGTGAAACCAAAGAAGCAGCTTGGCCATTGTTATGACTAAATAGCAACCATAATTTCCTTGTTTTATGGCGTTTTAAGTTCAGTGTTTGTATTAGATGCCGTGGATATATTTCAATATTGTCACCCACATTTTGTCCTTTTACCCTTAGGATTTTTAGCACGCCATTCCTTTACAGGTACTCTTATCCGTTGACCTGCAGGAATGTGTATGTTCCATTTTATCTTTATAAAAAGATACTAATTATAGTTTCAGTTAAAAAAATATATTTAACAGTCTTACATTTCAGAGAGGTTGTCTTAAATTAAGATTAAAAGTGAATTTTTTTTTGGATTTATCTTCCTAAAGCTTTTTTTCTCTTTAAAATATCTTCTTTTTTATAAAAAAATAAGTGACATAAAAAGTGCGATATCCCTTTTGTTGAAAAAAATATCTTCATTCTATATGTTTTCATAGTATTAAATACTAGCGTTAATGACTAGTATTACCTGAACTCGAAATCAGCAGTGAATTTTACTTTCCACATTCAAAGCAATCATTGTAAAAAGACAAGTGCTACAGTTAAACAACAGTTGCCACAAAAAAAAAAAAAAAAAAGAATGGAAACGGAAATGGAAAGAATAACTTCAGCGGTGCCTTTCGGTACCGTAATATTACGTACAACACAAGTCTCTTCCTAATGTAACTTAAATATATGGTACGGACATTTTGTAGTAAAAGGACTGATACAAAAAACCGTTCAAATCCACAAAAAATGGACAATACACTAAACCATCTAAAATTGGTATAATTATAGATTAAATGTTTGAAAAAAAAGGAGCAAATCGGCAGAGAGTGCCCTTGTTTGGTTCCCCGCAGTCTTCAAAATTATAGAGGAAGATACTTTAAAATTTATAGATGAGATGAAAGAATTGAGCCACAACGGGGGAAAACGTACCTTATTGCGTGCGAACAGTGACTTCTCAAATCAGCATCCGCACAGTCTGATCAGAGTCTTCGTTGTCCGCATGAATAAACTTTGCCTCCTTGACTATCCAAAATGCGCCCAGCGAAGATTCTGATCAGACTGCGCGAATGCGCAGTCTGATCTGAATCTTCGCTGGGCCCATGTCCGAAGGAATATTTCCCGACGTTAACAGAAGCATCGCTGAAATATACACCAATTTAACTGAATTTCACTTGTAATTAATAGTTGATGGCTAGAATACACGCAACGCCGACCTAATACCCCCAATAACCATTAGAAGGTGAATTATACGGGAGACTTGTTTTGAATATTTCCCCCATATGTCTTTGTCCCCTATCTAGGTGACGATCTGGGTAAAATCTTTCACTTTATGGTGGGCCACTAATAATGGCCCGGTAAGGTTGAAATAAATGGCGGTTGTGTTTGAGTTATGGCGTACTAGCGGAAAATAATTGTCGAATGAAGACATTAAATTGCAAACTAAATATTGACAAAATTATCATTACGATAATTGTAGGTTAACGCGTAGCATACTGGTAAAATTTAAGGAGACGACATGTTGAAATATTTGTTTTAGTTTTTCCTCGAAAATATTATCTGACATTTCATGCAAAGTGACAATTTGCATGAAATGTCAGATCATATTTGCTTGGAAAAATAGGGAAATATCATCAATTTGTTATCTGCTGAATTTGGCTAGTGAGTTGTAGTTAAATTGTATTGTGAGTGAACGCTAGAGTAAAAAAAAAGTATCTTAGAGCAGAAAAACAAAACAACAATAATAATAATAATAATAATAATAATAGTAATAATAATAAAAATACACTTTCAGGGAAGCAACCCTGTCTGAATTGTTTTTCCTCCTTTCTGAAAAGGAATCTGCTCTGGAAATAAAGAATTTGGTTCCTCTAAGGTCACATATTTGCATGTACTTTTAGAGACAGGGCTTGGAATGCAGGAAAGCAAATAGAAAAAAAAATCTACCGTGTAGAAATGGCAGAAAAGCTACCTACCCAGTCAGCATTCTACGTAAATCTATATCGGGCCGTCATCGGGCCGTCAGGGTAGCTGACGGCCCGATGACGGCCCGATGTAGATTTACGTAGAATGCTAGCTGGGTAAAGTCTGATTGAGAGTCAGACCGTAAATAATCTAGGTGCTGTATCGGCATATAAATGTTGTTTTTCTCTCTATTTGTTTTTGCATGTGTTTAAAGTCAACTATTTTAGCGGCTGAATAATATCACTATGTTTATATCTGTCATTTTTTACAGTTACCAGGGAATAAAATGGATTCCCATAATTTGGCAACGTTGTTTGGACCTAACATCCTCCACAAAGCCAAATCAACAGAGAAAGAATTCACGGTGGAGAGCATGGAGAGAGCAGAAGAGCGAAAAGAAGTTATAGATGTGGTTAAAGCCATGATAAACAAGCATCAGGCATTATTCCAGGTAAGTGCATTTCCACTGGAAATAATGATAGTAAAAGTAATAATATATTGTGGTGCTCAGTAGAAGTGCCTCGACGAGGCGCTTCCTATGAACACCATAATTTACGTTTTCACGAAGAAATCAGAACAGTATTAATTTTTTTGGGATGCACAAAAGCTTTTTCTAGACGTTAAATGTTGTGATAACTAGTCATCACACATTAATCTAGGATGTCAGTAAAGGTAGCTGCCAGTTGCCAGTAACCAGTTGCCAAGTCAATATATGAGAATCAGCAACTGACAACTAAGGACCACACATCGGACATCATTCCAGGAACGTAGAATTTGTGGAGTGCATAAATAAGGGGGCGGTGTGTAAACAGTCGACCCCAAAAATAAAAAGAAAAATAATAAAAGTACATACAAGTTAATAATCTGAAACACACCAAATAAACTTTACTAATTCGTCACTTGATACAATTACAGGTGTGGTATTTCTGTCAGCATGATTTTATACCTTCGTTCTGAAATAAAAGGTCTAATTTTAAAGTAAAGTACATAATGTGAAAACAGCAAACGGAAAGTAACAATAGTCGTCTCCAATGTACGTGAACGAGAACTGTGGTCGAAAAAAATACCGAATGTACGAGAACGAGAACTGTGGTCGAAAATATACCAAGTGTGTTAAACAAAATAAAATTAACAAAAAAGTTGTCACTGTCGAAGACGCTAAAGTTTACTGTCAGATCAAGTTTCTTTGGTAGTAGATTCAGTGAGTGAGGTATCTTTACTTTGTTCACTGATGGGGGATGGAAAGTTATTCGTTTTATTAAAGGATAGAGAGGTGTTTCTGTTATCTATGAAACCATTATTAAACAATAATCATTATTTGAACAGGAACTTGAGAAAACGCACTTTCCAACATGTCCTCACAACGAAAACTCACATTAACCTGTGCACAAGCGCAGCCTGATTAGAGTCTTCGTTCTCCGCACGAAGAAACTTTGCATCCTTGGCTATCCAAATAGCGCCCAGTGAAGATTCTGATCAGACTGCGCGAATGCGCAGGCTGATCTGAATCTTCACTGGGCGCACATGTCCGGATGTACATTTACCGACATTGCGGTTCATTTCTTTCAATGCAGATTCCTGCCAGTGTTCACGATGAGATTCTACAGTTGCTATTGGAAACGGATCCAGACACAACTGAACAAATACTCAAACGGTTGTCCAATGAGCCATGGTGAGTTGGCGAAAAGTTTATCGAAGGGAAACAACCCTTCTTCGCGTTGCAATCTGCAGATATAATGTTAGATTTCTTTAACGGTTACCACTCTCTGAGCTAATCAGCTGACGTGAAACTAACGATATTTTTTTCTCATTTTCCCAGCAAAAAGGATTTCATATTTCATGCAAATTGTCTCTAAGGACACAATTTGCATGAAATCTCAAAGTCTATTTTTTGGTAAACAAATAGGAGAAATATTTAAAAAAAAACAACAAACAAACAACACATCAGCACGCGTTAAAGTTTATCAAAGGGAAACAACCGTCGTTTATTGCAGCTGTATATATTTTTTCCCCTGGATAACAGTGTCAGTAGCCCCAGATAGAATGAATAATCAGAAGATTTTTTGATTAATTTGCACCAAAACATACTTTGTGGGTACGCAGTGAATCATCTCGAAGTTTCAGTGCGTATCTACAGTGTAACATTTTATGCAAAAACTTATACAACTGTATCATAGATGTGGCCATTATTTAGCAAAGGGAGATAACTGCCGTCATGAACATGTGCCTCCCAAGTATATGGAACCTTTCAAAACTGGTAGGAAAGAATTTGCTCCTTCAAGGGTAACCCATTATGCGATCGGAGGCTGATAATTCCAGTCCAGCGTTATTTCCCTTTGAACTGTATATTTATATAAGAAATATTGTTGAAAATGGGATCTGATAGATAGACATTATTATATGGCAATTTTTGTATCTTACCCCGTTTCAACCCTCGACCCATATCAGCCCGAGGGCTGATATGGGTCGAGGGTTGATACGGGGTATGATGTGAAAACTGCCCTATCATAATCTATTTATTATACATTTTTCTTTCTGACAAGTTTGCCTATTTTATATCGTATGAGGTGAAATTGTAACGATGTTTCCTCTCGTCCCGACGACATCGTTTCGATTTGACAAGATGGCGGCTGATGACTGGTCACGTTATCCGTGTGATACAACGCAAAATGAAATAATGAAATATTTTTTTCATTTTGAACTTTTTATTTCATTTTGCGTTGGCTTAGTCGATGCGAAATGAAATAAGATGTAGTTTTTATTTCGTTTTGTCGATACTATGAGGTTTTATCAAAATAAAAAAATATATATTTCAATTTGCGATGATAGGTGGCATACTTAATTCTATTTTGTTTTGCACATCTACATACTCGTTAAGCTTTTACAGTAGAGATAAAAATTTCAAAAAAGCTACATTTAATGTCGATTTCCTTGTAAGAGGCACCATAAGGTCTGTATAGCAAATATCCTTAACATATACGTATCTACTTCCTAATAAGACGCATAGATGGACAGACAGACCGATCCACGGACATGCCCAAACCAATATGTCCCCTCAACTTCTGTCTGCCTTACACGATCATGTGATGAGCCTTAATGCACAGATGAGGGAAAATCATCAGGCATGACACCAAAATACCTTAAAGACGTCCAGTTTTAATCCTACTGACATTATCCAATATTGCTTTGGGTTCCTTTCGAAGACAGCTATGTTCTTCTAACATTATTTCATTTTGCGTCGATATGAAGCATATTAACGCAAAATGAAATAGATTTTATTACATTTTTATTTCATTTCGCATCGACTATGCCAACGCAAAATGAAATAAACAAATCAAAATGAAAAAAAATATTTCATTATTTCATTTTGTGTTGTATCATGTATCAAACGTGTTATCAGAAAAGAACAGAACAGTCAAAGGCAAGGCCGCCGAGTGCTCCGAATGTAGTGATACGGGTTTTTTGCCCGGGCAAAAAAAGCCATATCACCCACGTGACCTGATGATATGGGTTTTTTGCCCCGGCAGAAAAGCCGTATTACCCACGTGACCCATTATCACACATTTTGCGCTCCACAATAATAGTATGTGCTTGAAAGCCATGCTAGTATCACATATACAAAATGAACATATTTTTTAGTAAATGTATGATAATGTATTTTTCTGTTTTCTTTTACAGCATAGAGCCTGACCCAGATACGACAACCAGCAGCTTGTACGAGGACAGCGACACCTCTATACCCCATTCTCCAGTTAGTGAAAGTAATATTCAATTTAAAAACACGCCTTCTCAATCCCATCCGCCATTGCGGGTGGCAAAAAGTGCCGAATTGTTGACACCTAGTTCCAGAAGACGATTCTTCTTTTCTCCTTTAAGTGACGCTGAAAGTGATAAAAATAGTAAAAATCATGGAAACGTGAGAGAAGACTCACAGGAAAGACCTAAATTTCATTTAGTCATAGAAGGAGAACCAAGTCCGCCATCAGGTCAGCTGACCCCGAGGACTGCTCGGTCTCAAAAATCAAAACTTCACCGTGATAGTTCGGATCCTGATTTTACTCATAGGCCTCGTTCTGTTCACTTAGAGAGACCTCATTCGGAACTCTATACCACTCCGCAGTGTCTTGCCATTCCCTCGCCTAGTTACGCGAGACAATTCAATTCACCAGTAACAGATACACAGTCAAATACCTCGTTACAAAACCCGGTTCGTTCAGATACCTTCGGACATTCTGGAATACCACGGTCTGCTTCGAATACGGCGTTATCTAGGTCTGGCTCCAGTTCCCCGCGAATGACGTCATCGGCGCAGCGCCCTCTGGATATTCGGCGAATGGAAAGAACGCCACCTGCTGGTTCAAATGAATGGCAGACAGACGGATGGCAACAGTGGAAAACGGTTTCAGCAGATAAACCTAATGAAGGATTTGAACAAGAGACACTTGTGTAGCAAATGTGAAGTGTTTTTTTTTTTTTTTGTTTTTTTAATTTTCCAGTTTAGTGAAGGCGAGCTGATACACTTTCAGGGGAGATAACCGCCATATTGTTTTCCTTCCTTCTGAAAGGTGATCTACTCTAAAAAGAAAGAATTTGCTCCCTCCCCTTCAAACAGAAAACTACACAAATTGTCTCCCTTGTAAAAACGGCAGAAAAACTGTCAAGTGTATTCAGTCCTCTTTAACAGGAACACGTATTCAGTTACATAGCGGTTATATGGTGAAAGGACCTTTAACGCTCTTACGGACAAAGAAGATCCAAAATCAGCCTGTGCATTAGAACAATCTGATCAGGGCCTTCGTCGTCCGCTTACAGAGCCACTGAATACTGTAAAATACATCAAGTCGCAGAATCGGAAAGTACTGCGTGGATACATAGGCAGATCTGAGCCCTCGCTGTTTACGTATGCCACTAGGGGCCTTTACATACATTGCAATTCATATGTTGAATTTGATATTAGTGCTCATGTGTTGATATGCAAACTTATAAAAATTCATCTAGACACAGAAATGTGAAAAAAAAAGTTGCATTTGTAAAGTAAAACTTAAGCCAGTATATTCATAGATTTACGCCTATATTGACGTAATGATGACGTTTTAAAGTGTTCAGGTAAATATTCGAGATTTGAAATAATCCATTTATTTTACACTTATGATGTAAAGTTTATAACAATCTTGAAATGTGCTTTTGTTATTTGTTTATTATGTAACACACTGTTCAGAACGTGCAGCTGGCAGGATGCTTTTAGACTAACATGGTTATATGGAAATCTCGAACTCTTTTCATGTTAATTATAGTGTTTCGTTTACTTAGGAATAATAATATATGGAATTCTCGCTAAACTTTTAACTGTACGGGTACCTTTTCTAATATTGTTTCTTTTTGATTTAATCAAGAACAAGGAAAATATGAAAGTATATTAACTGACTATAACTTGTGCATAGCTGAAGATACATGTAACAGAGGTCTCCAGAGAAAACGGATGTATGTTGTGGGTACGCATTAGAAGCCATTACCAAAACATGCCTATTCAAATATACTGAAAATTTTACCACCAAAAAATGAAATTTTTTTACAAAAAAAAAATATATTTTTCATATTTCTGCTCATAACATAGATTGTGGGTACTCGTTAGAACCGCCTCGACGAGGCGGTTCTAACGAGTACCCACAATCTATGTTTTCGAGCAGAAATAAGAAAAATAATGTATACCCCTGTAAACCCCAGTTTTACTATATAAAAGTGGGGTTTAAGGGGGTCAAAATATTATAGGCATGTTTACGTGATGGCCTCGTTTAGGCGCTTCTAAAGAGTACCCACAGTAAACACTGTAAGAATTCCCGTAGGTTTTACGATAAAGTCAGTTTAAGTCAGTTTGGCAACTGGCTGCGAGTGCATTTACCGTTATATTTTTATGGGCACCTATAGAACATTTGCAAGAATTATCCCGTAGAATGGGGTAAGGGTAGCTAGGTTTTCAGATACCGTGGGGTAGTTCACACCCCTACTCTGTCCTTAATAAAGTATCTCTCCCTACTCTACCTGGCCTAGGTGATTCCTGTAAATAATCTACGGGTGCCCGTAAAAATTAACGGTAAATACGCTGACAGCCAGTTGCCAGTTGGTCTACTGTAAAATCCATGAGATTTTTTACAGCGATATTATGTTTCCATTTAGAATATGAGAAAATGCCATTTGTTTGATGTAAACAAGTATTACCTAGAGTTATGTTTTGGTATTCACTTCTTGTAGGTATATGTAAAGTGTGTAATGTCCGAAATCCGACTGAATGCAGTTACAGGTGTAACATGTACACATGTATTATGTCCCTTGTCCTTGTAAATTTCCCTTTATTTATATAAACAGCTATAGCAAATATATACACAAGTCAAACTTTATAACAGAGACTGCACAACTGCCCCTTGGTGTAGTCCATGTTTTCATTGTATATTATATGAACCACATCGAAATACGTCTCTTTGGCCATATGGGAACTGTTCACACCCAAACATACACTCTGGATATATGGATATCGCAGATATTAAGGGTAATTGGTATACATTCAGGCGAGACAACTCAGTCAAAATTGCTTTGCCTCCCTTCTGAAGAGCAGACTCCTTTTCAGAAGGGAGTTGGTGTGCAGTAAAGCAATCAGGAAGCCACGAAAAGTTGTCTCCCGTGTAAAAATGGCGGAAAATTGTCAGATATATCAAGTCAGCTTCAGAAGCGAGCTGCGCATGTCACGAACATATTACGCATTTGCGCAGTCTAGTTATAACATACACAGTTCGCATATGATTAAAGAGAGGTTCTGTTAAGATATGGGCTCTTTTTTTCTCTGCATTGCCTGGCATTTGTGTAAGTTTACATTTCTGAAGATGTTTCTGGCTATCTTTCTCCAGTATCTTAACTGAAAACCTGGGCCCAGTTGTTCAAAGCGTCGTTAGCTTAACGAGCTCGTTAAGGGTAATTTCGTTAACTATTTTAGCGGATTCAATATACAATATTCTGATATTTTTTGCTGAAAAAATGTGAGTAGCTTTTGCACTGCAAAAGCTACTCACATTTTTTCAGCAAAAAATTTCAGCATATTTGCATATCACTTGATGTAAATTTTATCGAATCGTTAACTAACGACATCGTTAGTTTTGAACAATTGGGCCCTGTTTTGTTTCTGTATTTATTTTTGTCTTTATTTTGACATTTACAAAAATTGTTATGGCGACTTTACATACCATAAAGAGAATTAAGCTGTCAAGTTTTGCCTTCCCTTTCGGTTGGAGACTATTTCATCAGAGGTTTTCTGTTAGTGGGGAGCAAACTACTGTAAAATTCTGCATATTAAGACCACCTTTGGTACTGCCTAAAAGCGGTCTTATCAGCGGGGCGGTCTCAATATCTAATGTAGAACATAGCTCCAGATAAGGCGCTTGTTTAAACCAAAAAGTACTGATATTTTGCTTATTTCTACACAAAAGAAAAAAGAATCGTTGCGGGTATTCATTAGAAGCGCTTTGCCGAGGCACTTCTAATGAGTACCCACAAGATATGCGGATACCTCCTCCTATTTTGAGCTATTTAATAACAAGAAAAAAGATTTGGGGCTGGTTTTTATAGCGGAGTGGTCTTATTTTCGAGTGGTCTTAATAGCGGTATTTAATTGTATTTCTTTTTTGAAAACATGTTTTCTTTGGCAAGGGAGACATATACTTTCCTGTCAGAGTGGCCTTCTGTGTCCACATGGGAGCATATTCATCCACCCTGCAACTTACAACAATCTTCTTCCACACCTTAACCTGCTAAACAGATTTGTAGCAGACAACATTTTAAAATTTATGTTGATTTGTTTTGTTTTGTTATTTTTCAGAGAAAATAAGATTAATGTGAATCCTCTACTAGCACAAGATGATTCACATGAAATATCAAGCTTTATTTTTGCTGAAAAAGAAAATCAAGATGTCGTCTACTATAGCTGTGACTAGCGCTTTAAGGGTTCGTGCATTTGGCTTAATGTTTAAATTTGATCTTTTTACATAGTATGTACAAGTAAAAACTTCGGAGCATGTGCACACAGCAAGTACCCAGGTCTTTGCATCTGCGCAATCTGATCAGAGTCTTCGAAGGGCAGTCTGTATGGGTAAAGAAGGTTCAAAGCGAAATATCCAAAGCGTCTTCAGGTGGGCAGTGAAGATTCTGATCAGCCTGCATGGATCTGAGTATCGGCTTGGTGCATGTAATCTTGTAGGAAATATTGTGTCCCGGCAATGTAGGTGTAATTTATATTCACCAGAAGAGGAATATCACGCGTCATACGAAAATCACGTGACAGAAGACATGAGGTATGGGGAACTATACACGGTCATGTTTCGAACCTCAGAGTGGCTCCATCTTGCAAGAAAGGGTTATCAGTCATAATATAAACGGCACACGTCAGTGAACGTTTGTGACGTCTGCTTGCTTCATTCGAAGAAACCCCTGAGCCTCATATTATATAATGAATTTGTTTATCCTGATTGGACTGTGCGCTTGCGCATAGCGATTTGGACCCCCGCTTTCAACATGTACTCAAAAGGCAATTTATTCTTGGCTCAATTCAAATGATAATATACGGTGATACCGCCTGTAATGGTGGCCACTTAACAATAACAACCATATACGTTAACAGCTAATATATATATATATATATATATATATATATATATATATATATATATATATATATATATATATATATATATATATATATAACCTCTTTCTACAACAGCCACCTCCCAATCACAGCTAGTTTTATGCTTTTACAAAGTGTGATGTTGTAGAAATTGGACTGCACCGTATATTTCCTAAATGTAGGACATATTAACTGATTACCATAATTTTTCCTTAAAATGGAATACGTCCATTTTACCACTTGTTGGCGCATCTACAATTGCTGTATGAGTGGCAAACGGTGTAGATCCAGATCAGAAGCCGCATTCTGCGGCGTCTGATCTAGGTCTACAGCGTTTGCTCATGCGTATTTTTTCAGTTTGTCCAAATACTTAGGATAAAGACGGTATTTAGATGTATACATAAAACATCGTTGTGATAGTTCCCAAATGGTGATAGTTCCTAACGCGGATACGTCATTGACTATTCAGATGCTGTCTTCGTTTCGAGAATACAGTATCACGTGATGCCTTCTCTTCTCTGTCTCCTTTCGTGTATATTTGATGGAGACGACATATCTTTCAAGAAGAGAAGTATTTAAACCGAACATGCGCGGTGAAAAATCGTATGGTATTCCAACCAATTTCGCAAAATACTTTTCGTAATCCGGACTTCTGGAGGACACAGATTACACCTGCCTAATGACTGATTATTGATTACAATTATTTACTACAAGCCATTTAAAGAAAGAACTGTTTAAATCCTATAAAAAGTGTTGTTTTTTTTTTTTGCTCTATTAATGTTGATAGTTATGGAAAGCAGTGATTCAGATTGATAATGTGCTACATGTATATTGCAGAATTATAGCTGTTTAAGGTTACAACATGTCTTCATATTGATGAACCGGGGCACAGCATTTGCTACAAAATTGCAGGTGCACCCAGCGATGACTCAGATCAGCCTGCGCGTCCGCGCAGGCTGATCAGAGTCTTCGCTGTCTGCCTGAAGACGCTTTGGAGGATTACCAACCCACAGAGTGCCATACGAAGACTCTGATCAGACTGCGCGAATGCGCAGGCTGATCTGACAATTCGTTTGGCGCATAGGAAGAATTGTTGGAAATTGTTTGGCGCATAAGCAGAATTGCTGGAAATTTTTGGGCGCATAAGCAGAATTGTTGGAAATGCTGGTCCCCGGCACATTGGTACATTTCGAATTCAGCGGTTGTCTTTTCTGACTTTATGAATATTTATTAGAAATCCATTTGAAATATGTGCGGTTATCAGTGCCTGCTGTTTACATGTTTTAGAACGTTACCTTGTATGTTGGTTATAATTATACTGACTGCCATTTAAGGGGCATTAATGAACTTTTAAAGGGAGATAACTCTGTAAATATTGTTTTGCCATCTTTCTGAAAGGGATCTGCTCTAAACGGAAAGAATTTGCTACCAAAAGGAAAATTAGTAGATCCCTATTTTGAAGGGGTTCTGTGTGCAGGAGAAAGCAAACAAAAAGTCACACAAGTTGTCTCCCTTTTAACAAAAATTGTGGTAAAACTATCCAGTCACCAGAAAATTCGCACTATTTGAAATCTTCGGCTGTTCTATATTGTTAAGTATTTGAAGAGGTTATTTGTGTCATATGTACAAAGCAGAGACCCAGGTTAGCCTGCGTATCCACACAGACTGATCAATGCCTTCGCTGTCCACTTTTAGAACCATTAGACACTGTAAGAATATATTGAACCAAGAAGGATCTGCGCAATTGGGTTTTCGCTGTTCGCTTATGGCATAACGGGTCTTTTCTCATGCTTCGCTTTAGTTTTGACTACTAACGAGTTTTAAATCAAAATATGAAATTATTTCCCACACTATGGCTAAGCACCCAGTTCCATTCCATCTTTTTTTTTATTATTTAAAGTCTGTTACCAGTTAGCCAAATTATAACGATCCTAGATATGTCTCACGAAGTGAAAAGAAAATGCCTTCAGGTCATGTGCGGACAGCGAAGGCCCAGATCAGACTGCGCAGATGCGCAGTCTGATCAGGGCCTTCGCTGTACGCTAGCAGAAACATTAGATACTACAGAATATATGAATGGAATGGAGAGCAAAGGCCCGGATGATACTGCATCAGCGCGTTTTGCGCATGTTCGAAGGCATATTTTTAGCTTGACTCCGCCCATAAGTATACATGTATATCTAAAAGTTATGGAAGCTGATCGGTACAAAATTTAAGGTTTGTAGTAAATGAACAGATAGGGTATTATTACCGCAAATTTAGCAAAAATGATCAAACCGAAATTTCGGTTTCGTCATTTTCCGGAGATTTGCGATAACTCCACTAAACATTTCCATTATAATGTTAAAATTATACATAACTACAGTTTATGTATGCGGAAACGCATTGATATAATAGCATCGTTATATTTTGGCCTTACTGTTTATAGAATCTTTCCTTTTTTAACACGAGGTGGGAATGTAAGTTCGTGTCAACCCACCGTGTTCCCAGTAAGTGTACTTTCACGTTCAAATGTTTCTACCTTTCGAGACAATTTGAATATGTCGGGCGTTTTATGTAGAATTAAACATCCACACGCTAATTTTCGTCTGTTGATTTAACCCTTAAAACGCCAAGAAAACCTGCATCTGAAAATGTCGTCTGTTTATGTCGTCTGCTGAATATTCTTGCAAACTTTTCAAGCCTATTTTTGCATACAGGCAAAACAGTGTGGACCCTGATCAGACTGCTCCTAAAGAAGCAGTCTGATCTGGGTCCACACTGTTTGCAGAAGTGACTTTTAAAGTAACCAGCAGAAGACAAAGCAGACGACAATAGTTGTGATTGGCGCTTTAAGGGTTAACGTGAACAGTGCTTATAATATTGAAACGTATAGGGGATGGAACATAAAGTCAAATGCGTACAGACTGCGATCTCTTTGAATGGTAAATCATAATAGTATAAGTTCCTGTCCGTCTGCTGGCTTCAATTGTTCTTTTTTATAACCCGCCATACAATAGTGGCGGGGTATTATGGTATCACGTTGGTTGTCCGTGTGTCCGTCCGTCTGTGCGAATTCATTTATAGTTCCCACGTTTATATTGTATCAGTTAGTAAGGCACTGGTTGTTTTTACTATGTTGTACACTGACCTCGTGAGAAATTAGGTCAGCGGGTCATATGTTCCAAACAATCTGCGTGGATCCCAGATCAGCCTGCACACAAACAAACATTCTTTCGTTGAGATTGATCATGAAATATTTTCTAAGGTCATTCTCTCCCTTCCGCAGATTCAAGAAGGGCAGTTGTCAGTTTCTGGCGAAAGAATGTGCACAATACTGGTTAACCGCTTAGAGGACTAAGCCTGCCCAGTAAACGTGTGGTTAGGTAAACTGACCGCGCTCGACATGACCCCATTGGGTTGACTGGACCGTAAAACCTCAACACAAACACAAACAAACAAACAACCGCTGCAACGCATAGAAAAAAAATTAAGCACAGTTTAAGCATTGTTAACATACAAAATAGTGCTATTTAACTATTAAGCCTTTACCATTCTCTTGACAAATTCAGTTGACAGTTTCATATTTCCCCCAGAAAATAGGATTTAACATTTCGAGGGTTGAGCGCAAGACTATCGTAAGTCAGATGATTGTTTTACCCCAAACCTAATCCCCTCACCATGAAGGCGTTATGAAGATTACAACATTTCTTTCTGTAAACAATGAAAATTTAGGTGCCATTGCTCGTATGAGCAATGGCACCTAAATTTGCATTGTTTACAAAGGGGTCCAAGTTGCCCCTAAACAAGGGTTTCAAAAATACGTTTGAGTTACCATAGTCTTGCGCTCAACCCTCGATTTCAAGAAAATTGTTTCCTAAGGAAGCAATTTGCATGAAGCGTTAAAGCCTATTTACTAGGGAAAAATAAGAAAAATATTTCAGAATGTCTTCTGCTGATTTTTGTTACCCAGAGTGTTAGGCGTTAATGCATGGAATGTCAGCCGAAATTAGATTTTTAAAGCAGAGATATAGAATAGGTTTTTAAATCTTTCCCCGCTTGTGGCGACTTTTGTCGTCTGCTGATAATCTTTGCAAACAGCTTGGACCCAGATCAGGTCCGACAAAACGTCGGGCCTGATCTGGATCCAAACTGTATGACACTCTGATAGATTTTTATGAAAAAGTTAATAAAAAAAACAAACAAAAAAAAAAAAAAAAAAAAAAAACAGCAGATAACAAAAAGCATGCATAGAGGTAATGTCATGATAGCTCTACACGAAAACATATGTTTTGGCG
The DNA here is from genome assembly GCA_964016985.1 of Anodontia alba. NCBI lineage: Eukaryota > Metazoa > Mollusca > Bivalvia > Lucinida > Lucinidae > Anodontia > Anodontia alba. Next base: position 112,266,565 of record OZ024826.1, on the reverse strand, counting down.
TTCATTAGAAGCGCCTCAGCGGAGTATATGGATACGCCAGGTTGATTTTTAGGCCTATTTACAAGGGAGACAAGTTTTGTAAATTCTTGTTAGCTTTCCAGCACACGGAGCCCCGTTTGAAAAAAAAGGTTTATCCTAACAATAAAGAATTTGTTCTCAAGGGGATTAAATTCTTTCCTTTCAGAGCAGACCCTTTTCAAAAGAGAGATAGAAACAATTTTACAAGAGTTTCTCCCTTGACAGTGTATTCATTCACCGTAACATGTTATCTGCTAATATTTAAATCTAGCAGGTTAAAGGTTATATGTATTGTTAATGATGATATTTTGTGTTCATATTTTGTTCACTCTGAGCAGCAATAAAACATTTCTAATGACTTGTCTGGTTTCTGTTTCTTTTCTTAACCAGAAATTTCCCTTCCCTTAACCCATAGTAGACTGAATGAACTCCTCCACACTGTATATTGGAAGATCCTAATTGCGATTTTAGGTATATCAGGCTTTATGATTTATTTATTTCGAGAGAAAATTTGTTGAAGTATTGGCAAACAGTGGAGACCCTGATCAGACGCCGCATTCTGCGACATCTGATCTGGGTCTGCACTGTTTGCCAGTTATCCTTTAAGGGTAACCAGACTACAATAGGGTTAAACGTCATACCGTCTCAAATCAGAACCATCAGCCTTTAGAGAACATGTATTGTATGCCATAATTTGGCTTAAAGCACTTGGGCTGCCGACTGAATAACACGTCAGCATTACAATTCATACTGAAGAGAAAAAGAAACGCAGGATAACGTTTTGTTCTCATGCAGGCCCCAGTAACAAGTTGCTAACCATTTTGAGGTGAATGTGTCCACTACTGAACGTTTTGTTTGACGTTTAAGGGAGACAGGACGTGTTACCGACCGACCATGTTCTGGTAGTCCACGCTTGACGTCGCGACTTCGGGTCAGTGCTATTTATCTCTTGCACTTGCGCAATCGTCATCTAACTGCCATCGAAACTCCTTATTACCGTTGGCACGCATTATCACTCGGGACCGTGAAAAAGCGACTGCGCGAGGCTGTTATTTGGGCATGCTGGCCGTATGTTGGCCCGGCTGTGACTGAGGCACGTCGTATGCATATTGCGTGGCTGACGTGACATGCCTTAACCTTTGTCCTGCTGAACCCGGATATACCCTGCCTTTGCAAACAGTGTAGATCCAGATCAGTTGACTTCTGAGGAAGCCAATTGATCTGGATCTGCACTATTTGCCATTCAGCTTGTGAATTTATGTCAACAATCCTTATTAAATAAATAATTAGATTGTCTGTCAGTTAGAAATGGGTGTGGCATCTTAATTTATTTAGCATGACAAGGTTAAGACGATTTTCGAAGAGGCAGTGGAGACGGGTATGTTTGCTGACGAGTCCCGTTTCACTCTATTTCACCCAGATGGTCGACGTCGCGTTTATCGACGTCTTGGGAAACGCTTCGTCAACGCTTGCGTTGTCGAGAAGGATATATTTAGGGTGTTGTTTTCTATGATCTTGGGAGGCATTTCTTATGGTGTAAAATCACAGCTGAACATTTAACAGCAGTAATGTACGGGGATGAAGTCCTTAGCCCATTGCAATCCCTCTTGTGCAGCAACATCAATTGATTTTACAGCATTATAAGGCCTGGTCCCAGATAGCCAGAGCTTGTCATAACTTTCTGGCCAACCATAACATTATCCCATTCGATTGGCCACCATACAATGCAGATTCGTCCCCGATATTCAGGCGCCTCCGTACCCGTATGTCCAATTCGTCACATCTGTGTGACGAATTGGACATACGGGTACGGAGGCGCCTGAATATCCCCAACTCCCTCGCACAGACACTGATTTATTCAGTTGATTATCACTTACAGTTATGTCGGTACCTTCAATTTGCGCTTCAATTACCGACGACTTGTTAGTCACAAACTAAAGAAATTTTGGAAATTTGTTCAATAGTTGTGTTGCTTTAAAACCTTTGAAATAACTTCCAATACCTTTGAAAATATTACTTTAATTCAGCATAGAAGTTAACCCTGCGTTTCTTCTTCACTTCAGTAATACATATATACGCTCGTACATGTAACAAATACAACCTGGTGAACCTATTCAGTGAACAATCTTGTGGTTATGTCAACGCTATCTGATTAACCCTTGTCCTGCTGAATCCGGATATGTCGTGCCCTGCAAACAGTGTAGATCCAGATCAGTTGGCTTCTGAACTGATCTGGATCTACTGGCATTAAGTATGTGTTTTTAATCCACAATCTAGATCAAGTAATCTGATTAGCTGAAAATTAGAAAGTGGGTGGCATCTTAATTTATTCAGCAGGACAAGGGTTGAGATATTGATTCATAAGGGCCGCGTCAGCGAAAAAGTGCATTCGATCATGCGCAAAATGCATAAATTCAGATCATATTGGGCGTGCATAAAAATAAGGAAGACCTCTACTCTCCATTCATACATTCTGTAGTAACCAATGATTCTGTTGGCGGACAGTCATCACGAAAACATGCCTATATTGTTTTGACCCCCTTAAACCCCACTTTTATATAGTAAAACTTGGGTTTACAGTGGTATATATTATTTTTCTATTTCTGCTAAGAACATAGATTATGGGTACCCGTTAGAACCGCCTCGTCGAAGCGGTTCTAACGAGTACCGACAATCTATATTTTGAGCAGAAACATAAAAAATGTCAGAATTTTTTATCTGAAAATGTTCATTCATTGGTGGTAAAATTTTCAGTATATTTGAATAGGCATGTTTTCGTACCGGAATGACCGGAGTGCGACTGAGCGGATACCAGCTGATCTGGGCCTTCGTTGTCCACATAAGCCCGAAGATACCTTTTTGCATGGCGGGGCCCATATTTCGTCTTAAGTATGAGTCCGAAACCAGACGTGACATGACTTCAGAAGAAAATTTAAAATTCAAAACGCATCAAATTTTCAAGGAACGATGAAAAAAAAAAAAAGACGTTTTCTTGTCGAACGACATGTATCATTCGATGGCTTCTCACCTCGTGTACAAATAAAACGCTACACCGAGCGGAGGCTGCATACACTTCAAGGGAAACAATTTTTCTGCTAATTCAATTTTCAAACGAAGCATTTGCCTCAGCAATATTTGCTTTAGGGACATCCCAGTAAGCATTCTATATAAATCTATATCGGGCCGTTATCGGCCCGTCAGGGTAGCTGACGGGCCGATAACGGCCCGATATAGATTTATATAGAATGCTAGCTGGGATTACGTTAACAAAGTATAATATGTGATGTATTTCCCAATGTTCTCATAATATGTAGTGGAACACCTGAATATCGGGGTATACATTTTAAGGTGGCTTTTCAGAATATTGTAGTTTTTCAATTTATCATCATCATTATCATTATTATTAGTAGTAGTAGTAGTATCATCAAGTATTATTATTATTATTAATATTATTATTAATTATTACTATCATTATTTCAAGATACCCGCTTTTACTGCATAAACCGAGTCTCTGTTGTCCGCATGTAGAAACTTAGCATCACAGGCTTTCCAAATGCGCACAGTGATGATTCTGATCTGACTGCGCGAATGCACAGGCTGATCTGAATCTTATGTCAAAAGGTGTGTTTTGTCACGTTACGGCTCAGACATTTCTCATTTCCCATAATATAATATATGGTGATAATGATAGTCTTACATAGCTCTAGATAAGAGGAACATCAAGATAAATATCAGGACGGATTCAGCATTATTTCTGAAGGGGGTTCGATTTAATCAAGTTACCGTACCCAGTCAGAATTCTACGTAAATCTATATCGGGCCGTCATCGGCCCGTCAGGGTAGCTGACGGGCCGATGATGGCCCGATGTAGATTTACGTAGAATGCTAGCTGGGTACTTTCTCGACGTATTTTGAAAGATATAGGCCAAAACGTTTTTCTTCCCATGTCGCGGCTAATTTGTTTCTCACAAGATTTCTTTAATCTGTTTGAACAGTAGGCATATTTGGAACCTGACATGAAATATGAATGGCGAACAACACTAATTTGTCTGATTTTGTTCTTTACTGCATTGATAGGCTGTTATTGACCTGTACCAGTTGTAGTTATCAGTGACAAACGCTGTTTAAAATCGCTCTCAAAATTAATTGCAAACTATAAGTCAATTCGGGACAAATTAATGTGGAATTTTGTGGATGTTATCATAAGTGTATAAACTATCATTGGCTTTAATTACATGAGTGAGTTTATTATAGTTCTTCTATAATTTTAATGAAAAGATGATACATAACAATATTAGATTCATATAAACTGGCCATACTAAGTAAACTGCCCCTAGGCCATATTTTCACTATATATTGAGAATAACTCACTCATATACGGGTCAGGTTCGACAGTTATCGTGACAAGGGAGGCAACTCTGTACCGACCTCATTCGTTACAAGTGTAACTGCACAAAACAAGACTAAGGTGTTTACACGGGCCTTAAATGACTATGTCAGCCGAATCTCAGTTACGCAGCGTGGAAGATTCCTTGAAGGAGAAACATTTGGATGCCATACGCCGAATGTGTTATACTGATCTGAAGGAGTTCACAAAGGGGAAATTTAAACAATGTGTCTCGGACGAGATGATTGCATAGTTACCCGACCACAGCGTATCCCGTATAACAGAGACGGCACAGTGTATAGCAAATGCAGTCCCTCTTGACCAAAAAACAGCAGCCACCACAAAAAGACACGTCAAGTACTGTCACAAATTTGTTGTCGGAAACGTTTGTGCATGACTTAGATTCTACGTTGCAGGCAGATGATGAGCTGTCAAAAGAACAAGTTCACGAAAAAGAACATATAACTGTTGATGACTGTGATGATGACTTGGGTGATATAAATGACAGTCAGCCACCTACAAGTCAAACATCTTCAACTGCCAGTAAAACAGGGGAACCTCTGAGTGACAGCATTACGAAGCTTAAAGAGGCAGTGCATGTAGAAAACCAACAAACAACTATGAACAGCGAATCTAAAGATGAATCTAAATTCAGTAAAATGACACGAAGTGTTGCGAATCATGTAAAGTGAAGCCAAAAAGTAAAAAGAAGTATGACATGATCCAATGTTCTGCTTGCATGGTCTGGAATCATGAAATCTGTGTTGGGCTTTCAAAGGATGACCATGTTGGATTGTGGTCTTGTCCAGTATGCAGAACTGTTCCATCAAACCTAACAGTTGGAATGAAATCTCTGAAAGGAGATGTTGAACTTCTTAAACAAACCACACTGTCCATATTATCTGCGGTACAAGGTCTATCAGCAAATTTAGAAAGCAGTATTGAGAATATCAATGACAAATTAACAGCTATACAGCGACAAATCAATGGCAAAGACATGTGTATCACAGAAAAACTCGAAATTTTGTCAAAAAACTGCAGATAATATCAAAGTGGCATACGATCAAAAGTCCTGTCAAATACTCAACAAAACAACGGCCGTGTTTGAAAAAGTAAAAGCTCAATCTGACACTATTAAAGCTTTGAGTGAAAAACCTACTCCTGTACAAAAACCTGAAATTACAAAAAGAGCTACAATCAACAAGAGTGATATAACCAAGAATAACAATCCTGAACTAAGTAAACTAACCAAACTGAATCACAAACAATCAATTCCTCAGAACAAGTCGAATCACAATCAAACAAAAAAGCGAACACCATCTGATTCTAAACAGAAACGATTCAATAAACCAAATGACCCTCACCAAATAAATGGAACACATGAAGTGGTCGATCTAACTGAAAAGCCGAAAAAGTGTATCCGAGAAACAACGCTACTTGCTGGAAGTTCCATATTCAAAGGTGTGAAAAACAGTGATTTTAATAATGATACAACAGTAAGATCCTTTCCAGGTGCCACCATACAAACACTGAAGTCTAAGCTGGAACAATATGACATTGAACAATGCAAAACAATATTCTTACATGTAGGTGGAAACGATGGTGATAATTGAGCTGATATGGATAGCTTTCAAGATGACTATGTTGACTTATTAGAAAGTTTGGCTTCAGATGACCGCCAACTTATTGTGTCCGGAATACTCAATAGAGGTACAAAAGATCTTGAACCTTATAATCAGCACCTGAAGTCACTGTGCGATGCAAATAACATAGACTTTATCGATAATTATGATAACTTTTTACTTGCGTCTGGTGAATTACCCGACACATACTACGAGGGATGTTCGAAATGAATTGCTTACTGTCCTCTAGCTCGATATCCACGTGGGGCACGATAAAAACCAATACATGCCTGTATAGGGCTATTCGATATCTACACAATGGTGTATAAATGTACATGTTAGACTAAGTGTAAGACATAAAATTTGCCATTTGAATACACGCAGTCATTGACCACTGCAGTAAAAATGGTTGGTAGAAGCGTCGACAGAAAAGATTAAATACGGGCTTACATCAAAGCTCGCTCAAAACTTGGTTGTTCTTTGAAGAAGCTGATGACTGAAATTTCTACTGCTTTTGGACCTTCTTGTGTGGCTTATGACACAGTTCGGCGGTGGAAAAAGAAATTTGAGTCTGGTGTAGAGTCCATCAAAAATGCACCGAAATCAGGTAGGCCAAAATCTGCATCCCGTAAAGAAATCGTTTCCAAAATAAAGGAAATCATTGAAGGAGATGCCAGATTTAAAGTTCGTGATATTGCACGAAAGGTAGGCATATCACTATCAACGGTTCACCTTATTTTGAAGAAGCATTTGAAAGTCAGAAAGATTTCTGCTAGATGGGTGCCACATCTGATGACTGACGAGCAAAAGAGGCAACGGGTTAAAGTGGCCAAAAAGCTGCTTCAAATGTTTCCAAAATATGACAAAAAGCAGTTTGCCAATGTCGTCACAGGTGATGAAACCTGGGTCTATTATTTTGAGCCCGTCAGAAAGGTTAGCAATAAGATCTGGGCCACTAAACACAGCAAACGCCCAATAATTGCCAAACGTTCTTTGAGTACAAAGAAGGTTTTGTATGCAATCTTCTTCTCTGGTGAAGGAATCGCAATAAAAATGCCAGTGAAAAAGGGCAAAAGCATCACCGGAAAGTACTTCAAAGACGTAGTACTGAAGAAACTGAAAAAGTATTATCAGAAACGACGCCCTGCCACTGGTTTTAAACATGTCCGTCTTCTATATGACAATGCCCCAGCTCATACCTCCGCAATAGTTACGGCGTTTTTTGAAGAAAGAAAAAGTAACTGTTTTGCCTCACCCCCCGTATTCCCCAGACCTTGCCCCATGTGATTTCTTTTTGTTTCCGAAATTGGAAGCATTCCTTGCTGGGCGGAAATACCAGTCCCGACAGGCACTTGGATCTGCCAGTCATCAGTACCTTATTACTGTGCCCAAATCAGCGTACCGTGACGCCTTCAAGAAGTGGATACATCGACTGAAACTTTGCATTTCTAGCCACGGGGAGTACTTCGAGGGCATGAAATGAGTACTTTTGGGCTAACTTGAAATTTGAAGTCTCCAGATAGAAATAAGCAATTCATTTCGAACATCCCTCGTATCATAGAGATAAAACTCACCTTAATGTTGCTGGTACACGGAAACTGCTCAAAGCTTTCGATAAATTTTGCAAAGTAACAGGACCATTCAAATCCTCAGATATTAGGCCACAGAGACAACAACGAGGCAACATGTCGCCTCCTGGCAGGAGATATCATTCTCAGAAATACTGTCACATTTGCAAAATCAAAAATCACCATACCCAGGAATGTTGGTTCAATGGACGAAACACCGAAAGTATTGGTCGCGCTGCATACTAGGATGCACTAGGGCATATAAAACGCAGTCTGCAAGCCACTCAAACATTTTCTGATACTGTAGACTCCCTAATATCAATTCGAAACCAGTCTGGCTCGATTAGCATGCAGAACGATACAATCAATCTCGGTGTTTTATCCCCAGATTCAAATCATGAACGGTTGTGTAATAACAACATGCCTACTTATAATCGTATCGATGGTTCCACTTGCCTTTCTGACGAAATGCCGTCAAGAACTCTTGACTTACAATTTTCGTCCAAGGGGTTGCACTTCTGTAATCTGAATATACGATACCTCGTTCCAAAGCTAGACGAACTTCGCTTAGCTATGGCAACAGAGCGGTGCCCATATATACTTGGGGTTTGTGAGACTTTTCTTGAGCCAAACATCTCAGATAGTCAAGTGATTATCGACGGTTATAGTATAATACGAAAAGATAGATCGGACACCCAAAATAAATCTAGTAGCGGCCTTGTTTTATATCATAGAAATACGCTAAATTGTAGACGCCGACCAGAATTAGAAGCCTCAAACATTGAAACTTTGTGGTCAGAGCTTACCCTGCCGAATTCTAGACCATTTCTCATTTGCACAGTTTACCGCCCTCCCAGTGCCAAGTCTGAATGGATAGAATTATTCGAGAAAGAACTATCTGTTGCCCAGACAACTGGGTTCGAAATAATTTTAATGGGCGACTTTAATATTGATTATAGTCCCCGTGTAAATCAGAAGTGGCATAGAATGGTGCAGTTGTTTGATTTATCTCAGTTAGTTAAGGAACCAACACGAATTACTGAATCAACAGCCACAATAATTGACCATGTCTATTCTACTCACCCTGAACACATAACTGAATGCTTTATTTCTCATTTTTCTATTAGTGATCATTTTCCGGTATGTTTTAGCAGAAAAATTAATTGTAAAATATCCAAAAACGATCATATCACAACGACATATCGTTGTTTTAAACACTTTGATGAGTCACGTTTTTTGACGGACCTTGAAATCGATCTCAGCAACTTTTCTGCAGATTCCTCTGACATTGATCTAGATTTCTTTACTTGGCACCAACTGATAATGAAGCATTTAGACAACCACGCTCCTGTGAAAACAAAAAGGGTTAAACAAAAGCGCCTCCCTCAATGGTTCACACCGGAAATCACGCACATACAAAGATTACGAGATAATAGCAAACGCCTCAAACAATGGTCTGACTTCAAAAAGTACCGGAATAAAGCACGCCAACTAATAAGTTCTGCAAAACGTAAATATTTCTCCGAAGCTATCTCTAATAACAAAGATTCCAAATTCATATGGCAACACTTACGTTCTGTTAATGCCAACAAGAAAACTTCCTCAAATAATTTTCCCGAAGAGTTTATAGTTAATGATGAGAAGATAACAAGCCCCGAAGATATTGCTGCTAAATTTAATCACTTTTTCACCTCAATAGCTGATTTTCTGAACAAACATCAAGATGAGTCTCCAGAACTTGACACCAACCAATTACGTCAGTTTGTTAATGAAAAAATACCCGAAAATACATCTTTTCGTATTCCATTTATTACTTGTGGACAAGTACTGTCATTTGTTAACAAACACGACTCCTCAAAAGCCACAGGTATAGATGGCCTTGGACCTAGAATTATCAAATTAGCTGCGAATATTTTATCGCCATCTATTATTTCACTTATTAATAAAAGCATCATGATAGGTAAATTTCCAAGTCAGTTAAAATCGGCAAAAGTATTCCTTATATACAAAAGCGGAGCAACATCAGATCCTGCAAATTTTCGGCCGATCTCAATCTTACCGACCATCTCAAAAATATTTGAGAAACATGTAAACCAACATTTAATGGGTTTTCTAAATAAGTACAAAGTTATCCATGAAAGCCAATCTGGATTCAGACAGAAACATAGTTGTCAAACTGCACTAGTTAAACTCTCGACCATTGAATGGCGTGTATTGATAAGGGAGACATTGTAGGAACTCTCTTTATCGACTTCCGTAAGGCTTTTGATGCTGTAGACCATTCAATACTAATACAAAAACTCTCCATGTATAAACTTAGTCAAAATGCCGTTCAATGGTTTTCCTCTTATCTTAGCGACCGTCAGCAAGCAGTTGTACATGATAAAGGTATATCTGCGTATGCACAAGTGCTTTCCGGTGTACCACAGGGATCGATATTAGGCCCCACCTTATTCTTGTTATTTATCAACGACCTACCTCTATTTCTCAAATACTGTTATGCGGACTTATATGCTGATGATGCTACATTCCATACATACAGCAAAGATAAACAGTCCATCAAAAAATTACTTACAGTCTGATTGTAATGATTCCAAGTACTAGAGCAGATGTAATAAAATACATGTACATGATCAGAAAACCTCCTGTATGGCTTTAGGTACCAGACATCGATTAGATGGTTCTCATCTCTTAGACATTAAGTCAGATGACATTAGTATTAAACAAGTGTCGAATCAAAAGCTTTTGGGGCTTTATATAGATGAGAATTTAAATTGGAATACCCACATTGATTATCTTTGTGCTACTGTCTCCTCCAAAATATCATTGCTTCGACAATTATCAGAATATGTCCCTATACACGTACAAAAACTTTTTTATCAAAGCTATATTCTCCCTTTGTTAGACTATGGCTCGGTAACTTGGGGATCAACGTCTTCTGCAAATATCGAAAGGTTAGTAAAACTACAAAAACGAGCAGCAAGAATCATTCTTAATGCTGACTTCGACACATCATCTGCATCCATGTTCCAGGAGCTTGGTTGGGCGTCAGTGGCGAGTAGAATTAAATACAATACTGCTGTTGTTACATATAAAGCTTTAAATAACATGACTCCAGACTATATCAACAAGTTGTTAACACCGATGTCGCAATCACACAATTTCAACTTAAGATCAGGAGAAAATGGCACACTCTATGTGCCAAGGTCGCGCACTAATCTCTATAATGGCTCATTTTCATGTTCAGCGCCCCGCCTATGGAATTCTTTGCTTCTTGCTACTAGAAATGCTGAGTCTTTAACAACTATTAAGAGACTGGTAAAACCATTATTGTAGGCACAGTCTGGTAAATGTTTTTATGCTTGTCTTACTAATTTTAATTAAATTAGTTTCACGTAATTTTGAACTGTACAGCATTGCGATTGCTAAGTTTCATTAAGCCTACTCTAGTTGACTATGATATTATAATGACTGTTTCTAATTACTTATATATTTTAGCACAACTGTGATTATGCTCACTAGAACACTTAATGATGAATGTTATACCTGGCGGGACCATGTTTAATGTACCAGTACGCAGGGCGCTTGTTGTCTAGACATTGGGTCTGCCACAAGCACCCTGCTCTACTGGACATTCGATTTTGGCATGGTCTTCCACGGTATATATGCAATACGTTGTTTGTTGTGTTGAGCGAGGTATGTGATAGCTCTCCTGTGAAGACTCAACGAAATTTTTAGCATATCCATGTATTTTACTTGTGCCGATTTCTAGTGACGCTTCTTTCATCCAGAGACGTTTTATATGCTCGTAAAAGATATTAATTAATAGGTGCATTATGTTAACTAGGAACACATATGATTTTATATCTAGAATGTATGTCCTGTCCTTTTAAATCTTGCATTTGACCTTTGTCTTAAGATTTTAGAATTGTCTTATTGATGCAGTATTGTATCACTCAACTCTTTTTTTTTCTTCTTCTTCTTCCTCTTATGAATCATGTGATTTGTTTTTATTATTGTAAATACGTATATATTTGTTTGTTTTAGAGGGCCGCAAGATAGACTAGCTTTTAGCTAATTGCGTCACCCTCTTAAAATATTGTTTAAATAAATAAATAAAAAAATAAATAGACCTGAGTAAACAGTGTAGACCCAGATCAGACGCCGCAGAACGCTAGCAATTTTATACACATTCATAGGTTGTAAAATCATCACGAAAACATACCTATGTAGTTGTGACCCCTTCAAACCCCACTTTTATAAAGTAAAACTGGGGTTTACAGGGGTATACATTATTTTTCTTAGTTCTGCTCGAAAACATAGATTGTTGGTACTCGTTAGAACCGCCTCGTCGAGGCGGTTCTAACGAGTACCCACAATCTATGTTTTGAGCAGAAATATGAAAAATGTCAGAATTTTTTATCTGAAAATTTTCACTTTTTGGTGCTAAAATTTTCAGTATATTTGAATAGGCATGTTTTCGTAATGTGGACTTTTTTGAAGCGAAGTATAAGGTAAAGCGTAAGGGATGTGGATATTAAGGGTAAATACGGTATCCCAAACTTATACATAATTTTCCATGAGAATAAACTTTTTGAGTCAAAGAGGGGTTCGACTGAATCCGCCCCTGAGTATTATTCTAAATTTTCTACACAGCATGTTATGAATACTCATCGCAGAGGTGCTTCTAATGAGTACACACAACATTTTTTTTGTAGGAAAATCAGAAAATCATAAATACTTGACGCAAAAAATGGGATATTTGTTGTGGCTAAGAGGTGTTTAATTTACATAGGTGTGTTATAGCGAAGGCTCCGTACTGGCTAACCGAATGCTTAGGTTGAACAGTCTTTGTTACATAAAGCCTCTAGGCTCCATATTGACTATCCGGAAGTCTTTGTCTGTAGTCTTTGTCTGTTATATAATGCCGTTTTGTTAATATTGATTAAAGCCAAGGCTCGGGCGCGGGGGGGGGGGGGGGGGTGGGGGGGGGGGTTAGGAGTGGGGGTAACTTGGGGGTAAATTTGGTACGGGTGTGCGAGCTAGTGTTTCGAAACCTACCCCATTCATATATCTGGCCATTGAAAAAACAGACCCATTCATATACATGTACTTGATCGTCCAAAATGTTGACCCATTCATATACTGCCCTTTGACTTTATACCCATTTATTGCTGGTAGTTAGACAAATATAGCAGTCAACTCATTGAATACCAAGAGAACAAGCACCCTTGACAAAACTGAGCGAAAAAAAATACGCATATACCAGGATGTCAGAAAAGTGGGGCCTTTCACATACAAATCAAGAAAAATAGGGTCAGACATATACTTTTTGTTAAAAAATATAGCGTCAGTCTGAAAACAGGGGGCCAATCATATACCTGGCAGTGCTGAAAAAGGGGGCTATTCGGCACGCACATCCGTACTATGTCATACGAGGGGAGTTCAATAACTCTGGGTTTAACTCACAGATTGGAAGATTGTTTCAACATTATTTTTCAATGTAATCCCCCTTTACTTCAATGCATTTGGCCCACTTTTCTTTTAAGCAGTCTATGCCTTTGAAATAAAAGTCGTCTACATCACGAAAACATGCTTATATAGTTTTGACCCCCTTAAACCCCACTTTTATATAGTAAAACTGAGGTTTACAGGGGTATACATTATTTTTCTTATTTCTGCTCAAAAACATAGATTGTAGGTACTCGTTAGAACCGCCTCGTCGATATTTATAATATCACTCGGGCTCATATTTTGGATTACCTCCCGGTCACGTGAATTACCTAGCAACTTCTATTAGTTGGGTTATAAAACATCTATACGATACCTTTCTGGGCGACAGTAAAATCTATAAGCCCCGCTGTGCTGTGGACCACCAAATGAGCTATCGCCCTAGGCCTTCGGCCTTGGGCTTCGGGCGATAGTTCATTGTGGCCTACAGCACCGAGAGGCTAATAATTTTAATTGTAGCATAGAAAGGTATGAAATATGTATGCATACCAGATAAGGAAATCCTGAATTCTACCCGAGTTAGAAATTCGCATCCTACCCAGATTATCCTACCCAGAGTAGGATAACACAGGGTAGGATAAAAATCAAGACATTTCACGTGTTTGATGTACATTGGTTGTATTAGACGTTACGTAATCCATTGTTAAGGTTAACGTCACTGAACGTAAAAACACCGTTAAACGTCACAGTAATGTCATCAGAATATGGCGGACGTCAACCATCAAAGTGATTGCATCATTTAAATCCCACGTTCAAAATTGAAAAAGTATTCAAGAAAAAGGATCTTAAAGTGGGTATCAGGGTAGATAGAAAAATCCGTCTCTCGGAATTACAGTCTGTTATCACTCGGGAAGCGTCGTTTTCCAGACAGTGACTCTCAGGAAGGATTTTTCAGTCGATCCCTCGCACCCATCTAACATTCTTATAATCTTAGTTTATACGCTCTGCTAATCTAAATCTCGTAATCTTGTTTTGCATATTAAACCCAGTGGGCACACAACGTTAAAATGACGTCGTATCAACGTCGATGCGACGTGATCACGTCGCATCGACGTTGATACGACGTCATTTTGATGTTGTTTGCCTGCTGGGAAAAATTTAATAGAAGTTTACATAGAAAATACAAAGGGACTGATGTTTACTATTTTCATAAAACGAGTATTGTTAAAACTGACCAACATCACATAACGGAGTAAATTCTCATAGTATGAGAAATACAAAACTTTTCAGAGACATTTAGTATTTAATACTTTCTGTGCTAATTCGGAAAATAGGCTTTGAAATTTCATGCAAATTTTCTCAAATTGTGCAGACAATTTCCATGAAATGTAATACCTATTTGCTTGGTAAGAATAGAAAAAAAAATAAAATAAAATGCCGTCTGCCAAACTTTTAAAGGCTGGTGTGATGCGTGACCGGAATGTTCCACTTTTGCTAAGGTTGAATACTAATAGCATTCTATTGAAAATTGTAATGGCTGATCACTGAATGACCCACGTTGTAAAATATGCCACACCACGGATGCAATGTTTACATACTGGTAAAGATTAACTCATACCTGTACAAATCTCGCTTCAACGACTTCATAAGGCTTAAAAGTCAGGACAGTTCAAACTGAAGCGCATTATAGCAAGTTCGCTGCCGCATGTGGCCGACATGTGGCGCAGGCCTGCGCGAGCAAGCTCTATCGTACATCATACGTTCCGTTGTCGTCAAACCAAACCGGAAATAAACATTTTGTTTGCACTTTGCCGGGTTCTCAATTAATATGGCAGATCTATTTGTATTTGCCGGGACCAACTAGAAAAACCGGTATTAGAATTCAGTACCAAAATTTTTACGGTATGGCTTGGGTCTTACCGAGTCTCCGATGTTCATGATTTTGTGTGTTCTTTGTTTCCAAAGGCAATCCTTTTTTACTTTCACTTTACACATTTTGAATAAAACATAGTACATTACGAGCTGGCCTTTTGGCATTGCCTCTGTTCATATTAGTAGCTTATCAATAGCGGGTCGCCCTGACGAGCTGCATATATAGGAGTTCTGTTACTCACACATCAAATACGGGAATTATACTGGACCCAGGTTAATGGGAAATTATCTACCGGAAATATCTACTGGAAATACCGTCGACACTTGGACGAATAGTCGTGTATCTGTTGACATAATAGTCGTGCATCTGATAACCAATAGAATAGAATATAATGTTTTATTATCCTATTATGGCCTCTTTCGGGTATAGTGTTAAGGAGATCGTTCGCTTCCATACCGATTTCGCCTCAAATGAAATTATGCGTCAGCATAATGCAGTAATGCGCCATCAAGGTTTTGAAGGAGCAGCTTATAAAATAATGGTTCGCCCAGTCCTAGAGTAAGGTTGTTAGGTTGAATAAGATTACAGTTAGCTCCCTTGATTCGTTGTCCAGAAGAAGGAAATATATTCGCACAAATAGTCCCTTAGTTAACTGCATAGTTTGGTGACTGTATGACTGAGAAGACTGTTATCAGAGCATCACAGAATAAGTTACATATGAAGGTCTTGAAAAATGTTAATTATTCCAGTTTCTTCTGATTTCAGGAACATAAATGACCCAAAGCACATCCCTTGACAGTGCATCTACAAAGGCCAAGCACCACAGGTGCTTGGTTTGATAGCTGATAGCAGGAGAGGGAGCTGATCAAGCCCTTGTTAGAATAGGATTAATTGACAGGAAGGACAATGTGTAAAGAAGCTTATGAAAGTTTGTAAAGATTGAAATGTTGTGAGCAGTTATTCCAAGAGATGCTTGTATGGACAGCTAAGGAAAATTCATTGTG
The DNA here is from genome assembly GCA_964016985.1 of Anodontia alba. Taxonomy (NCBI): domain Eukaryota; kingdom Metazoa; phylum Mollusca; class Bivalvia; order Lucinida; family Lucinidae; genus Anodontia; species Anodontia alba. Next base: position 112,250,642 of record OZ024826.1, on the reverse strand, counting down.
GTCCGGGGCCAGGTTTGGGACCCCTAGGTGTAGTCAGGAAGAAGTGAAAAGCGTGCAAAAGCGCGCAGCCAGATTTGTAATACTGTCTAGTGATTAGCTATAGTCAAAATGTTGAAAAAAAAAACTCACAGGATACTAGTAACTGTCAGCAAAGTCCGTGACACCTATTACTTGTGTATACGTCAGAGGTAAATTTGACAATTCGGAGTGAACCAAAAACTCGGAAAATTACTGGAGTCATATCTTTGAACTAGGTTAGTTCAAAGATTTTTGATACATATTCCATCCTGTGCAACTTAAGCGTACATGCAATTGCTGAAGCTAAAAGACCCGCTAGTTTTTTTTTTTTTTTTTTGTTTTTTTTTTTTTTTTTTTTTTTTTTTTTTTTGTGAAAAAGCTAATAGTATTACTTGTACTTCTGGGCCCAGTTGTTCAAAACTAACGTTGTCGTTAGTTAACGTATCGTTAAAACTTGTGACGTTGATCATTAAACACGACATATACACTAATTTGCAAAAGCTGCTCACATTTTTTTCAGCAAAAATACCTGTGAATTAGATATTGTACTTGCTAGAACAGTTAACATTTTGATCATTAAGGAGTTCGTTAAGCTAATGATGCTTTGAACAACTGGGCCCAGATTTATAAGCTACAGTATATTCAAGTATCATTTCAAGAACAATTTCTATTCATTTAGTGAATAACAAATGATTTAGAAGGATTTTTCTTCTTGTAATGTGCACAATTAGACATGCAACTATATTATTAATCCAGATAAGGCATCTTGAACATTGTCATTGCTAGTTACAGTCGAAACTCAATGACTCGAATATCTTCGGGAAAATTGAAATTCGTTCGAGACATGGGTAGTTCGAGCCACTGAGGGTAATCATGACACCAGTTCAGGAAGCAAATAGTGATAATTTAGGGAAATCTTTTCGATTTTCTATACACTGATGATTGTATGTTGTATGTACTTATTAGAATCGCCTCGATGAGGCGATACTAATGAGTACACACAACATACAATTCCATGATAAAATAAGAAAAAAAATCATTAAATATTTGTTTTCTTGAGCTATTGGAAGAATTTTGTAGGGACTGAAAAAAGAGTTCGAATCATCCACGGTAAAGTAGCCTTCCGTGTTCGAGCCATTGAGGTTATACTGTATACAGGTGTGACAGGTGTGACATCCCTTATTTAGTGAACAGACCTGTTCCACTACTCAACTGGAAAGTGTCAACAGTCTTTAAAATTCGGGAAACACCTATAACTGTTCTGTGTGGATAAGGAGAGACACGCGCGTACATTACATCAGTTACCTAATTTGGCGTCCAAAAACAGGTGCCTTCAACATCACTGCAATAACAGAGGCACCTCATGACAAAACCGACAAAATGGCATGTGCGCCCTGCGAAGACTCAGACCAGCCTGGGAATTTATTAAGTTGATCAGGTCAGAGTCCTCGCTGTCCGCATGAAGAAAGCTTGGGTACTTAGCTACCCACTGAGCGTACAGCGAAGACTGATCAGACTATAAGAGGTTGCAGAGCGAACTCATTGTCTCTTCAGTTAATGAGCAGACTTGTCTGCATATTTTTTATCATTCGAAAATGGGAAGTGTCAACTTTACCATAGCGGCCATTACATACGAGTTATAATACAGTCGAACCTCGTTATCTCGAACTCGCTTATTTCGAATTACCTCTTATCTCGAAGTGAAAATCTGGTCCCTGTTTTAACATGAAACTATGACCACAGGTAACAAAATAATGTGGAAAAGAGGAGCAATTTAGGAGAAATTGCTCCTTAGGAGCAATTTCTCCTCTTTTCCACATTATTTTATACTCGCATATATATATATATATATATATATATATATATATATATATATATATATATATATATATATATATATATATATATATATATATATATATATTTCTAACTTCAGGAGTCAAATTATATATCCATTTGTTAAATATGGTTGTTCAATTTATTGTTTTCCTGACTCTCTCCTCTGATATGTCGAGGTACGGATATCTCCAAATGTTCAGTGAGTCCCTTGGAATTCGAGATAACGAGAGTCGACTGTATCTATTATCTATATGTGATGCATGTTCCAAGATACCCTACGTCCCCACCCTAACCCCCACTCCGACCATGCAGTTTAAACAAAGTCATAATTCGCAAAATAAGAATACTTCATTGACGTTTAAGACATAATAAACTTATAATCTTGAGTCGGAAATGTATATAGACATCTTTGATGCCACAATTCTCGTTTCTATCACACAAAAGGAAAGGGCGCGCGAAATTAATAATTCTTGATTCCTGTATAATAATAAGCCTTAACCTTTGCTTAACAACGATAGGAGAAGAAAAACTAATTAATTTTCTCGGAATAAAGGGTGCCTCTCTGGCTGTCTTCACAAATAATTACATGACTGTAATGACATCTACCAGAATAGTCACGAGCCGTTTTCCCGGGTGTTTTCACTTCCAAATCGTATAGCGTTTTATTCAGGAAACACATGCCATTATTATAAATAATGAGAACCATGAGTTCACATATAAAAGAGGTTGCACAGCGTCTCAAATGCAAGTTGTTTCGAATAGCTGGTACATATGATAAGAATTTGTACATTGTAGTTCAGTATTTTTATAAAAGCTTCACGTTCTGTATGCTAGGTAAAAATTACAGCACACAACATTTTGAAATATTTTTTCTTATTTTTCCGAGAAACGAGGCATTGACTTTTCATACAAACTGACTCCTCAAGAATGAAATGTCATAGCCTATCTTCTTGGAAAATTAAGAAAACTATCATCAAGTTGACTGTGTGTATTAATTAAACTATTACAAGAATTTATTAACGTTTAGCATCCTTGGTAAAATTTCAGTAGACGAAAATTTGAAATATTTTCCTACTCCTTTTTCAGACAATACACTTTGAAAAGTGTCATCCATTTATCGTCTGCTGAATTAAGCCAGAGAGTGGTAACGATTGAACATCTACCGGACTATCTTGTTGCTGTTGTGTTTTAATGGACGTATATTGGACACAGGCAGGCCTTCATAGAAAGATTCAATGATTATATGACAGAAACGCAAATTTAACTGAGGTAAATGGTATAACTTTTTGTCTTCTATCAGCTGTTATGACACCCGCCTAGCTCTTACCTTGCTTATACAGTCGAACCTCAATGGCTCGAACACCGATGGCTCATTTACCTTGGCTAATTCGAACTCGTTTTTTAGTCCCTACAAAATCCTTCAAATAGCTCAAGAAAACAAATATTTAGGGATTTTTTTCTGATTTATCATGGAATTGTATGTTGAGTGTACTTATTAGAATCGCCTAGATGAAGCGATTCTAATGAGAACACTCAACATACAATCATTGTGTAGAAAATCGAAAAGATTTCCCTAAATTATCGCTATTTGCTTCCTAAAATGGTGCCATGATTAACCCTCAGTGGCTCGAACAACCCATGTCTCGAACGAATTTCCATGGTTCCAAAGATGTTCGAGCCACTGAAGTTCGACTGTACCTAGTTTCATGTAAATCTGATGTGCCAACACTTTACAGATGCTAAACCTGCAATTTCACTCTGATGACATAAACCTCAGCTTCGCCACCATTTAGTACGGATTCCAGTACTCAAGGTTAGCTAACCCTATCATCTGAAAGATGTAAGATTTATCTTGACATATGAAGAAAGCCTGGATAATCTGTATATAACACAATTGTATAGCAGATATACATACATTGCATTTCGCGAAAACTTGCACGTTTCTTTGGAGGCACAGATTATACTTTACAAATTCTAAGTATACAAAACCTTGTGAATTCAGGTTAAAACCATGAAAAAGAAAGAAACAAAATGCTAAAAACAGAAAGCAGAATGTTTATTTTCTCATGCGCATATACAAGCATGGTGTTATTTGTGATACCCCGGTTGTTTTCCGCTTTTGAGGGAGAGTATCCCGTTTACCTGGCTGACATCAATTTTTAAATTTCGCATGCAAACTGCATTTTCAAACAAACCTTCTACCGTTTTCTAAAGCCTTTATTAGAAGGAATGCAGAAATGGATAAACACCAAAAAATTTTCCATTTTTCGTCCACAATTGACGCTACAACTAAGAAAACGATTGATTGCAAATTTTGATACCATTTTGAATGATATAGTTTACCAGAGATTTTTTTTTTTTTTTTTTTTTTTTTTTTTTTTTCACAAAAGCATATTCGTATGGAACACTGTATTGTACTTACGTAAGTCTCAACTAGAATGCACAGTCGATGGCGCGCCATCGCAAATCCCCACGCTCTTTGCTAATGTCGCTAAAAGCATGACGGACGGACTTGCTCTCCCACACCCTTACCATGAGGGAGGTCATGTAGTAAGTTTAATTAAATTCCGCCCAGTAGTTTAGAAGATAGCCTGACGGACAGACGGACAGACGCCGGACGGAAAAATAATGATGTTCTCGCACACTGTAACCATGAGGGGAAGTGATGTAGTAAGTTTGGTTGAATTCCGTGCAGTGGTTTAGGAGGAGATAGCGTGACGGACAGATGGACGGACGATTGACGCACAGAAAAATAATGTTGCTCTCGCACACCCTTACTAGGAGGGAAAGTAATGCAGCAAGGTTGGTTGAATTCCACCCATTGGTTTAGGAAAAGATAGCGTGACGGATAGATGGACGGACGACGGACGCACAGATGGATGGACGCATGGAAAATTAATGTTGCTCTTGCACAACCTTACCATGAGGGGAAGCAAGTTTGATTGAATTCCGCCCAGGAGTTTAAGAGGATATAGTGTGACAGACAAATGGACTGACGACAGACACACGGACGGATGCACAGAAAAATAATGTTGCTCTCGCACACCCTTACCATTAGGGGAAGTGAAGCAGCATGTTTGGTAGAATTCCACCCAGTGGTTTAGGAGGAGATAGCGTGATGGACAGACGGACGAACGGACATTCCCACGTTCAGGCATTTATTAGGTATTTTCTATGTTAAAAAATACCCAGAGTACGTTAAAAGTACCGACTAGTAGTCTACAGAATAGATTAGTGTAAACAAGTACCCAACATATGCCAATTCGTGTGCCCAGACGTACGGACGGACGCGTTAACAATACCCCATCGCTTTTTTTTTTTTTAAAAAAAAGCGTGGGGATAAAAATGCATGTTGAGGGGAATCGCCGCGCATTTCTTCATGTCCATAATTTCAAAACCTTTACCAACATAATAATTGACGTAATTTCCGCAAACTAAAATGTTCATCAAAATTCCATAAAATACATGGCGTTTTACAAAACGCAACAAAAATTTTGAACAATTAGTGTTATTTTATATTCAGATATCAACTGTACAGATTACTTTATCGCGAGTTGGGTGTATATTGGATGTATACTACCTAATTAGTATATACATGTGTACTATACGCGCAGTAGAACTTCAGTTGATTAGCAAAACTCTAAACCAGTATCATGCAAAATGCATGCGTTTTACCAAAATTCAATTCGTTTCGTATTGCTATACAGCAGTTTTGTATGAACCAATATCCAAGTTTACATATACAAAAACTCAGCCGTATATCTTTCCGACTGTAGGGTTACGTTTTTGTTTTTGCAAGATTAAGGAATTAAGAAGCCCGACTAATTGTAGGGGTCACTACCAGTGAGCCTCCCTGGCTGAGGCATGTCCCTCATGCTTGTCCTGTCCTCCCTAAACTGTGAAACCCAGCGATAAAAGGTTGAACGAACCATGCAGTCATTAGTTGAATTTTTCTGCAAACCTTGAGGAATGCAGTAAGGTTTGTCACCCTCAAAAAGCAGGAGTTTTATTACAGAGCTCCATTCTTGCAGCTTAGTATATGACAGCCCTACTACCTACCTTGTTTGAATGCTCAAAATTTCAAGTACATGTATTTATAGGCGATTAAATGTAGTTTTCGCTTATGTATGATATGTTAAGGTAGCTGCACGTGGAAGGACAGGAGCATGAAATGTCCCGATATTTTCAGACCGCCCCTTGTATATTACTGCACGATATTGACTTCCACTGTCATATGCGAAGTATACAGATGGGGTATATGTTTTGTCTATTCCGTAACAATATTTAAGCGTGCGTTTGTTTGCGCGTGTGTAAAGTTTTGTTCTGTTAAAGATTTCTCCAGAAGAACTGGGGCCAGAATTTTGAAAGTTATAAACATTGGGTACGACTTGTTGTATTGTGAAAGAGAGAATCAGGCCTGTTGATGGATTCGTGCCGGTCGGGGCTATACATGATTCATTAGTTATTTTTATTATTATTATTTATTTATTTATTTATTTATTTATTTATTTATTTATTTATTTTTAAATATAATTTATACATTTTGACAAAAATCTAAACTCTCATAGTCCTTTAGTGTTAGGGAACCCCTGTGCTTACCGAATAAACGTGTGAAACTGAAACCATAACAGGACTACGGCGAGAGTTCATATTCCTAAAACTTGATTTAACACTTAGCTTGCAGAGTAAAAGTTTAGCAGACGAAATTTGGTAATATTTCCCAGAAATTAGACCTTGACCTTTCTGGCAAATGGTCTCCGAAAACCTAACAAACGAAGAATGACTGCAACAGAAGGACCTTTGAAAAAATAAACGAAAACAAATAAAATGAATAAAAACAAAAACAACAAAAAAAAAACCAACAAAAAAACACTGAACGCGCTTTCATATCATAATATCGTTAACCCATTTATGCAAAGTGGACTCTTCTACTTTTTACCCTTTTACAAGTCCAATTCCAATGAAAGGGGTGTCTGGATAGTCTTTAATCATTTCCGTGTTTTATAAAATAAATCCTGTACTTACCGCAAACAGCGTTCCGTGGCGTCTGATCTGGGTCTACAGTGTTTGCCAATGTCCCTTTTATAGGACGCTAGGCAAAAATGGATTATTTCAAAGTCATGCTCCCATCTTCGACAGTACATCAAGACAGCGTCCTTTGTACACAGTTTGAAACATCCGCCTTCATAACATTAACAAAAACAGAAAATTTCCGCTATGAAGTCCATTTTTGGGACTGTCAAAAAGTGGTCTTGTCAGTGGGGTGGTCTGAATTTTCATCACGAAAACATGCCTATATAATTTTGACCCCCTTAAACCCCATTTTTTATAGTAAACTGGGGTTCACAGGGATATAGCATATATTATTTTTCTTACTTCTACTCAAAAACATAGATTAAGGGTACTCGTTAGAACCGCCTCACCGAGGCGGTTCTAAAGAGTACCCACAATCTATGTTTTGAGCAGAAATATGAAAAGTATCAGAATATTTTATCTAAAAATTTTCATTTTTTGGTGGTAAAATTTTCGGTATATTTGAATAGAGGTGTTTTCGTAATGGCGTACCCACAACATACATCCGTTTTCTCTGGAGACCTCTGTTACATGTATCTTCAGCTATGCACAAGTTATAGTCAGTTAATATATTTTCATATTTTCCTTGTTCTTGATTAAATCAAAAAGAAACAATATTAGAAAAGGTACCCGTACAGTTAAAAGTTTAGCGAGAATTCCATATATATTATTCCTAAGTTTTTTACCTAAAAATTTTCAGTTTTTGCAGGTGTAATTTTCTATATATTTAAATCGGCATGTTTTCGTAATATTATACAAATTACAGTTAATGTCCTAAAAATAGAACACTTTATTCCATACTTTTTGGTCACACTTTTGCTTTTGTGCAGTTACTTCTTAAACTTAAAAAAAAAAACTTAGTGGAATGGCAAACACTGTAGACCTTGATCAAACCTTAGTCATTACGAAAACAGGCCTAGGGGTATAAAATGGCCATCAGAGCTAAAAACAACGTAAAAAAAACAAGCTTCAAACAACATCTCCGCCGTAACCACTGGGCGGATTTCAACCAAACTTGGTAAGCTTGTTACTTGTGCCAAGACAAAGGCATTTAAATATGAATATCAAGTCTTGCACTTAAAGCAGATGTTCTCAGGTGAGCGATTTCAGGGGCCATGACATTGTTTTTCTTATTTCCCCACGAAAACATATGTTTTAGGTACTCATCAGAAGCGCCTCCGCGAGGCGCTTCTGTTGAGCACCCGCAACATTTGTTTTCCTGAAGAAATAAGACAGGTGCCCTTACATGTTGGTTTGAAAATTGTTTTGTCAATGGCGATGGCTTAGAATTAGCATTTCACATCTAGTATATGTGTTAAAGTAATGTACTTCCAGAACTTATTTAATCAAGTACGGAGATGACCCCACGCAATGACAGCGACAGTTTAGACGCCAGCTTCACCAGTTCTACACAGAATAAGAAACCAATGTACAGTCTTACCAAAGCCTCTCAGCACTGGATTATAAAGACCACGACCTCACCTACCAATGTTTTCAAAGCCTCATCGCCATGGCTGGTACGAAATACGTCATCAGAGTTCGACATCACAGACTCCTCACATCAATGGATGACAGAGAATATTACCTCAAATGAGAATATTACCATAGATTCTGAGCAATGGATGGCACAGGATACGTCCGCATATTTCAATATTACAGAAACCTCGCAGCCATTGATGATAGAAAACATTACCTCTCTTGGCAACTTACTCGAAGTCTCTCAATCATGGATGCCACAGAACACGACTTCGTCCTTCAGTGTTACAGAAACCTCACAGCCATGGACGTCAATTGTTTTGTTTGGCATTTCACTTTCATTGCTTATCGCTGGAATTCTGGGAAATTCTTTAACTGTGGTCGTCCTAACAAAGACTCAGTTTAAGACCACATCGCATGGAGTATATATAACAGCACTGGCAATAGCTGATACGATATCACTTATCTCAGTGACAATAGAAAAACAGTTTATGAAGGACTTGTTTGGGTTAGATTTTCGAGCTATCACGCCTTTTCTCTGCAAACTTTTTAGATACGTGTATCGTTCGACAAGGCTGTGCTCATCGGCGCTCGTTGTTTTTATCTGCATTGAACGTTTCATTGCAGTATGGTTTCCATTCAAAGTGAAGTCAGTGCTGTCTCAACGCTTTGCAAGGGCGTCAACGTGCTGCATTTATATAGTGGCATATAGCATCAATATACAGTTGACCAGGTACGACACCTTGAGAAAGAACATTTGCCTACTTGACACTGCCGCTCTGAGACAATCCTCTGTGGGAAATATACTTATGGGTGCAGTATGGTTTCTTAATAGAGTGCTACCAACAATATTGTTACTGTCCCTCACTACCTTAACATTTGTTAAGTTGTATTACCTACGAGCTCGTAGACGTGAGACGGCAATAAATAGCAGAGAAGAGAGAACCAATCGAACAACTGCTATGCTGGTATGTGTTGTTATAGCGTTTATTATCCTCGTCACAACGCCGTCCCTTGCCAACGCTATAATGCAGTTGCAAAACATCAACGTTGCAGAGTCTAAGATTCCATGGGTCGCTGCTCTCAGAGAAGTGCAAACATGGGCAGAACAGATTAATTATTCGGCCAATTTTGTACTTTACAATTTTATGAGTTATGAATTCAGGGCCATAATGTACAATGCGCTAAAATGCGCGAGGGATGCTGAGACATCTTACCGCGGACGTTCTCAGCGTTGAAGCCCAGTCTCAAGATGATGTGTACTGCTCGTCCTTATACTCACAGGATGCATTAGGAAAACACGCCTATTCAAAAATACTGGAAATTTTACCACAAAAAAAAAAGAAAAAAAAAGAAAAAAATCAGTTGAAATTTCTGATATTTTTCATATTTCTGCTCAAAATATAGATTGTGGGTACTTAGAGCCGCTTCGGCGAGGCGGTTCTAACGAGTACCCACAATCTATGTTTTTGAGCAGAAATAAGAAAAATAATGTATACCCCTGTGAACCCCAGTTTTACTATATAAAAGTGGGGATTAAGGGGGTCAAAATAGGCGTGTATTCGTTATGTGCGATCTGTAAAAGTACCGGAATACCTGCGCAGCTGCATAATCACGTCCAAATGAGTACAATATTTTTCGAAGTCTCTCAGAAAGAACGATTTACAGAGCGCTTTGAACATTCTTATTGTGTTCATTCTATCAAAAGTGCATGGAGAAGTTATTTTTAGAAAACACTTTTGACACTTATTCATATGAAATATTTTATAACATTCGTACCGTCCAAGGAAAGTTGTTCAAAAACGATGTCATTAGTGAACGTATCTTTATAACTTTGATCATTTAATATGGCATATATGCTAATTTTTTTGCTGAAAAAAAAATGTAAGTAGCTTTTAGCTACTCATATTATTTCAGCAAAAACACTTGTGGATTAGATATGTACTTACTAGAACAGTTAACATTTTGAACACAAACTAGCTTGTTAAACTAACGATGCTTTGAACAACTGGGCCAAGGTTCTTATATGTAACACATTCGGGCTTTGAACTCAGTTCATACATTGTGTAGTTTCAAATGATTCTGTTAGCGGATGATGAATGCCCTGATCAGACTGCACGGATGCCCGCCAGTTTGCATGTGCCCAAGACAAGTTTTCGCATGGCGCGGCCCGTATGAAGGGTGGTCGCCGTCTTTCAAAGAGCCGTAGAAAATATAGGAGCGATGAAACAAACAAACAAGCAAAGTTTTAGTTTATTAGTCTTTCAGAATTACAATTATAAAGGACATCCATGAACTTAAACTTGCTGTTGACGTATTTGGACTTTCAGTAAGAGAGGTACGTTTGGTTCTTTTTAACTCTTTCGGCGCAAAATTTCAGACGACATTTGCCGTCTGCTTTTTTTTTTCATTTTAAGACGTTTATATGTAAAGTTGAAATACTGAATGCTAAACAGCATAGATCCAGATGAGACGGCTCATCATCTGGACCTATGCTGTTTGCAAAAAAAAAAACAAAAAAAAAAAAACTGTTACTATGCCTGTGGCAATGAAAGAGTTAATCCATTTATGCCTAGTGTCCCTTAAAAGAGATAAATTGTCAAAGAGTTACAACTTAGATCAGAATACAGCCTCTGATCAGGGTCTACAGTGTTTGCATATAATAGGTAAATTTCTGTAAAACATGGTTATATTAAAATATAATCAGACACCCGTATGTTGGAAATGGACCTGTCCCAAGAGTTGAGGTAGAAGAAGTCCACTCGGCATAAATGAATATATATATATATATATATATATATATATATATATATATATATATATATATATATATACATATATATATATATATATATCAGCTATGTTATCATTTGTATCATTGTAAAATAGCATTTCATTACTTGTAGTGCATTATTTGTTAAGTAAAAAAGTCTCGTTGGAATTTTATTGATTTAGTAGTTTTCATTATTACCGTACTTTTATGGAAAATTTCTGTATCGAATGCAAAACTATGTAGACCCTGATCAGACGCTGCGTTATGCGGCGTCTGATCATGCTCTACATTGTTTGGAATTATCCCTTTTATTGGAAGCTAGGCACATATGATTAAAATGTAAATTTAAAGGCTGCATCATAGACTTGTGGTCATACCTGTAAGAGCAGAGGGTATGAGAGCTCCACAATACTTCGCATGTCCTAGGCCAAGCAATGGTGTTAGGGGACGATATAGTAAAATCCGTTCCGAGGATCACTGTCTGGCATCACGAGGCTTGCCGAATGATGCCAGACAGTGATCGCGAGGGATGGCGAGGGATGGATTTTTTCTATCTACCTCTAACAGCCGTGAAAGATATTATTATTTTTTTATTTATTTATTTTTTTTTTCTTTTGCACACCTTTCATTTCTGAACGTAGATTTTTTTGATAATACAGTCACTTTGATGGCTGACGTCCACATTACTGGCATTACAGTGACGTTTAATGACGTCATTACATTCAGTAATGTAAACCTTAACGATGACATACGTGACGTCCATTTCAACCAGTGCATATCAAACACGTGAGTAGTCTAGATTTTTATCTTATCCTGGGTAGGATAAACTGGGTAAGATAAGAATTTCTATCAGAGGGTTAAATCCACGACTTCCTGATCTGGTGTGCAAGAGTATGAAATTCAGAGCCCAAATTTCTCCCATTGAAACACTTGCCTTAATCCTTTCAGCCCTTAGTTTTCGAGTTTTACTCTTCAACCTTTGAATTTTGGCATGTCCGTTGTACAAAATAGAGGCGTTAGCAGAAATTCAAAAACAGAATGACAAACAGTGTAGGTCAATATGAGATGGCTTGACTCATCTGGATATACATCGTTTGCAAATGACGCTGTTTTGGTCTGCAGCGACTGAAAGGTTAACCTTCCCCCGAATAATACTATTTACTGCTGGGTAAACTAAGAGGTTTTCGGTAGGTTGATTGGTTTGGAGTTTTACAGCCCAGAAAACACTGTTAAGGTCATGTCGAGGCGGGCAGTCTTACGACACGTAACGGGGCAGGTGCGGGCTGACCTCATTTTTTAATTATCTAGGGTACCTTTTTGTCCCAAGTCTTTTTTTTCTAGCCACACGTGTAAAAGTTGCATGATTTGAATCATATAATACAGTCAAACTTCAATGGCTCGAACATCTTAGGGACCATGGAAATTTATTCTAGATATGGGTAGTTCGAGCCACTGAGAGTTAATCCTTATCTTGCTGAATAATTTAATTAGCCACACCCATTTCTGATTATCAGCCAATCAGATTAAATCATATAATGTTTTCATTTAAATTCACAAACTGAATGACAAACAGTGTTGATCCTGATCAGATGGCTTCTTCAGAAGCCATCTGATCTGGATCTACACTGTTTGCAAATGTAGGGGTTGTCGTGAACAGCAGGATAAGGGTTAATCATAGCGCCTGGTAGGTAGAAAATAGCGATAATTTAGGGAAATATTTCGATTTTCTACACAATAATTGTATGTTTAGTGTCTAAACACACAACATACGATTTCATAATAGAATAAGAAAATTTTCCTAAATATTTGTTTTCTTGAGCTATCGGAAGAATTTTTGGGACTCAAAAACGAGTTTGAGTAAGCCATTGTAAACGAGCCATCAGTGTTCGAGCTATTGAGGTTTGACTGTATTTTAAATTATGAAAAGCATAATTACTAAATAAAGCGTATTGCACGGGTATAGTCTTACTGTATATAAATCCAACTAAAACGTTTCAACGCTTTTACATTTTACAGCCTCCACAACGTAGAGAGTATCAACGGAACAAATATGAAAGTGAAGAAAAAGAAAAAAAAAAAAAATAAAACATTCCCCTTCTACCTTTATCTGCTGCAAGGATAGCAGGCCTTGCCCAACTGTAAGCCAATATCAGTTTGACGCCCGGGTAACGTAAGATACACGACAACTTTGCCTCACTCAATCAGCCTCTAATGCGTTCGAGATTGAAACGGAAACCTACAGATTCTTAACTGAATATTTTGAGCAGTTTGATCTAATTCAGCATATGTTATCCGAGTTGTTTCTGGAGTATCTAACTTAGTGTGCGCGAGTTGCAGCTGTGGTCGAGAGTGCTGAACAGGCTGCGCAGGCCATGTGCAGTCTGATCAAAGTCTCTTTCTAGCAGGCACAAAGTGTAGTTTTGTTTGTGTTGAGGTTTAACGGCCCAGTCAACCCAATGGGGTCATGCCGGGCGCGGTCAGTTTACCTAACCACACGTTTACTGGGCAGGCTTAGTCCTCTAAGCGGTTGACCAGTACTGTGCACATTCTTTCGCCAGAAATTGACAACTGCCCTTCTTGACAAAGTGTAGTTAGTAGAAATATGACCAGTGCAGGATCTGACTTACTAATGCATTCAAAGCATAGCCCGTAGGAAATAGTGCTGGTCAATTAATATTAGAAACCGCGGACATACGCACGGACACACAGGCATGCTCGCCCCCACAGACATACAATTATGTATTAGAGGATAAAAACACACGAAGGCAGTATTTTAGTAAAAATAATTAAGGTGGAATAAATATTAAACGCAGACGTAATGTCGTCTGCTGAAATTCTTATAAAATAAATTTTGATGTTCAGATTCGTCGTCTGCTGAAATAATATGTTATAAATTCTGTTAAATGTGCCGTCTGCTGAAATGAATCTGGGCACAGTTATAATCAAATACTACTCTCCCGTAGATCATATTTCAGCATTTGATTTATTGATAATTTCTGGTACAGTCAGAAAATAGGGATTGTTTTGATTATAATAAGGGTCTGGATATTTGGAATGACATACATGTAGCCCTGATTGTTATCGGGGCATCGGGATTTCATAGAAAATGTGTTAGTTACATAGAGTTAGCGGACGACTTTGCCTACAGTCAGCGGACGCTCACTGTCGACGGCACCGACGTCGACAATAGGGAAGTAGCTCATGAATGAATCACGTCGACGTCAGTGATAGATCACTCATGAAGTCGGGACTGCCACGACGACAATTGCATCGCTCACTCTTCCCTGTGACATTGTAGAAGAAAAACAGAGTATAGAATAGTACAGGTACAGCTGACTCTCGTTATCTCGACCTCGCTTATATCGAATAACCGCTTATCTCGAAGTGAAAATCTGGTCCATGTCTAAACATGAACATCTAACAACAGGTAAAAAATATTGTGGAAAAGAGGAGAAATTGCTCCTAAGGAGCAATTTCTCCTCTTTTCCACAATATTTTCGATATATCTCTAACTTCTAGAGTCCACTTACAGATATATTTGTAAAATGTAGTTGTTCGAATAATTTTTTCCTCAGTTCTGCAAATCTTATATGTCAAGGTACGGATATCTCGAAGTATTTAATAAAGTCCCTTGGAATTCGAGTTAACGAGAATCAACTGTGTATGTTAATTGTTTTGTTATAGATAGCCCTTCCAAGGTGGTCCCATGGGAGAGATCTCCATAGTTTACTACTGATTACGTCCTCTGACCAGTCACATGGAGTCAGAAAATCTAAAGTAATACATCCCATAAATGTAAACAATAAGGCTAACAGAGGAAAGTGATAATTGCGAGCCATAAAGCTGACAGAGAGAAGTTGATCATAATGAGCCATAAGGCTAACAAAAGAATATTTATAATAATAATAATAAATATGAATATAATATTCAGAATTCCACGTCAACAGCGAAACGGGCCCAAATAACTATATTTGATTAAAAGGTGTTGAGTGGGAAGGGCAGTCTCTTCGCATCGGCACGGTAGAGTTCTCCGCACTCGGTTAGGATTATACTAGTCGTTTAAACAATTGATTGACTAAGTCAGGTTAATCAAAGTATAGACTAGTATAGTCTCCGATCGTGCTGTGTTCTCTACCGAGGCCGCCGTGACGACAATTTTGTGTCTTATTGTTGTATGTTATTTTGATTATATGTTGCAAATATTACATGTAAAAAAAAAAAAAAAAAAAAACATTGTAAAAAATCTAACTTTATTAATAATTTTGCAAGCCGGAGCTTTATCAAACAGGAAGTCAGCCTCGGTACGTCTTTGCCGCCCGTTGGCGAAATAGACAATTTACCTGACCACTCTTTCTTTGGCAGGCTTTGTCCTCTAAACCTTTAACCAGTACTTGTTCAAGAGAAAATGAAGCGGAATTCCGCAAAGTGGACCTCTAAATAAAATTTACATAGTGCCCTTTGAGACGGGGATCGCATAAAGGAACGCTTATAGGTAACTAGGCTTTATTGGAACACGTCGTCTGGCAGCAAGGAAGTTTGTAAGTCTGCATACGCCCCTCTAGCACCGGCGGCAACCCTTCTCATGCTGAACACATGCCCTGTCTTAGCAAACAGAAAAGATCCAGATCAGTTGGCTTCTGAAGAAGACAACTGATTTGTATATGCACTATTTGTCATTAAATATGTGAATTTCTATCAAAAACCCGGACCAAGTAATCTGACTGGCTGAAAATTAGAAGTGGGCGTGGCATCTTAATTTATTCAGCAAGACAAGAGTTAAGCGGAAAATAATTTTCCAAAAGTACCAGCGTAGGCTTAATGATCCTAAAGAAAAAAAAAACTATTAAAGACAATAATAGATCAACATCGTCGAGAAAAAAAAGCACTATGATAAAGTACGATTATACATTTTACGGCCTCCACAAGGTACTTAAACCCGTTGCAGTGAACAAACAGGGACTTTGAGTAAAGAAAATACCATTCTCACAAAGTACAGCCTTTCCGTTACCAAAAGAAGTAGAGATGGGGATCAACACTGACAAAACAAACGCCACATATGAAACATCGACGAACGACAAAAAGAAAAATTTCGATAGACGAACTGCTTTGAAACGGTACATAGAAAAAAAATACCTGAAGTCAAATATAATCTATAACTGCTGCCATTGCAAGCAAAGAACGCAAAAGGCACGAACATCAGATTTTCGGTTTCATTGAGGCGCTTTAAAAAAGTGATGACGTTTGCAAAGCTGAATATGTCCCTAGCACCGGCTTAAGCAAAACTCGATTTTCCAAGACACTATCCAAAGGTCCCTAGCACCGGCTTAAGCGAAACTCAATTTTCCAAGACACTATCCAAAGGTCCCTAGCACCGGCTTAAGCGAAAACTCAATTTTCCAAGACACTATCCAAAGGTTCCTAGCATCGGCTTCAGCGAAACTCAATTTTCCAAGACACTATACAAAGGTCCCTAGCACCGGCGTAAGCGAAACTCAATTTTCCAAGACACTATCCAAAGGTCCCTAGCACCGGCTTAAGCGAAACTCAATTTTCCAAGACACTATGCAAAGGTCCCTAGCACCGGCGTAAGCGAAACTCAATTTTCCAAGACACTATGCAAAGGTCCCTAGCACCGGCTTAAGCGAAACTCTATTTTCCAAGACACCATCCAAAGGTCCCTAGCACCGGCGTAAACGAAACTCAATTTTCCAAGACACTATCCAAAAGTCCCTAGCATCCGACTTAAGCGAAACTCAATTTTTCAAGACACTATCCAAAGGTCCCTAACACCAGAGTAAGCGAAACTCAATTTTCCAAGACACTGTCCAAAGGTCCCTAGCACCGGCGTAAACGAAACTCAATTTTCCAAGACACTGTCCAAAGGTCCCTAGCACCGGCGTAAACGAAACTCAATTTTCCAAGACCCTATCCAAAGGTCCCTAGCACCGGCTTAAGCGAAACTCAATTTTCCAAGACACTATCCAAAGGTCCCTAGCACCAGCGTAAACGAAACTCAATTTTCCAAGACACTATCCAAAGGTCCCTAGCACCGGTGTAAGCGAAACTCAATTTTCCAAGACACCATCCAAATGTCCCTAGCACCGGCATAAGCGAGACTCAATTTTCCAAGACACTACCCAAAGGTCCCTAGCACCGGTGTAAGCGAAACTTAATTTTCCAAGACACCATTTTTCAAGTTTTTAGTTAAAAGTCTATTTTTAGTTGCTGTGACCTAGATATGCAATGGACCGGAACCATTTGAACAACTTTGAAAGAGGATCAACCAAGGATCATTCCTGTGAAGTTTGGTCAAAATCCAATCAGTGGTTTAGGAGGAGATGTTATTTAAATATTGTAAACGGACAGACGGACGACGACGACGGACGGTGAGTGATCACAATAGCTCACCTTGAACCTTCGGCTCAGGTGAGCTAATAACGTATACTCCTGTAAACCCCAGTTTTACTGTATAAAATGGTGTTTAAGGGGGTCAAAATTATATCGGCATGTTTTCGTGATGTGTTGCATATGGCGTCTGCTTTGCCATTATTTGTTCCTCATCTCTTCTTCTTTTGGTGCATCGGGAAGGCTGTGTTTTGTGATTGTTGCATTTTAGCTCACTTGAGCCGAAGGCTCACTAGTGAGCTTATAATACGACTAGCCTCTGTTGTCGTCGTCTGTCGTCTGTCGTCTGTCGTCCATCGTCCGTCGTCTGTCGTCTGTAGTATGTCGTCTGTCAACATTTTCAAACATCTTCTCTTCTGAAACCACTGGGCCGATTGAAATGAAATTTCATGTGGAGCATGCATGGGATCGGGGAACAAAAGTTTGTTTGTTCGCATAAACTTTTGTATGGGAAAAAGTCAAAACCTTGTATTTTTTCAGAAACTATTCCAGCCTGTGATCTGAAAATTTGTAGATGCAGGTAGCTAAATAAGTAAATGAAATAATATGAGTATTCAAGGTCAAGGTCATTTTTTGACCTTGGCCCAAGATCATTCTGATATGAAAATTAAAACTTGTTTTTCTCAGAAGCTACTGGGCCATTTGTAACTGAATTCATAGGATATCTTTTAGGAACAAGGAAATGAAAATTAATAAGTAGGTGTTTGGTCACATGACAAATATGGCTGACATGCCCGTATATGGTAAATCATTTAAAAAAAAAAACAACCTTCTCCGGAACCAATGGACTGATTGCCTTGAAACGGTCTGTAGTATTGGGGTCTTGGGGCCCATGGTAGTTTATTCAAATGATGACTGGCTTGACCTTGACCCAATTTACATCAAGGTCAAATTTTGTCGCATATGCTTTTGTATGGAAAAAAGTGGAAATTGTTATTTTTTTAAAACAATTGTTGCCTGTGAACTTCAATTTTGTATTTGCAATCAACTAAATGAGTAACTGAAGCTACACGCTACATGAGTATCAAAGGTCAAGGTCATTCCTTGACCGTTGACCTTAGCACAGAATTTAACATAATCAGCAAATAAACTCATGATACAGACTTCTGGGTTCATGGTCCTATGGAAGGGAATACAGCCCCATAACATGAGCCTGGCTTCCAATAAGACAGTCTTCTATAATAGCCTTCATATTCATTTCAAAAATAAAACACTCAGCACTCAGGTGAGCGGTTTAGGACCATTGGGCCTCTGGTTTTCGTAGCTTCTCATATATTTTTGCAGGGCTGCAATTTAGAAATCTCATACCGGAATAGATTCTAAAAGACAGAGTCCTTTCAAAGCAGTAAGCGTATCAAAGAATGATGATAGTAGACTTGGTTCTACTGAGTCTGTTTGTGAAGAGAATTATAATGAACAACACTGTCCACAACTCCTGGTCCTAGATATTCTACTTTCAAAAGCGCCTGACAGAGCACAGCATTTCCAAGAGTGCAAAGGCTGATCGGAATTCGCTGTCCGCCTGCAGATGATTTTGGGTCATTGGCTACCCACAGGGGCTCTGTGCATATCAGCTTGGACCTAATATACTCGTACACTGGACTACTGGACTAGTAACTGTGGTACAGGTATTGTATTCAATGGAATATGCTCTTGGCTTTCATATTTTTGTATGATGGAGTCTCGTAAATACTCATATTTCAACTATTTTCCAAATATCGGAGATTTGTTTTTAAAAAGCAATAGTTCAATATATTACCATTAAGACTGCAGCATTATATTTATGGAATATCAAACAGATTTTGTAAATATCAACAAGCAGCATAGGTTCCTGTTTTAGCTATTTTTGGCACTTTTAGCAGAAGATCATAAGAAATTTACCCAAAATAATTGTATAACTTCAATTTCATTAATTGTGACTTAATTGGGACCCAGGGTGAAGTTGGCTGGCTGTAAAAGTGCTTTAACCCCCCCCCCCCCCACCCCCCGGTGGTTTACACTACTGACTGTTCTAAGGCGGTGGTCCCGGTGTTAGTCTTACTCTTTCTTGCTTTGTGGTTTATTCTACGAGGCGATTTGTTGTATGTCTTTCCGTGTGTCATTTTGTTCTTGTGTTTTTCAGTCCTTTTAGTATTGCGATTACCTCGCTTGGGGAAGAGAGAGCTAATCTTAGTGCTTTTCGTACGTTTGTTCGATTTGTGCTTGTTTGAATTTGTCGGTTTCTTCTTTCTCTTGGGGTCTCAGAAGGGCTGCGTTTTGTGATTGTGGCACTCCCTGGACTTTTCTCTTACCTTCCTTTTTTTAACATTGTTCAACCAAACCTACTAAATACAATTCATTACAACCGTTTATTAAAGCATCCAGACATCCAAGATATTTTTGTCAATACAATATTACGTAGTTGGAGCATGAAAAACTTCCTTGAGAAAACTCAAGGTTTGTAAACAATGTATCTGAGATGAATGATCATGACAAATTATGCATTTCGAATAGGGAATAAGGAAGTTATGGTGGTTTAAAGTAATTCAAAACCATTAGAAAAAGTGATACTATTTTGTAATATTTAATGAATTTCTAAACATTTCCAAATATTAAATAAACTCTTCGTTCTTATAGAAATTAATGCATCTTTTCCAGGACAATCCATACATGCCTTGACAAGAAACTATATATACAAATATAGAAGTTGAGTTCTGTTGCAAATTTTGTTTGCGTAGGTTTTTGCATGTTTAATTTAAGATTTATTACATAAATAAAAATCTAAATGGTTATAAAATAAACGTCACAAAGTTTGCTTTTGGAATATTCTATAGATTAGAAAATGGGAGTCTTGGTTTTAGTGAGATTCTTCATAAGCAGTAATGAAGTTTGCAAAACTGCTTACGCCCCCTAGCGTATACATGAGCAGCACTCCATTTTCAAATATACCACAAAGGGTACAATGAGCCTAAAAGAAATGAAATATAATTTGCACTATGGTTAAGTACGGGGAGACGTTCTACCGCCGCCACACGGCACTAACACTAGCTGCAGTGAATTAAAAAAACGTCAAAAAAGACGCAAAGCCTTACTTAATAATAAAAAAAATGGCGGCATTAATTTAAATAGTTATGATATCTTCAAATCTTGTTAACTTACTCTATCGTCCGATTTTGATCAAATTTGCATCAATATTAAAGGTTTGCCAAGATACTTATCAACATTGTTTTTCCGGGTAATGAAAATCAGTAACAGTATTATTATTTTCCGTAGTTAGTAGCTTTTCTTCTGATCAGATAGGTTGTAATATGTTTCATCATTTTCTTCTTCAGTGTTATTTGGTACATCACCATCGACTAAATAATCGCTATTTATGGGTTTATTCATGCATGGCTTAACATCATTCGAAGAATAACCATACACCACAGTTTCAAGTATGGGTTGTCCTGAAGCCTGTATATGATTATAAATATAATGTGTGTCTGCATCTGTAGTTTTATCTGATTGGGTAGCACTGTAGTCATTGCCAGTTGAATCTTGTATTGTCTTCATAACGACACCTACATTCCCATGCGTTTTAGTTTCCGTCTCAAACGTATTTTTGTTGTCAATATTTAGGTGGGAATATGTATCTCCTGTAGTACTAGGAAAAGAGATTGCTGAAGTATTTGCGTGATCATATGTATTATCATTTTTGTCAAGTTTGTCATAATAATTATTTGGTTCCTCTGTGTGATGATTCGCTGCTCCTACCGTATTTAAATGATTATATGTATCAATACCGTAACTACCGAGATCAGGTGGGCCCTGTATTGTCGCTGAATGAGCGTTTGTCTCTCGAGCAGATTTTGGAATCGGCACACTATATATATCTTGTTGACTGGCGTTGGTGAAATTTTTAGCAAACTCTTCGTCTGACTGTTGCTGTGAATCAACTGGATCGGGTTTCTGATTCATCTTATTGCGTCTGAAAGTTAACGAAAAACTTGTATCGAATTAATCCATAATTCAACCTGATTTAAGAATGCTGGATACAACTGGTATATAATTTGCTATTTCCGCCGAATGAGACAACTTTTACGACTTCCTGTTTGTTTTGCTGCACACAACTTAAAAGGAGTATACTCTAAAAGGAATGGAGTTGCCCAGCCACCCCACCCCCGCAAAGGGCAACATTTTTATTTTATTTAGAATAGACTCTTTTTCTTAAGAGAATCAAAACAATTTTGACAGCATGCAGGCACACAATGTTGAAGCAACGTCCATTCAACGTTGATCCAACGTCGTATGGGGTTGGGGGGTTGGGGCGCAGCCTAAATGTATAATAAACATAAAAAGGATTGCTTTTGGGAACAAAGAACACACACCGGATTGGAAAAAGGGAGTTACAGTTTATTGAGTCGCTTCATAAGTAATGAAGTTTGCAACACTGCTGATCCCCCTCTAGAGTATACATGAGTAGAACTCCATTTTCAAATATACCACAATAGGCCCAATGAAGGAAATGGAATATAATCTGCTCTATGACGATGTACGGGGAGACGTTCTACCGCCGCCACAGAGCACTAACACCAGCTGCAGTGTAGTAAAATAAACATAATAAAGATTGCCTTTGGAAACAAAGAACACATTGCAGATTAGAAAACGGGAGTTTCGGTTTTTTTGAGACTCTTTGTAAACAGTCATCAAGTTTTCAACACTGCTTGCGCCCTCTAGCTTATAAATGAGCAGAACTCCATTTTCAAATACACCACAATAGGTCCTATGATTCCAAAGGAATTGAACTACAATCTGCACTATAGTGATGTACGGGGAGACGTTCCATAAGTTCAACTTAAGAAGTGTACTAGTACAGAATAATTAAAACCATTGCGTCTCCAAGAATTTTACTGATGATGATTCCAGGGATCCTTTGCAGTTCTACCACCTTTATTCGTTCACTTTTAGTTTGTTTGTTCTGTGTTTGACACATTGCTGTTTTGTATTGGCTTCTTTTGATTAAAATTAGCATAGAAAATGCCTAGCCCACACTGACTTCAATTTTTAAATGATTATTTTACGCATTGGTGTAAACGAGAGCATGTTGAGTCGTCTATTGCTTTAAATAATTGGAAATTAAAGATTTTAAAGATCATTGATGAACGTGTGTTATTTTACTCTAATATCCTTGATCTTCTCCCTTCTAAGCCTAAATTATCTTTTCGATATTTGAAACAAGGTATCCAAGAATTTCATAGAAAGTATGTTTTGGCTCAAACTGATAAAGCTGCCAATAATGTCTTTGTTGCGTGAATTCTTCATTATATCAATACTTTAATACAAGTACTTGGTAGTAGACATTTTTCACGAAGACCGAATTAGGACTTAGAAAATTGAGAGCGGAGTTACACGCTGGGATGTTCTCAACGTTACCTTTAACTATAGTAAAAGGCGTATCTAGCAAAACGGAGATACAGTCTATCCAACCTATGGAATCTTGTACGCAAGTGTTCGACAGATGGGGTGCTTTATCTATCCTATTAATAAAAGTTGCTGTGTATTTAATCTTGGTTTGGATGTTATAAGTAAAGTCATGTACGTAAAATGTTTAATACGTCTTTGGTAAAGTAGATCATATCATGAGGGCGGAGTGTGATTTACATACATCTAATTATAACTGACCGACAGAGGGCCATTAATAAATTCACTTACAACTGATCAAGAAACTCTCAATTTGTATGCAACGTTTTTTTCCTAAACTGATCTGTTTTTAATTACAACACTTAAAAGGAAAACTTTCCGAGGCGTCATGACCTGCTGAGTCTCCCAACCTCTGTCATTACGGGCAAATACAACTGGAGTTGCGTCCAGTGGTTTATTGCATGATAGAATATGTTTCTTTTTTCACCGTCTCTATCAGTGCGCTGTGTAAAACATAGATTAGACAATTTCATTCCATTCTTTCTTTTCACCATTCCGTTGTCACAGAGAGAGGGTTAATGTTGAGTCAGCACAACTGAAACTAACGAAAATTAGGTCAAAGCAACCCAGTTTTTTTTTTTTTGTGGGGGGGGTGGGGGGGGGTTGAGGGGGGTGGTGGGGGTTTGTCGCATCAGATGAGTTCCGTGGTAAAACTGTACTGGATAATTCGCCTCAGGTGAGTTCTCTTGATACTTTGCTTCATGTCAGTTCCCTGACGACTTCAGCTGAGGTGAAAAAAAAAATAACAGGTATACCAGGGGCATACCCAGAACTAGAATGTACTTGTTATTGTTATTGCAGCTTAACTCAAAATGTAATGAAATACGGGTGCTCTTTACGTCAATTTTTTAGGGCCCCGCCCATCGGGGTTTGGAGAAATAGATTGGGCTGCATGATGTTTCCACGCAGAGCTGAAACCGACCGCACATGAGTACTGGTAAACCGCTTAGAGGGTTTAAGTGCCCATGCAAAGTGGTGCGAGTCGGACCGTCCCTACATATAAACCCTTTTGGTTAATTTGGGCGGCAGGGCTTGAGATGTCATTTCATCTCAATGTCGGGTAAAAGTCCCACGAATTCGGAAGCAACGCCTCCAAAATGACCTAAAGTGTGTTGACGGGGACGTTAAACCTCAGTTCAAACAAATATGTCAATTTTAGGTGGATCGAGAACAAACTAAACAAGACTCGTGTCTTAAATTACCTATCGATATTGCTGTACATTGTCTTCAAGAGCTTATCAAATGCTAAGGTACGATTCATATTTTTTCGATCGTTATCTAACTATAGTTTTGACACAGTGCAAGAGGCGCCCTGAATTAATTAATTACTTACTCCCCCTCCCTACGCCGGACCTATGTCATTCTGATTTTTTGCCTCTTCGTAGTAGAGTAAATAATCATGATTCTGCATCGTTCATTCAGCGCTGATTATTGTACATAGTCTACCCCTAACAGATGAAAAAGCGTGATTAGTATCTTATAAAACACATTTGCGTATCGACATTCGTAAGTATATTGCAGCAGTGGGGGTTTCTACTAAGCTGGATACGCATTTTACATATAGACACAAATAACGTTGAGATGACTCCCCCCCCCCACGACCCCCGACCCCCCCCGCCACCCCACGAATAAGTCCTGTCTCAAACTCCTAGGTCCGTTCGCCGTCCTAGTGAAAAATATCTGGTACCAAAACATATGAACGAATTTCTACTGACGAGAGATCTATTGTTTATACCCATTCTATCGATATTACTGCTAAGTTTGCAGTGAGTATTAAAGAAAACAAAGACAGACTTCCTATGTTATATCTTGTTAAACTTATTTTATCGTCCGAGTTTGATCAAATTTGCATCAATATTAAAGGTTTGTCAAGATTCTTTATCAACATTGTTTTTCCCGGTAATGAAAATCATTGTATTTGCTTGTACGGTTCCGCGCTATTGAACAAAATGGCCGCCATGACCATAATATGGTAAAAAACTTAAAAATCATCTTCTACAGAACCAAGAAAGCTTTACGGTTGAATCTTGGTATATAGCATCGGGAGCTCAAGGTCTAACAAATTTGTTCAAATGGTGACCATAGATTGACCTTTAACGTTTTACCGACATGGTCAACTTTGCGCCCACATACATTTGTATGGGGAAAATGTCGAAAAGACATATTCTCAAAATGCATTAAAGATTAATTGCTGAAACTTACAATTTATGATCAAATTAGTAACTTATTTTAGATACAATCAAAATATCGTGTCCTGGGGTTATCTGCCTTTGTCCCTGGGCTATATGGATGTATAAAATTGTGTAAATTTTAAACGTCTTCTTCTCTGAAACCACTTGAGCAATTTTCACATATTTCAATTGGGGCTTTCTGTCAAAAGGGTATTGATAATTTATTCGAATGGTTCCACACCACTGAACAAGATGGCCGCCATGTCCATATATGGTAAAAAATAAAATCTTCTCCAGAACCAAGAAAGCTTTGAGGCTGAATCTTGGTATAAAGCATCAGGGACTCAATGTGTAATGAGTTTGTTCAAATGATATTTACGGCAAGGTCAAACTTGTGCCACCATACATTTTCTCAATATGTATTAACGATTAAGGGCTGAAACTTACAACATATGATTGAAGAAGTAAAACAGTCTAGCTACCGTCAACGCTTTGGGGGTTTTCTGCCCTTGCCCCTGGGATATGTACATGTATTAAATCATGAAACCTTTAAACGTTTTCTTCTCTTAAATTGCTTTAACATTTTTCACCACATTTCACATGGGGCGTTCTGTCCAAAGGATGTTGACAATTCTTTAAATGGTTCTGCGCTATTGAACAACATATGGTAAAACACTTAAAACTTTTCTACTCAAGAACTAAGAAAACTTTAAGGATGAATCTTGGTACACAGCATCGGGGTCTCAAATTCTACTAAGTTTGTTAAAATGATGAAAGTAGAATGAACTTTGACCTTTTTACGATATGGTTATTTTAAGTTCTAGTTGTTTTGGCAGTGCTAAAGGATGTTGCATGGATATGCGATGGATTTTTTTATCAGATGAGCGAATCATGGCCCAATGGCCTCTTGTTTTAAGTTCAAAAGAAAACACTAGGTACTTGTTTAACAGCGTTTTTGTAATACAAAAGCTACTTATTGTTTTTTCAGCAAAAATATCAGTGTATTTGGCATATTTAAAGAAATATTAAAGTCATGTAACTAACAATTTCGTTCAGTTTTGAACAACTGGGTCCAGATTACAAAGCAACCACGTTTACCTATATATACTGCAGAACTGTCTGGATCATACATACTGACCAGTTTCGACATCCAAACATGTACAAAAACAACTGAGAGGGAGCCAAATTTGTCTGAAATTCTTATGCAATAAGAAATGGCATTTGTACAAAACTATAACCGGCGTGGTTTGAGATTGAAGAAGTCTCTGACCTTACCTTTTTCTTCGTAGAAGTACTAGTAGTATTGTAACTGCAGCACACGTCAGTAATCCTCCGCTTATAATTCCAGCCAGTCTACCCACTGAAATAAACTCTAGAAGCAGTCATTCTTGAGAGCAATAAACAGACTCGCACAACCAAAAACGGCTGAAGTGTCAACAGACATTTTAGATAATGACCCTTGAGAGAAATAAAAACATAACTGAACAGAGACAAATGTTAGTATTACTGTGTAGTAAACCTTTGAAAACACTTCTGCGAGAAGGTCTGTCCGAAGCTGAATTTTATTGCGATACAGTCTATAAATTCAGAAAGGTTGTTGACAACACTGATTTTTCGTACAATTTAAAAAGATTGTCACTCTCTACAAGTAAAGGATAAAACATGACTATTCTGTGGCAAATTGCACGCATGGTTGTTAACCCAATAATGGTTGATAGCTTTGCTTACTTCTTTTACCGCACAACGGTGGGTCGGTCTTAAGTGGCGGCTCCCTCCTCAATCTGTTACAGATGGTCGGTTCCCGATTATCAATGTCTGTGGTCGGGCTCACCTAGGTCCTGTGTGCAGTTGTGTTTTTGGCTTCAGATAGCCATTGAGCCCTTTTCTTAGTTTCATCACAGTGTTTTTGATTATATCTGTTTCACTGTGATGTTGCACAAATATGGTAGAATATCCCTGTGTGGACATATACACCACAACCTCTTTATAACACTATTGTTGGGGTCCATAGCATAAACCGTGTTAGTTAAACAACCGGGTTATATCCAAACAAAAAATGTATAGATTATATTGAAAAATGACCATTTATGGTCATTTTTCAATATAATCTATACATTTTTGGGATCCATCTTCGAACCGTGTTATATCCAAAACCGTGTTATAATGAACAGTGTAATAAAGAGGTCATGGTGTATTTATATTTTCATCAGATTTAAGGGTGAGGTTTTGCTCGAGTAAAACTGGTTTAAGCCTCTACACTCCACTTTTTTTTTTTTTTTTTTTTTTTTTTTTTTTGTCTTTTTTTTTACTGACCCTTCTAAAGCGTTTCATGTGTGGTAATTGTTTTGTCATTGCTTGTCCCTCATCCTTCCTTCTTCTGTTTCCTCTGGAACACTGTTCTTCGTGATTGTTGCATATCCTGGGTATCTTCACTTACATTTTTAACATTTCATTTTCATTTTCATTTGACGCCTTTACTTTGGATGCATTTTAAGTGTCTATTATCCTACACTAAATTGTTTTTTTTTATAAGAAGAGAAACATATTTTGTCGTCTGCTATTTCCCTTTTAACATGTTATATACGTACGTATTTAGAGGATCCTGTATAACTGAAACCAATAAGGTTGTTAGCAGTATTATTTACTTCCTCTATCAAAAGAGAGAGAGAGAGAGAGAGAGTGAGAGAGAGAGAGAGAGAGAGAAAGGAAAATTAGCGACAAATCGTTGTTGATTAGTTTTAAATTTTCCGCCTCACGGCTCGAAATTTAAACCTAATCAACTATATATACGCATTACGAAAACACGCCTATTCAAATATATTCAGAATTTTACCACCAAGAAATGAAAATTTTCAGATGAAAAATTCTGATAATTTTCATATTTCTGCTCAAAACATAGATTGTGGTACTCGTTAGAACCGCCTCGGTGAGGCGGTTCTAACGAGTACCCACAATCTATGTTTTGAGCAGAAATACGAAAAATAATGTATACCCCTGTAAACCCCAGTTTTACCATATAAATGTGGGGTTTAAGGGGGTCAAAATTATATAGGTATGTTTTCGTATTTCTGTATTAATGTATACGCGGGATGCAAAGACGGAACAGAATGTCATGTAAAGACTGGGTTTAAATTTCCTTGCTGTAATATTGCTAACATTTCTTACAATAATATATGTTACAATAAAGGTTGCGTTACAAAATTAATCTTCACGAAAGATACTACAGCCGGACACATTTTTATGTAGGAATGCAACTACTTGTAAGTGATGATTACTTTTAAATGAGATAATGCAAAAAAGTACCTTTCTCCGATTCTCTAGCGGTGTGGTCACTGTGTATTTCCGTAATGTGTTGTCTCCTTGTCGGTGTATCAGTTGCGAGTGACGAAGCCGTCGTCTGTAAAGATGATACTGTAGTTGTTCTGTCTGCAAATGAACATACTGTATTGTCACTACATGTTGTCAGCAGTAAATCTATATACACCACAACCTCTTTATAACACTATTGTTGGGGTCCATATCATAAACCGTGTTAGTTAAATACCGTGTTATATCCAAACAAAAATGTATAGATTATATTGAAAAATGACCATTTATGGTCATTTTTCAATATAATCTATACATTTTTGGGATCCATCTTTGAACCGTGTTATATCCAAAACCGTGTTATAATGAACCGTGTAATGAAGAGGTCGTGGTGTATATGAAATTCTCCTGGCATATCCACCTAAGGTGGAAAGTTAGGCAATTGTCTAGTACACTGCTTAAAGAGCTGTAAATGACATCGTAGCAAATACGTCCGGAATGTGTCTGAAACACCACATTGTATGGGGCCGACGAGATTGCGATGTCGTTCATAGAGCTTTTAAAGGTGAATTGATATACCTTGCAGACACTCAGCCATTTTTACAACTTTTGTGACTTACTGTTTGCTTCATTACAAAACCACCACCTTATAAAACGGGGTCTAATCTAAAATATTCCGATTGTATTGATATATTCTACAACTTCCAATCCAAGAACTCTTAAGGATTTGATAGGGAATGCAACTTTATCAAAACAATTTGCTGCATCTCCCTTCTGAAAATGGGTCTTTTTTACAAGGAGCTAATTCATTCGTTTAAGAGACTACCTCTTTTCAGGAGGGAGGCTAAAACAATTAGACAATGTTGGGTTCCCTGAAAGTCCAATACTGGTCATCTCTGCCAATGAAATCTTGATATTCGAAACAAGGTCTTACATACCATCTTATAAGTGATGTGTAACCTTGATGTGCAAGGTACCACTAAAAATGTAATATATAGTGAAGATGTCCTGACTATCGCCTTGTCATAGCACCATTTCCATTTTCAATATAGAGGTAACAGTCCAAATATTCGACAAAAGAGAACGCCTATGTGAGGACACAAATCATAAGCCAGGTAAAATACATGTTTGAAAAGATATGCACTGACGGATTATTTGTTGATATATTGGTATATGGTTTCTTTACGCGTAAGATTACTAAAGATTAAGCAGGATGATGTATGGATTCTATTTCAAAATCAGTGAGCCAATACATGAAACAGAATTCATTCATTAAACAGTTTACATAGTTGTTGATCAAACACTATCATATAATCCAGTTGTTTCTGCAATATTTTTTCTGTACAGCAACGCGATACACAGGAGTTTTACTTTTCTAACAATTCAGGAAGTAAAAAATCAGTAAATGCAAATTTTATATTCACAAGGTATAAAGCTCTAGAGGAATCCACTTGAATCATATAATGTATTACTTTTGCTGCAAATCGAAGCTGAAGTATCCCAAAAAAATCCGCCTGAATTATTCTGGGCCCAGTTGTTCAAAACTAACAATGTCGTTAGTTAACGTATCGTTAAAACTTTGATCATTAAATATGGCATATTCGCAAATATTTTTGCTGAAACATTGTGAGTAGCTTTTCACATTTTTCAGCAAAAATACCTGTGAACTAGATATTGTACTTACTAGAACAATTAACAGTTTGACCGCTAATTAGCTCGTTAAGCTAACGATGCTTTGAACAACTGGGCCCTGATAATTACCTTTGCTGCAAATTGGAACAAAAGTATCCCATGATCCGTCATTCTGACATGTAAGAACAGCAGATCCTTGTAGTGTGTATCCATCATTGCAAGAGACACTAACAACAGCTCCCATAATTGCAGTTGTACTGTTCAGATATCCATTTTCCGGGACAGCTAACAAAGGGCATCCTATATAAAAGGAATTACTATAGAATTAGGTGAATCGAAGCGATTGGTCAACTTTATTAGTTTAAACATTTATTTCATGTATAATATTAACATATTTGAACATATACAAGACATGTGTTTACTACATTACAATATTATACAATGGGATTCGGAAGAAAGTCAACAGACTTATGAAGTCCGTCTCCCATTTTTTGCAAATATGAATGTACAAATACAACATGTGACTTGAAATAGAACAAACTAACAGTGATAAAAAGGACAGAGTGAATTTCAGATAGAACAATCGTGAAGGTACATCTTTTCAACCAATGGCTGCTCCACGGGGATGTGGAAATACGTTTTGCACATATGAGTTGGATAAGTAAAATAATGAACAATAAATGAATTTATCGTCAGGCTAGGTTTATGTAAGGTTTATTTCTCGACCACAACAAGATTTATCCCATTCCTTAAGAAATGGTACGAATTGAGATTAAAGAACATTTAAATTTTAGACGACTTTGCTAATTAATAGAAATTATTAAACTAATAGAAGCGACTTTACAATAGTTTTACTTACCATAGATTAATTATTTATCATTTCAAAACGTTTTGATTTCGTCAGGAACTCCTGTACGGCGAGGAATATCTGTCTGTTATCAGAGTCAGAGAGTTCCTGACTACCAAAAAGAAATACATTTAAGGATGGCTGAAACACCGGAGTTACTCTATTAACAAGTTCTTGTCGCAGGGTTGTATATCGTGGACAGGACATTAAGAAGTGCTGAGTATCTTCACGTGCTCCACAGACACATATCGGACTATCGATAATATTTTTAGAAAATAAGTGTGCATTAAGAGTACTACATCTCATTCTTAATCGAGCATGATAAATTTGGCCAAGTCTTTTACCATCAAAAAAGAACCTAGGTACCGCATTGAGATCAGAATCAAGGCGATGTTTAAAAGAAGATAATGTAGGAGTGTTTCTTACTTCCTCAGTTAATTCGTTCCAGTCTCGTGTGACAGAAGGAAGAAAAGATTTATAGTAAAGTTGGGAATTTGCATGTACAGTATTAAGATTCTGTGCATTTCTCAAGTTATACACGGAATTGTTACCTACGTTGTCAGGCACTAAAGAAGAGAGATAATTAGGAGAAAGACCATTTTTCATTTTATAGAAAAGTTGCAATTTTTGTTTTTTTCTACGCGAGGCTAAAGTTTCCCACCCAGTTTCAGTATAAAGAGACTCTATGGAAACTAACTTTGTGGCTCCTGTTACAATACGGGCAGCTTCTATTTGTAGTTTCTCTAACTCGTTCGCTTCATAAAGGGTACAGTTATCCCAGACGACATTAGAATACTCAATAACCGGTCTGATAAAAGAAAAATAAATGGTCTGTAATGATCGTCTGTCTAGTTTGTATTTAAGCTTTCTCATGATGTTAATGCGGGTCCAGGCCTTCGATTTGATATATTCCAGATGTTCATGCCAAGTACAATCACTTGATAATACTACCCCAAGATGCTTATGAGAAATTACTTCTTCTATCTGTGTTTGATCCATAAAAACAGGAGGATGATATGGTTGATTTCTTTTTCTTGAAAAAATAATTGATTCTGATTTGGCTGGGTTAAATGTCACAAGCCATGTTTTAGCCCATAAATGTATTTTTTGTAAATCTTCATTTAACTGATTAGCAGCATTGACTGGATCTTCTACCACTATGTAAAGACTTGTGTCATCTGCAAAGAGCCTTATAGAAGAGTGGATATTTTCAACAATATCATTGATGTATATTAAGAAAAGTAGAGGACCAAGTATCGAACCTTGGGGAACACCTGCTTTTATGGAAGTCCAACCTGAGGCTGTCCCAGGTAGCACGACACGTTGCTTTCTATTGTTTAAGTAATCGGTAAACCATTGTAAAAGAGATCCAGAAATTCCCACAGAAGAAAGTTTATATAGAAGACCCTTGTGCCATACCCTATACTTTATTAACTCGGGCTTCTTCTAAATTATGGTATGGATTTCAGAGCCTAAATTATTCATTAAGGTCTGGTTGCACCCACAATGAACAAATTTGAGTCTGTGTTAACACATCTGTGTAAAATATATAATTTACAGTCATTGGTCTAAATGAGACAGTTTTAGTCCTAATTGCTATAAATAACAAATCAAAGGCCTGTGAGTCCTGACGGGGCGGTTGCCTGAAACAACGTCTAATCTTCTTTTCAGTATCAATGACTCGGGTTATCGATGTAGATTTGGCGCTTTTTACTAGAGTATTTATTTTCGTCCGCTGATGATAAAAATCTTATTTCTTAAAAAATTGAAGTTTTCTTTGATTTTGTTTATTTATTCGCTATTTGTTATCATCAGAGTGTATAAGGCTAATATGTTTGAATGCAGAATAAAGCGGTAGCAGTGAATTATTTGTTAGGTAGTTATTATTTGCTACCAGGAAAACGGATCGTCGAAATCTGGTATCTTACATCTGGTGGCGGTTCGCTGACTGCCCCTAACATATTGAAATTCCGATTTAGAAAGTACAAAATTCAGCAACTCTCCCATAATAATGTATTCTCTGCATTCTCCTATTTTACATCATACTCGTATATTATGGGAAACATGTTATACAGACTCGTTAAGGAAATATTATTGAATGAATTTTGCGGCATGCACCAAAAAAAAAAAAGGAAAAAAAAAAAAAAAAAAAAACAGAACAAAACCGATTCTATTATTGTCGACCTTTTCTTACAGTTTACATTTTTGCAAATTAAAATAATTTATGGGCTATTATATTGTTAACAAACGGATTAGTCGTGAAGAATGAGAAATCATATGTATGAAACTTGTTTTATGACGGGAGTATATAAATGTAGTGATGGCTTGGCGCGTTCTTTTTTCGGTTAATAGCGAACTCATACCGCTGGTAAATGGAAAACTGTCTGCAATTGTTTTCTTGTTTCATTTTTACCGAGCTCTCGAACCAGATTTTTTGTCAACTAATGGAATGAAAATAATGTAAATATAAGTAATAAGGACAAATATTAACGTTCATTGAAGCATGAACAACATCGAGTCGCAAGCAAAGTTTTCATGAACCCCTTTAGGGTTCACTTACTTTGCTCGTGACCCCATGTTCATACTTTGGGGTTCACTTGCTTTGCTCGTGACCCCATTGTCATATTTTGGGGTTCACTTACCTTGCTCGTGACCCCATGTTCATACTTTGGGGTTCACTTACTTTGCTCGTGACCCCATGTTCATACTTTGGGGTTCACTTACTTTGCTCATTACCCCACGTGTTCATACTTCAATGAACGTTACAATACCTTCATTTCTTAACATGTTGTCACACAGAGCTTCACGAAAACATACCTATATAATACTGACCCCCTTAAACTCCACTTTTATATAGTAAAACTGGGGTTTACAAGGGTATACATTATTTTTTCTTATTTCTGCTCAAAAACATAGATTGTTTGTACTCGTTAGAATCGCCTCAGCAATGCGGTTCTAACAAGTATTCACAATCTATATTTTGAGCAGAAATAAGAAAAAATAATGTATACCCTTTTGGTGGTGAAATTTTCAATATATTTGAATATGCGTGTTTCTGTAATGAACAAAAGTACATGCCCAGTACACGCATTAACCCTTGTCCTGCTGAATAAATTAAGATGCCAAACCCACTTCTAATTATCAGCCAATCAGATTACTTGATCAATGTTGTTGATATAAATTCAAATACTTAATGGCAAACAGTGCAGATCCAGATCAGTTGGCTTCTTTAGAAGCCAACTGATCTGGATCTACACTGTTTGCAAAGGCAGGGTATATCCGGGTTCAGCAGGACAAGGGTTAAGTAATACAAGCTGAAGACACCCAACATCAAGACATTGTAACGAAGCCAAAACGACGACGTTTCTACGATGCCCTGTGTTTATTGAGTGTTTACCTATGGCGCAAATCGGAACAATATTATCCCATGATCCGTCACTTTGACAAGTAAGGATAGCAGGTCCCCACAGCACGTATCCATCACTGCACTTCACAGTCACGACAGCTCCCAGGTTTGTGGCGGTACTGTTAAGTTTACCATGATAAGGTGCAACCAACGCAGAACATTCTAATGAAGAGAAGTTACATCTTAATTAACCCATTTACGTCGAGTGGACTCTTCTACAACAGCTACTTTGGACAGGTCTATTTTTCCACTAGCAGGATGTATGGTTAGTTTATATTATTATTATTATATTTTATAGAAATTTGTAGTTAATGCAAACAGTGTAGACCCTGATCAGACGCCGCAGAACGCGGCGTCTGATCTGGATCTTCACTGTTTGCCAGTGTCCATTTTATGGGACGCTAGGCTTAAATAGGTTACTGAGAATTGATATATTTTCAGGGGAGGTATTCTGTGAAAGGTATTTTGTCTCCCTTCTGTAATAGATTTACTGTAAAAGGTAAGACTGAGCTCCTCTTATTTTGCATTACTCAATACTATCGTATTCACCCACTTAAGTCAGGAGACCCCGAAAAGAGCAATTGGCAAACAGTGCAGACCCCGATCAGATGCCTACAGAATGCGGCTTCTGATCAGTCCCCACTATTTGCAAATACATGTATTTAACCGTCTTATCTCTGGTAATATCCAAATCACAAAGCCTGACATCTGATATACCTAACTGTGAAATTGGACTCTTCCAGTATACAGAGGGGCGTCTTAAATGGGTTTACTAATTGTTTCACTATAACCTATTTACCAAAAAGGAAGTTCAAAGCTCGACAGATTCAAATATACATATCATTATAAATACGCCGCAATGTGATAAAACGTACATGTACCTACTGACATGTGCGCTCAACCACTATTTAAATCAGCTTTCACATCCGCACAGTCTAGTCAGAATCTTTACTGTCCGCGCGAAGAAACTTTGCATTCTTGGCTAACCAAAGTGCGCCCATGGACGCTATTGATCAGGGCCCAGTTGTTTAAAGCGTCGTTAGCTTAACGAGCTCGTTAAGGGTCATTTCGCTAACTGTTTTAGCGGATTCAATATACAAAATTCTGATATTTTTTGCTGAAAAAAATGTGAGTAGCTTTTGCAGTGCAAAAGCTACTCACATTTTTTCAGCAAAAAAATTCAGCATATTTGCGTATCACTCGATATAAAATTTAACGAATCGTTAACTAACGACGTCGTTAGCTTTGAGCAACTGGGCCCAGATTGCGCGAATGCACAGGCTGATCTGAATCTTCGCTAGGTACACTTGTCTAAAGGTATGTTTTCAGACATTGCATCTCAAATGTTTTTAATATTTAGCATGTCAAGTGCATAAGGAGAGAATTTAATATAGTGATGCTATTACAAGCAGAATATTGACCTGAGTAAAATAACCTCAAAAGACAAATGACAATATACTTGTAAAAGAATATACATACTTATTAAGCCGGTACTATAAATACTGTTAGCCCAGGCGCCGCCACAGATCTGTGCCTGGTTACCAGGGCAACGATTATTGCATGACGTTTCGGCAATAGCGCCATACTTTCCATATTTGGATCCACAATAACATTCGAAGGTGCTTTGGACAGCGGCATATATGTACCCTGTTAAAAAAAGGAACGAGTCTCAACGTCAAACATGTTTGCCCATCGAAAATTCAGACTAGCTTGTGCATTCGCGCAGTCTGATCAGAATCTTCACTGGCCACATGTGGGATAACAAGGATTCAAAGTTTCTTCATGCGGACAGCGAAAGCTCTGTTCAGACTTTGAGGATGCGCAAGCTGTTCTGAGCCTTCGTTTTGGTGCATATGTGAGGATTCCTTTTTATCACGTTACTGCTAAAATTTTAATATTTACCTGGACCCAGTCGTTCAAAGCGTCGTTAGCTTAACGAGCTCGTTAGTGGTTAAAATGTTAACTGTTCTGGTAAGTACAATATCTAATTCACAGGTATTTTTGATGAAAATATGTGAGTAGCTTTTGCAAATACAAAAGCTACTCTCGTTTTTTTTTTCAGCAAACATACTAGCGTATATACCATATTAAATGATAAAAATTTTAACGATACGTTAACTTACGACATCGTTCATTTTAAATAACTGGGCCTTTTTTGTAGGAAAAAGTAACTTCTTGCTATACTTGTTCTAAAATTTAGTTCAGTTTACTACCTATTGTGGTTAGCCGGCCTCGGTGACTCAGATGGAGAGCCTCTGACTGGTGATCAGAAGGTTGCGGGTTCAACCCCCGCCAGGTCGGCAACATTCGTGCAGATTGATCATGAACTATTTTTCTACGGTCATTATCTCCCTTCTGCTGATTAAAGAAGAGCAGTTGTCAGTTTCTGGCAAAATTATGTACACAAAACTGGTTTACCGCTTAGAGGACTAAGCCGTTCAGTAAATGTGTGGTTAGATAGATTGACCGTGCTCGACATGACCCCATTGGGTTGACACGGCCGTAAAACATTAGTACAAATAAAACCCACTGTTGGTGGCTATTTAAAACTGCCGTGTAAAAATTGCAGCATGACAGCATCTTAATTTTTATTTATTATTTTTCCTAGAAAATAGGATTTGATACTTCATGCAAATTGTCTCGTGTCTCTTGTGGAGACAATTTGCATGAAATATCAGATCGTATTTTCCAGAAAAATAAGAAAAATATCATCAGTTAATCGTCTGCTGAATCTGAAACCGGAGACAATTTGCATGAAGTGTCAGATCCTATATTCTAGGAAAAATAAGAAAAATATCGGAAAAAAATTCGGACTTTACATCGCATCAAACTTTCCTGCTAATAAATCTCAATTTACTAAAAATTGCAAATTCGTCCTTGCTAAACCTAGCTGAGTATGAAAATTTCTCTGCTAATAAATACGAAAATGCTAACTATAGCTTGCATATTCATGTATATTAGCAAAGAAAATTTCATGCTCACCTGAGCTGAGGATGAATTGACATTTATAACATAGTTGAGCATGAAAATTTCTCTACTAATAAATATGAAAATGCCAACAATAGTTGGCAGA
Organism: Anodontia alba; assembly: GCA_964016985.1. Lineage (NCBI taxonomy): Eukaryota > Metazoa > Mollusca > Bivalvia > Lucinida > Lucinidae > Anodontia > Anodontia alba. The sequence goes on along the minus strand of OZ024826.1, from coordinate 112,213,184 downwards.
GAAAATTTCATGCTCAGTTCAGTTGAGCATGAAAAAAGTTTTATAACCTCGGAGCCTGGTCGCTTTGGTGTTCGTTTTCTTACGTGACCATTACGGAGACGCGCCTATTCAAATATACTGAAAAAATTACAACCAAAATAGGGAAATTTTCAGACAAAACAAAAATTGATAGTTTTCATATATCTGCTCAAAACATAGATTGTGGGTATTCTTTAGAACTGCCTCGCCGAGGCGGTTCTAACGAGTACCCATAATCTCTGTGTCAAGGGGTTTAAAGGGGTCAAAATTACATTGGTATGTTTTCGTGATGGTGTTTATTTTCCATCACAGTTTATTTTCTCCTTTATTGGTGTCATTAGTAGACTGTAGTCTGATTGTGGTTCTTCCTGGACATCTTACAAACAAACCTAATTTGGGCTGTGAGCCCGAACGGCAGTAAACGTACATTTAGGCATGTGCACCCAGTGAAGATTCAGATCAGCCTGCGCAGTCGCAGTGTATAGTCAATGATGCAATTTTTCAAAGACTCTGCTCAGACCTCGCGAATGCGCAGGCTGATCTGCCTTCGTTGAATGCACATACATCACGAAAACATACCTATATAATTTTGACTCTATTAAACCCCACTTTTATATAGTAAAACTGGGGTTTACAGGGGTATACATTATTTTTCTTATTTCTGCTCAAAAACATAGATCGTGGGTACCTGTTAGAATCGCCTCGCAGAGGCGATTCTAACAAGTACCCACAATCTATGTTGTGAGCAGAAATATGAAAAATATCAGAATTTCGATCTGAAAATTATTATTTTTTGATGGTAAAATTTTCAGTATATTTGAATAGGTGTGTTTTCATAATGTCAGACGGTATGTTTCTCACGCTGTAGCTCGTATGTTCTTACGTGTACCTTTGATCAGACAAATTTCTATACAGCTCTCTGGTGTGTTTGATGGCAGTCGTACTTGAACGTCATCAAGATCTCTACTTCCTGTGTCCCGGAAACAACCAAGATATTGCCGACCTGCATTAAAACAATAAAAATAAATAAATATTGGCATTTTGATACACAATTATTCCAATTCCTTATCTTTACGATACACATTTCACGCAATTTGATTCGTTGATGAAAAGTTTTACACTTGAATGAAGTCCAGAGTAGGAATTCATCGGATTTATTTTCCTCCGCCGACTCAAAAATTGAAATTTGGCAGTATTTGCAATATTTTGACAACAAATTAAAAGGTATGCATTGTTACAATGCATTATCAATTGTTGATAATTGACAAGTTTGCGAGTAATTCGGCGGAGCTTACACATCTGTTAAATCTGTTAAATCCTCAAAATTAAAATTCATTTATACATTTTCTTCATTTATACACCTAGCAAAGAAATTTACTTGTGTCGCGTCGCGAGAAAAAGGCTTTTCCGAGATTTGGTTAAATCAATCTTTTAATGCGCATGCCATGTCTCATATCAAACTAACATGTTGCGGATGCGCAGACTCGCCTGAGCGTTTGCTGTTAGCATATGAGAAAACGTTTTTTTTTTTCTCATGTCGCGGTTCAAATGTTAGTTTGATGCCAAAGTTGTAATGGTTTCCATTAAATGCAATAAAATGATTTACATGGTTCAAAAAGACTATCAACAGGTCAATAATTTCATCGAATGGAGACATATGCCGTTTACACCGTCATTGTCCATTTATTACGATATCAAGTTCAGTACATGCAAATACTGGTGATACACTTCAACAAAACAGTGCTATTTGTCGCCTACAACAACCAAAGTAATAGTAAAAGACCACGCCCGCATTTGTTGTAAGCATTGTGTAGTGTTAGTCTTAGACACAAGTAAATAGCCAATGTGCCAATTAGAAACTAGCAGACATGATATGATTGAGTATGTTCGTGAGGAATACTTAGAAATGCGTTTCTGGTGCCTTGGGAGTTTGTTTGTGTTGAGGTTTTACGGCCCAGTCAACCCAATGGGGTCATGTCGAGCACGGTCAGTTTACATAACCACACGTGTACTGGGCAGGCTTAGTCCTCTTAGCGGTTAACCAGTATTTTGCACATTCTTTCGCCAGAAACTGACAACTGCCCTTCTTGAATCAGCGGAAGGGGGAGAATGACCGCAGAAAATATTTCATGATCAATCGCCACGAAAGAATGTTGCCGACCTCGGCGGGAGTTGAACCCGCGACCTCCTGGTCTCCAGTCGGACGGCGCGTCCAACTGAGCCATCGAGGCCGGCATGGTGCCTTGGGACGGCTTGTCACGTGATTATGGCAATTTCTGGGTATCCTCCTGTTTATTTGTTGTAACAGTATATGTTTTGTTCCGTACACCAACTTTGTTACTTTGTAGTCGAGCCTTCATCTGTGTTTCATCATTCCATTGAGAAGTTTATTTATATGTGTTCTCTGTTTATCCGCTGATGATTTAGCGACTCCATATGCGGACAGAAACCTCATATGCAACTGAAACTATACCAGGATAAAAGGCGAGGGTTTAGCTCTCGTAAATAGGGCTCTGAGGTTATAAAACGTTTTTCATGCTCAACTCAGCTGAGCATGAAATTTGTCCTACTAATAAATCTCAAATTACTAGCAATTGCAAATTCGTTTTTGATAAACACAGCTTAGCATGAAAATTTCTCTGCTAATAAATATGAAAATGCCGACTATTGTTGGCATTTTCATACTTATTAGCTTAGAAAATTTCATACTCAGCTGAGATGAGCATGAAAACAATGTTGTTGTTTTTTTGTTTGTTTTTTTTTTTATCTCTGGCCATGTTTAAGCACCCAAAAAAGTTTTGCTGCAGACTGTCCCAATGTGGTATATTTGTTGCAGTTCCTTTTTGTATTGTCCTTTCTGTTTTTCGGGTTCTGCGTTTTCGTGTCGTATCATTGTAAAATTATTCAGTACCTAGGTAAAACTATGTTCCGTTATTGTGGCCTTTTCTGGGTATCATAATATCATATATATTTAAGGATTATGAGGATTGGTTGTCCTTTCCAAGGGCAACAATCCCACTGTGTGTAAGTGTAATGCTTTTTTCCCCCTTTTTATTTTTGTATACCATTTTGCATCGGTTATGAAGGACACTCTTTGGCCTATTGATTCATTGACTACACGGGAAATACGGATTGAGAAACTCCCGTAGCGCCACGGCGTACGACGGGAAATGCGGATTAAGAAACTCCCGTAGCGCCACGGCGTACGACGGGAAATGCAGTTAGGAAACGCCCGGAGCTCCACGGCGTACGACGGGAAATGCGGATTAAGAAACTCCTGTAGCGCCACGGCGTACGACGGGAAATGCGGATTAAGAAACTCCCGTAGCGCCACGGCGTACGACGGGAAATGCGGATAAAGAAACTCCCGTAGTGCCACGGTGTACGATGCCTGGAGAGACTCGAACTCGGTTCCTCCCGATCTCCTGTCTGGCACTATTGTACATCAGCCGATTATTTGTTAATATCGTATTCACATATCAGTTCATGTTACCTTTCCAAACCAAATGGAACCCTCTTCTTTGGCCTGCAGCATCTGTGTAGAATATTATAGTCAAGATGTTTCCTGATGATAAGATAGGTTTCGGAATCGTGTTTCCGCAGATGGCCCCCAGCAGACGACTTGAAGAATTAGGTCCGTCGTATACCTATTAACAGAGTTGATTACATTTTCAGCAGTGATTTACTGAGATTTGTCAGTGAATTATAATTTATAATTCACCGAGTGAATTATTTCATTTCGAACGTTTCGATATCATAATTGCTAGGCTACGTTGCTGGCGTTATTGGTAACAACAGTAACAATAGTTGACGTTTTGCGGAAAATTTGATAAAATCATGGAAATCAGACTGCAATTTGCACGTCCAGTTGGCGTTTTTGAGGAAATACCTGCAACACAAATATAAATTATGATTTTCTTGATAATCCAGTTCTACTTTCGTGACATTGCTGCGTCTGTATTTCAAGCATAGGATGATTTTTCATTAAGTAAAAACAAGATGGCGACTGATTTTCAGACTAAACTACGCCTCCTGAAATTCATACACTGACTGGTACTATTTTGGTAGGAAACCATAACGGCTGAATGTGAAAATTCACAGGTAAAACATGAATGAAAATGTAATAAACAGTTTATTTTGTTGTTTTGATCGATTAGGAGAAAATAATTCACTCGTGTTCTAAGGTTTGCTTGTATGATGCAACACAAAACGAAATAATGAAATATTTTTTTTCATTTTGATATTTTTTTTATTTCATTTTGCGTTGGCATAGTCGATGCGAAATGAAATAAAAATGTAATAAAAAAAAATATTTCATTTTGCGTTAATATGCTTCATATCGACGCAAAATGAAATAATGTTAGAAGAACATAGCTGTCTTCGAAAGGAACCCAAAGGCTTAGGAAGCAATATTGGATAATGTCAGTAGGATTAAAACTGGACGTCTTTAAGGTATTTTGGTGTCATGCCTGATGTTTTTCCCTAATCTGTGCATTAAGGCTCATTACATGATCGTGTAGTGCAGACAGAAGTTGAGGGGGCATATTGGTTTGGGCCTGTCCGTGGGTCGGTCTGTCTGTCCATCTATGCGTCTTATAATACCACCACTCAGACCTTCAGTTGACACATAGAACCACCAGCACCGCCACTCAAACCTTCAGTTGACCCATAGAACCGCCGAACCGCCATTCAGAATTTCAGCTGACCCATAGAATCATCAAGATCGCCACTATATACGCCCGTAGGATTACCAATTAACCGCCATCTCTACGATGACTTAATAAATAATAATATATCCCAATGACTACAAACGCCGCCATTCAGAACTAGAAAACACCTTAACGAGTACCAACACCACCACACAGACTCTGTGTCTAGGACCACTTCAACCGCCACTTAGACATTCAGTAGACCTACGTTATTACGACTACCTACTTGAATTGCATACTTTATATATAGGGAAGATATTGAGCTTCAAACCAGAACATGAATGGTATGTTTATTGACCTTCAGAACTCTTGATTCATCACTCCTTTTCTGTTGATTATGCACCGTCATTCTAGTCCTTATAGAGTTAGATGTCTTCCCGACATAAAAGTATCCACATACTTTACAAATTAATGTGTATGTCACAAAGGTTGTTATACATGTCATATTTTTCTTTCTTCGAAGTGACGTTTATTCTTACATTCGATTCGTGTTCCCTGCAAAAGATTTGGCATACCTTGCACCTTTTATCTCTACATTTAGAAATCCGGAGATTTTCAGTAACGGTATCAAACTTTGACTTTGTCAATAGTCTTTTAGATTGTTTGCTTGTCTCTTACTATTAAAGATTAAATGATGGTCTAGAATCTGCTTAATTCTACAACTTTAATTTTGCACAGTTATGAGCAAAGGCATAGTATTTGAATTATTCGGATATTTGGATTAAAAGTGGATAGGAATGGGATAATCCTGTCCTCCGACTTCCGATTACTATTGCCTGTAATATGACCTTTTAGGATAACCCCTTGAATGTCATTGTCTATGAGAGATTCTGGATAATCCTGCTTTTATAGAAATTCACGAAGGTCCGCAAGACGTTTTTTTTTCTCAACGTTGTTCATTTTTAATTACTTTCGTTACTTTTTTTGATGCTAAACAAAACGGAATGTTAATGTTAGTGTGTTTAGGGTGACATGATTTAAAATTAAGGGATGGATGGGTATCCGTAGGTTTGAAGTATAAGTTGGTAGATACGGAATCTTCATTCAGCACAACCGCGGCAATGGTTAGCGCGTCTGCAAGGAATGCAGGAGATCCGTGGTGCGAGTCCCGGTTTGGTGCGACCGATTTTTTGTGTGCGAATTCATTTGTTTATATTATTTCGTGTATCATTCTTAAATATTTTGATTTTGAACAACTTCTCCGAAATTCCTGAATCCAACCATGTTCATCAAAAATCCAATCGATTACGTGAACATATCCGTGCTCATAAAGCTTTCACAGTATTATTCAACAATAATGTCACTGTGTCGCCACGTGGTACACATGTATGCAATGTCCCAGTATCTTGTAAAGCTAACGGACTTAGGAGCCAGTTGGCTAGACATTGACCGTATTGTTGAATAATAGACAACTAATAACAATGTTTTGGCCTTAAAACATAAAATCATGTTGTGGATACCTGTTAGGCGATGTGATTCTAATAAGTACCCACAAAATATAGTTTTATGGAGAAATAAATTATTTTTACATTTTAATATCAACGCCAGGTTTCCCCCATTTTATTATATGTTAGGTGGAAATTTGGGGTTACTTTTGAACGGAGATGTTTCCGTGATGATTGAAAAGATGTGCCAACTTTCAAAGCAAAATACAATTTTTAACTTAGAACAGACCTCATACTGTCGACGCAAAATGAAATAAAATTAAGTATGCCTTCTATCATCGCAAAATGAATTTTTTTTTCATTTTAATAAAACCCTCTTAGTATTGACACAAAATGAAACAAAAACTACATTTTATTTCATTTCGCATCGACTAAGCCAACGCAAAATAAAATAAAAAGTTCAAAATGAAAAAAAAAAATTCATTATTTCATTTTGCGTTCGTTGCATCACTTGTATGAAACTCATTTGCTTCCCTCACTCGTTTTTTTTTTTTTTTTTTTTTTTTTACGAGCAAGCCGTAATCGATCAAAACAACCAAATAAACTCTACATAATTCCAGCTAAACAGGCTTACAAGTACTTGCGCGATTTGGACTGACCGAGAGTAATTTGAAAACGGGATTTATACTTCAATAAATCAACTGAGAAGGAGTCCCTAAACCTAAAATGAGTCATATTTTTGACCAGGTAGGAATGATAAGAAATGAGTATCATTTTTATGGATTTTATCGCTGTTTACTACATTTTCAGCAGTGACTGACTGAGATTTGTCAATGAATTCTGATCTATAATTCACTGAGTGACTTATTTCATTTCGAACGTTTTTACGTCATTATTGCTAGGCGATGTTGCTGACGTTGTTGGTAACAACAATAACAATAGTTGGCATTTTGCGGAAAATTTGATAAAATCATGGAAATCAGACTGCAATTTGCACGTCCAGTTGGCGTTTTTTGAGGAAAAACCCTGTAATACAAATATAAATTATGATTTTCTTGATAATCCAGTTCTACTTTCATGACATGGTTTTGTCTGTATTTCAAGCGCAGGATGATTTTTGCATTAAAGTGAAAGATAGTGACTGATTTTCAAACTAAACCACGCCTCCTGAAATTCATGCACTGACTGGAACTATTTTGGTAGGAAATGATATGAACTGAATGTGAAAATTTAAAAGTTAAACGTAAATGAAAATGTAATCAAGTGTTTATTTGGTTGTTTTGATCGATTACGAAAAATATTTCACTCGTCTTCTAAGGTTTGTTTGTTAAAAAAAAAAAAAAAAAAAAAAAAAAAAAACTCGTTCGCTTCGTTCACTCGTTTTTTACGCGCAAGCCTTAGAACACTAGTGATTTTTTCTCCGTAATCGATCATTTCAACCAAATAAACTCTATGTTAAGGCCGACGAATCACTACAAAACTTCGGGCCCCGAGGTTATAAAACTTTTTTCATGCTCAACTCAGCTGAGCATGAAATTTACTTTGTTTATAAATCTTAAAATACTGACATTTTTTAAAACTTCTTTCATGCTCAGCATGAAAAAAGTTTTAATTGTTGGTATTTTTATCTTTATGACCAAGTGAAATTTCATGCTCAGTTGAGTTGAGCATGAAAAATGTTTTATAACCTCAGGGCCGGGCTTTATTCAGTTTGTGAGTGATGCGATGGCTTTTTCACATCGATAAAATCCACGAAAAATGGAAATCATTCCTATAAAGACGCATGCAATACGTCACATCAGGAGCTCTTGGCAATACGCATTATCTGTCCAAAGGAAATTTGTTACAATTTCTAGGGAGGCAACTTTGTTAAGATTGTTTTGCTCCCTCCTTAAAAGGGATCTTCTCTAAAAAGAAGTAATTTGCACCCAAAGCTGATTCCTTGAAGGTTCCTACACTAACAGGAACGCATTTGTTCCCAGGTGGAGCAAATTCTTTCCTTTTAGAGTAGACTTTTTATATTCCTTCTTTTTAGAGACCTCCCCATCCCCCAGCACTCGCCCCACCTCACCCACCCACTTTTCAGAAGGAGACTTGTGTTCGAAAGCAAACAGGTAGTCACAAAGTTGTCTCCCTTATCCCAAATGGCAGAAAAATCTTCCAAGCGTACTCGGTCATCTTAACCTAGTAGACTGTCGGGCCTCACAATTTTGGACAGGGCCATTTCCAGTAGAAGGGATGTCTGGGTAGTTTTAATTATTACCATGTTTTATAGAAATTCCTGTACAAAGTGCAAACAAGACCCAGAACAGACGCTACGTCTGATCTGGGTCTAAATTGTTTGCCAATGTCAAGTGTATGGGACGCTGGGCATAAATGGGTAAAGAGATTGTTTCCCAATGATTGAAATCCATATACGATACCTTAACCCATTGTAGACTGAATGAACTCCCCCAACTATGTGTTTGAAGAGTCCAATTTCAATTTTAAATATGTCAGGTTATGTGATTAAGATATTCCTAGAGAAATTGATTGAACTATTTGCAATGAATGGAGACCCTGATCAGAAGTTCTGCGGCGTCCGATCTGGGTCTGCACTGTTTGCCAATTATGCACCAGTCATTTGTATCTACCGCTCCCCCTCCCCCACCCCCACCTACGGGGATGGGCGGGGGATGACCGGGTCAATGTGCGGGGTAATTACATTTTGAATGTCCCCGCAGTGCCCTGTAAGTGACGGGATTATGATTTTGCGCCAATATAGCGGGGACTATAGCAGTGGAACTAGCCGAAGAAAGAGTGTGTTTTACGTATATTTTACTGGTGCGATGCCCGTCTTTTATCAGAGCAATAAGACGAGATCTCACGAGAACAAGATGGCGTTTACAACAGAAAACGAAAGTGAGAAAAGTTCTAGAAATATTTATACTCATCCCATCCATCTATCCATTTTTTCGAAATTAAAATTAGATAATTGATTTGGTTAATTATACCAAACATTCTGGTTATTTAACGCTGTAGTGCTTGAAAACCTTGCCTGGAGATAGATGTAATATGTTTTTGTGGCTAGAGTCAATCGACAAGGTTTATATAGACAACCACGGTCATCCGGGCATTTCCAATAGTCATATTACTTTCGCAACAAAATCGGAGGTGAAAGCGGCCACCAGTTTGTATTCTGTTTATCTAAGCAGAGACTGAACAATTATTTGTGCTATGTTTTTCATAAAACACCTATAATCACTTTCTGAATGGTTGCACTAAAAACATTAAATACTCATGGTTTAAAAATAGCATCGTTTTTTGAGTGTGTATATTTATAAAACTATCTAGAAAGACCCTTGATGAATGAGCGTTTGTAAACTACAGCGAATCTTTATTACCCTTATAAATCTTAATTCCCTGTTCATTCTAATATTCCAACAAAATAACAGTTAATAAATTTTGATAACATTTTGTTAAGCACTGTTCTCTTGAAAACATAGTTTATTAAGATGGAAAAGCATGACCTTTAATATTATTGAATAAATAATTGTTGCCATGCAATGTTTTCACCTCCGAAATGGCGGGTATGTGGTTGCTACTGATTGTGACGTCATGCCGATGATGTTTTTCGCAAAACGTATGTCGACAAACAGCTTCTTTTTTAATATGTCTGGCATATTTATATGTTGTCTTCCGTCAAAATATAGGATCTTCTGTAAGAAAACTTATTATAGTGCTTATTATAGTGGAGTTGAATTTGTTTTTCAGTCAGACCAGAATTATCTGAATATTTTTGTCCATATGAATGTCAAACGCTGCAATACTGCTAGACGAAGGCCTACAAATATTGAATCATTTATGTAGATTACCGAATGTAGGGTTCTTTAACCTGCATAAGGGGTACCCTTCCATGCACAACGGAAGTGGGGTGGGGCCTCCAGTTAATGTCCCATCCCGAATGGATTTGGAAGACTCCACATTTAAATAACACTGTTCAGTCTTCTACAAAATAGTCAATTATTTTAGAAATTCAACACAGTACGAAATTAAAAAGGAACATGTACAAGAGAGGCTGTTCTGAATAGCCAAAGCAAAAGTCCTGCACAAAATACTGTTGAATGCAGGGCAACATATATTACGATAAAAAGTAGCCATGCTCTATTTACCTTGGCTAAATAAAATATTGATACCAGGCCTCAGATTTTTCAGGCATTTGCAGGATTTCAGACTTTCAAAGCTTGACTTTCTTGATTTGAGGCATTTAGAATTTTATTTTTCCGTATATAAGCTGCTTAAAAGGACTATTTATGGCATGCAAAAGATTGGTCAGTATGAGGCCTGTAACATTTAACAGCTCCTTTTTTATGTCCCCGTGGGGTGGGGGAATACAGCAGGGCTGTAACTACTCATTTGTCCCCACAGTGCAGAGGTTTTAGCAGGGCTTTGATTTTGAGAAAGTCATTGTCCCCGCCCAACCCCGTAGGTGGAGGTGGGGTGGGGGGCGTGGATACAAATGACTGGTGCATTACCCTTTTGGGGGTGGGTTCCTAGACTACAATGGGTTAAATACTTTGATTATTTGGACGGATAAGCAGTGTAGACTTAGATCAGTAAGCAGTGTCTGATTAGCGTCTACAATATTTGCCACTCATCTAGCAGTTTTAGACACAGCAGATAGTGAAACACAGTTGTTCAGTGTTAGTTCAAGTATAACTAGAAATTCCGGTACTCAAATATTTAAAAGATCGAGTGCAATGAGCACTCTTGCAAAACTGAAAACGGCTGTCATCTGGGCCATACTAGCCCATTTCGGCCAATAAGGCCTCATCAGTAACCCTGATATACAGTTTCAAATATCCTGGAATAGTGAACATAAAGGACCAAAGTGTTTACACAACACTATACTGGAGTGCAGGGAGACTTTAAACGGCCAACACATAACAGGAACACATTGATGAAACTAAAAATAGCTGTGTCAAGTTTTCTTGGCCAGGCTAGCATGTTAAGGTCACGTAGGCGTTATCAGTAACCCTCATGTAAATTTTCAAAAATACCCATTTCTAAAACATGCCTATTGAAATATATAAAAAACTTCACCTTAAAAAAACCCTGAAAATTCTCAGATAAAAACTCTGATATTTTTCATATTTCTGCTCAAAACATAGATTGTGGGTACCCGTTAGAACCGCCTCATCGAGGCGGTTCTAACAAATACCAACAATCTATGTTTTTAGCAGAAATAAGAAAAATAATGTATACCCCTGTAAACCCCAGTTTTACTATATAAAAGTGGATAAGGGGGTCAAAACTATATAGGCACGTTATCGTAATGGGAATATGCGTAGTGATAATAAACGACCAGAAAATAATAACTACACTATAGTGAAGTACATACAGACGTTTGACAGTACCTAAAAAGAATTCATAAAACGAATGGCGATAATTCTACTAAGATATTAAATCCCTTTAGGAAATTTAGTGTCAAGTGTTATTTGTGTTTCTAAAACATGCGATTAATCGGTTAAATCAGTTTTACTTGTGTGGTATCGGTAGTATCATCCATGGCCATGAATCATTTTGGAGAATTGTAATGAAACATCACAATTGACTCTATACTCGTCTCGTGCGGTACCTTATTACACCGGCAAGATATACACATTAAACCATGATCTAATTAAACAGATTCTAAAAAAAAAAAAAAAAAAAAAAAAAAAAAAGCTAAAGTTTCGAGCTACCAAGTTACTTCCGGTCAGTTAGACCTCATCAATAACCCTCATATGAATTTGCAAAACATCACGAAAACATGCCTATATAATTTTGACCCCCTGAAACCCCACTTTTATATAGAAAAACTGGGGTTTACAGGGGTATACATTATTTTTCTTATTTCTGCTCAAAACATAGATTGTGGGTACTCGTTAGAACCGCCTCGACGAAGGCGGTTCTAACGAGTACCCACTATCTATGTTTTGAGCAGAAATATGAAAAATATCAGAATTTTTTATCTGGAAATTTTCCCGTTTTTGGGTTGTAAAATTTTCAATATATTTGAATAGGCGTGTTTTCGTAATGGTCAGTGGAATTGGCACAATAATCACAGAGGCCAGAAATATACACAGCGCTATTGTGAGACACGGGGAGACATTTAACGGCCGCCACACGACATCAATGTTAACGGATAAACAGATTCTTAAAGTAGCGACCCTTCAACGCAATAAACATTACGAAAACACGCCTATTCAAATTTATAGAAAATTTAACCTCCAAAAGAACAAAAAAGAACAAAAAATAAAAAAAACTGGATATTTTTCATATTTCTGCTCAAAACACAGATTGTGAGTACTCGTTAGAACCGCCTCGCCAAGGCGGACTAGTCGTTAGAACTGCCTCGGCGAGGCGAGGCGGTTCTTACGGGTATCCACAGTCTATGTTTTTAAGCAGAAATAAGAAAAATAATTTACACCCCTGTAAACACCAGCTTTACTATGTAAAAGTGGGGTTTCAGGGGTTCAAAATTATGTATAGGCATGCTTACGTGATGCAAGCTCAGAAAACAAAACAAAACAAAAAAAAAAAAAAAGCTAAGTGTCAAGCTTTTTGGGACAGACGTGCAATTTTCGGCGAATGAGTCCTCATCAGTGACCCTGGTTTAGGTGGTGGCCGTAAAACGTCTCCCCGTACTTCAAAGTAGTGCAAACTGTATTTTTATTTCCTTTGGGATCGTTGAGCCCATCCTGATTGCTTTTGAAAACTGAATACCGCTTGAGTCGATGCTACATATGAACGGTAGGAGGGAGGGGATTGGGGCGGGGAGTCGGAGGAGGGCTGTACGCAGCCTCCCATTCCTGCATATAAAACAGATTTAATGAAACCGAGTCTCCGATTTTCTTTCTTTTGTGTGTTCATTGTTTCCAAGGGCATTCTTTTAGATTTTTATTTCAGTCTGCTGCTTGTGAATATTCCTTCACTCTAGTCCTGCTGAACCCGGATATACCCTGCCTTTGCAAACAGTGTAGATCCAGATCAGTTGGCTTCTGAAGAAGCCAACTGATCTGGATCTGCACTGTTTGTCATCAGGTATGTAAATTTATAGCAAAAATTTGGATCAAGCAATCTGATTGACTAAAATTTAGAAGTAGGCGTGGCAGTTTAGTCAGAGCGCAGACTCCTAAAGGAGTGTAGGCAGAGTCTTGGTCATAGACAGATAAACCGGAAAAGATAAGCGTTGATTATGCTTTAACTGTTGTCCTGCTGAATAAATTAAGATGCCACACTCCCTTCTAATTTTCAGCCAATCAATTTACTTGATCTGGACTGTTGCTACAAATTCAAATACTTAATGGCAAACAGTGCAGATCCAGACCAGTTGGCTTCTGAAGAAGCCAACTGATCTGGATCTACACTGTTTGCAAAGGCAGGGTATATCCGGGGTCAGCAGGAAAAGGGTGTCCTGGTGCAGAATACATTAGCCGTACTGTGAGAAAACGTACCCGCTGACGTGTGCCCCCAACGAAGACACAACTCAACTTGCTCATTCACGGTCTCTGACCAGGGTCTTCGTTTTCCGCATGAAAAACTTTACATCCCTGGTTATTAAAAATGACACTAGTAAGGTTGCTGCTCAGACAGCGCGAATGCGCACGTCTGTCTGAATCTTCACTGCGCACATGTCCGAAGGGACGTTTTCTGACGTTGCGGCTAACATGTATTATGCAGAAGGAAAAAATCGAAGGATCCCTGTTTCCTTTAGTCATGCACTTAGCACAAGACAAACCGTAGTGGGACTTACGAAAACTAATGTTCGTAGTTAACCAATTTTTGCCCAATGGACTCTGGTGGTGTCTGATTAGTTTATTGTTATTATTATTATTATTATTATTATTACTATTATTATTATTATTATTATTATTATTATTATTATCATGTTTTATAGAAATTTCTAAACTTAATGCAAACAGTGTAGACCTTGATCAGACGCCGCGTTCTACGGCGTCTGATCTGGGTCTACACTGTTTGCCAATGTCCCTTTTATGGGGTAAAATGAAAATCGCTGAAATTCTCAACTGATTACGGCAGGCTGTTTTACTCAGATATATTTAATTTTGGAGGAGTCGCCGGTCGTTCTCCTGGAAAGCTTTTGGAACATATATTTCAATACTCCAACATTTCAAAACATATATACTGTTATAAAGAGTTGCTTACAATGAACCAATCGGTGCAGGGTGTGTCGTTCCGGGTTGAAGTTTCAACCTCAAAGTCTAAGAACTGAACTGTTATCGCTTCATGATCTGCAACCTGTATCGTCCACTGGCAATGTAAATTGTTGTCGTATTTGTTCGGGTAATTGGGTGACTTTATTTCTCCTTGTCTTTCCGTCATTATTTGTCCACAGGAATACACTATAAATTGAAAGAACTGCAAAATGTCATAAAGCAAATCTGTGCATAACAGTGAGTGCAAAATGCCCAAACCTAATGCGCAAATAGACTACACAATAATTCGCCATATAAATTTGTGTGTATGCGTGCGTGCGCGCTGTGCGTGTGTGTGTGTGTGTGTGTGTGTGTGTGCGTGCGCGCGCGCGCGCGCGCGTGTGTGAACCGAAGGGTCAAAAAGGCACGCCAAATTGACCGGATACAATATTTATAAATGATGGCTGAACTTTTCTCCAAGTATATAATCATTGAAACGGATGGTTGCCTATGACGAGTTAATATATTCGGTCAACTGTAAAAGCTAGATTGAAGTTTCTTCCTGTTTCTTATCAACAGTAGCAATCAGATAGGGTAAAGGTTAAATAAACGTTTATATGTAGATGACCATTACAGCATCATCCAGCTTCCAATGAGCAGAGGCACAGCATTTCCTATAAGATTGCACGTGCATCCGGCGAAGACTCAGATCAGCCAGATCCGCGCAGTCTGACCATGGTCTTTGCTGTTCGCCCGAAGACGCTTTGGATCGTTGGCTACACACAGAGTGCCCTGCGAAATCTCTGACCTGACTGCGCGGATGCTCAGGCTGATCTGACTCTTCGCTGGGCGCACACGCTTTCTTATAGGAAAAGCTGTGCCCCGGCTCGTATTGTTTGAATGATATTTGATAGCCGGATGATTTGACGGAATAAATGTTCTAGTCACTTTTTTCCTTTTCCTTTTCCCTCGTCCTTTTTTGGTGGGGGGGGGGGGAGGGGGGGAGGGGGATGGGGGAAGAGGGCGATTGGGGAACACGGCTAACATTTAACCCTGGATCCGTATGCCTAGTGACGAGCGCCAACAGGAGCAGGGTTTTAGGGCAAAACACTCACGAATAACTTGCACATTTGAACGCTGACTGATTTTTTTTCATTATTACTATTACTATTATAATTATTATTATTATTTATTTATTTATTTATTTATTCATACACATGATCACGATGATCTGGGCCCAGTTGTTCAAAACTAACGATGTCGTTAGTTAACGTATCATTAAAACTTTGATAATTAAATATGGCATATTTGCTAATTTTTTTTGCTGAAAAAAAAATGTCAGTAGCTACTCACATTTTTTCAGCAAAAATATCTGAGAATTTGGCATTGTACTTACTAGAACAGTTAACATTTTGACCACTAACGAGCTCGTTAAGCTAACGACGCTTTGAACAACTGGGCCCTGGTGTTTAACATCGATTTCAACATTTATTTAAGTTATATCGAGACGATGAAAGGATGGTGGCGAGGAAAGGTTCTGCGTCACGGTAATGAAGCGTCGAACTATCATTAGCTATATTTCGCCTCGAGCGCGATTCGAACCCGGGAACTCGAAATCCGAAGTCGGTAGCGCTAACCATTAGGCCGGACGCTCCTTTTTCGGACAGCATATTTCCTTTTATTATATACAAAGTAATGAAATACAGAGACTTATTAATGAAATAAAATACATATTTCGAAAAAGTTATATTCTCACTAGTGAAAATATAAAACTTATAATTTCACTCCTCTGAGCAGCGAAAAATATAAGATCTGGAACTACTTTTTTTCTTATTTACATTAATGGTCATTATGCACGAGTGAAAATTTGAATGTTTTCATTACACGAGATGAAAATTTTTATGGTATTCACTGAAAAAGAGTAAATTTTCTTTTTATTTTATTGTTTACACGCCAATGCGCGTTTCTGACGTCATAACTAACGTCACCGAACAAAACATGAACGTCATGGCGTCGACGCTCAGTGCTTAACATGTAAAACGCTGGAGAAAACAAAAACCAAAAAGTTTCGGCAAATCAAAATAATTTTGATACCAACATGTTCCTTACATTCTAACCAACGTTACGCGGTTCTTATATGTCATCGTCAAGGGACAAAACTGCGTGTCAGACTTCCCCTTGCAAATGCAAGATTTGCATCTCTTCTATCGAAAGTGATGTGTATAATGAAAAAGAAAATTCAAATGTTTGTCGTGGAAATGACTTTTATTTCATCTCGTGAAGTGAAAAAATGTATATTTCATTCGTGCCTTCGGCACTCATGAGATATACATTTTTTCACTTCACTCGATGAAATAAACATTACGAAAACACACCTATTCAAATATATAGAAAATTTCATCTCCAAAAACTGAACATTTTCAAATAAAAAACTTTGACATTTTTTAAATTTCTGCTCAAAACATAGATTGTGGGTACTCGTTAGAACCGCCTCGGCGAGGCGGTTCTAACGAGTACCCACAATCTATGTTTTTGAGCAGAAATAAGAAAAATAATGTATACCCCTGTAAACCCCAGTTTTACTATATAAAAGTGGGGTTTAAGGGGGTCAACATTATATAGGCGTGTTTTCGTGATGAGTCATATTCACTCCAAACATTTGAATATCCTCTATATCTGTATGTATGTATGGTATGGAGTTACCACTCTCTGGGCACACTGATGGTATTTTTCTTATATTTTGCTGGGAAACAGGATTTGATATTCCGTGCTAATTGCATCCATTGTCTCCATTGGAGATAATTTGCACAAAATGTTAAAACCTGTTTTCAGGAAAAATAAGAAAAATGTTTCAATATGTCGTCTGCTGAATTTTACCCAGAGTGCTAAGCGTTAAGGACTCCGAATGCTTAGTGTTAATACGTCATTTGGAGAATCTTGTAATGTGGACGAGTCCATTTAACATATTTACATGACCTAATTTACCCTAAATATTTGGACACTCTAAATTATAACCAGACTTCTCATATCTATTGCACCTGTCTTTTACTACCTGTTGATGGTCTAAAAGGTCCTGGATAATTGGCAGTGTATACATACAATGTAGCTCTTGCCAGTCTGTCCCAGTTCTAACATGTAGGATATATATATACGGAAAGGTTCATCGAAGGCAAGCCAAGTGCGCTCTTCTACATTAACTCTTTGGATCTGTCCATTTCCAAAAGAATGTGTGTCTGGTTATATTTATTATTACCGCGTTTTATAGAGATTCTTGTATTGAATGCATACAGAGTAGACCTTGATCAGACGCCGCAGTCTGTGGCGCCTCATCTGGGTCTGCACTGCTTGCCAATGTCCCTTTAATGGATTATTTAATCCTTAAAGCACCAATCACAACTGCAGCAGACGACATTTTCACATATAATTACTTATATATATATTCAATTTTTTATCAAAGTAAAATAAGTCTAAACATTTCATGCGAATCGTCTGCCAAGCAGCTAATTCATATGAAATGTCAATATCAATTGTCGATGAAAAATATAATAATAATAATAATAATAATAATAATAATAAACAAAACAAAACAAAAAAAAAAAAAAAAAAAAACACAATAGAATGTCCTCTGCTTAAAAATTGCTTGGCGCATTAAAAGTTACTACCATCACGAAAACATGCCTATATAATTTTGACCCCATTAAACCTCACTTTTATATAGCAAAACTGGGGTTTACAGGGGTATACATTATTTTTCTTATAACCGGCTCGCCGAGGCGGTTTTAACGAGTATCCATAATCTATGTTTTGAGCAGAAATATGAAAAATATCAGAGTTTTTATATTAAAATTTTCACTTTTTGGAGGTGAAATTTTCTATATAATTTGAATAGGCGAGGTTTTGTAATGAATATTTCAACATACCTTTGTCAAAGGAAGAGGCGAAAATAAGTATCGTGAAAACCATAATGACCCCGTCATACATTCTGCTTCGAACACCTTCTAACTCCTTAGCCCATTTACATTTCGAAAACATGCCTATTCAAATATACTGAATTTTTTACCACCAAAAAACTGAAAATTTTCAGATAGAAGTTCGGATATTTTCATATTTTTGCTCAAAACATAGATTGTTGGCACTCGGCGAGGCGGCCACAGTCTATTTGTTTTAGCAGATATATGAATAATAATGTATTCCCATGTAAACCCTATTTTTACTGTATAAAAGTGGGGTTTAAGGGGGTTAACGTTATATAGGCATGTTTTCGTGATGCATCGACTGGACTCTTCTACCACAACTCTTTAGACCGGTCTATTTCCAAAAAACAACGGGTGTCCGGATAGTTTTATTATTACTATGTTTAATAGAAGTTCTCAAGTCTGGGTCTTCACTGTTTGCCAATTAATTTACCCTTTTGAGGGTCTCCAGACTACAACTGATGAAGAACAAGTATATATCGAGGGTTGAGCGAAATACTGTAGTAACTCTAACATATTTTTGAAAACCCTTGTTTAGGGGCAACTTTGACCCCTTTGTAAACAATGCAAATTTAGGTGCCATTGCTCATATGAGCAATGGCACCGAATTTTCCATTGTTTACAGAAAGAAATGTTATAGTCTTTATAACGCCTTCATGGTGAGGAGATTAAGTACTGGGAAAAACAACCATCTGACTTGCTACAGTCTTGCGATCAACCCTCGATATGTGTTTATAGCGATGCAGAGGATTTCAGGTCTAAAAGTAGCCCACATGAGAGGGGAGATGAATATTTCCATGTCACATTTACTCCTACTGAGGGTGGTTTTGCTATACAGTAGTTGTCTTCTTTCGAAAAAGGAGTGACGTCATAACCACGTAATTAAAATAAAGAAAACCTCACGTAAGTGATACATTTCTGTCAAAGCAATATATACCTGCCAAGAGACAGCTTTAATTTTCAAAGTCCTACACATACTGCCTCAGTGAAATTATATTATATTATATTATACAGCTTTGTGTCAAGATGCGTGTTTTCCAAAGCTGACAGACATACATTTCATTTCTTGGTCATTTCCCTTTAAACCCATTTCAAACTGAATAGATTCTTTCCACATTATATATTTGAAGTCCAATTTCAATTTTAGGTATATCAGGCTTTGTGATTTAAATATTCCTAGAGTGAAAAAAACAAAGCTACTTGCAAACAAACAGTGAAGAACCTGATCAGACGCCGCAGAATGTTTCAAATTAGCTTAAATAAACGCGGAATACTTTTAAAAACTACTTTTATTTTCCTTTAAGAGCCGCATACAAAGTAAGAATACAGGTGTCAGTTTAAAATATTTCCTCATCTTCCAAACTGAGATTCGACATTTTAATCCAATCCTACACTAAGTGTCAGTATCCTCTATTCCTGAAGAAAACAAATGTCACACAGTGGTAGCTGGTTCATATCAAAACAGTAAACTGTATGGTAAAGCTATGGTTTTGCCTTAAGTCAAATAAAACCGGACTTTGTATACATGTACTAAATCCATTATAGTTGAAAATACTTCCTATTGTCGCGTTATACAAGTGACCAAAATTTCCGGTTTGTTTGTTTGTGTTTAGGTTTTACGGCCCAGTCAACCCAATGGGGCCATGTCGAGCGCGGTCAGTTTACTTAACCACACGTTTACTGGGAAGGCTTTGTCCTCTTAGCAGTTAACCAGTATTGTGTCCCTTCTTTCGCCAGAAACTGACAACTGCCCCATTTTACAGCATCTGAAACTGATGTGAAATCGCATTGAGTTAATACATGTGTAGTGAACTGGTGAAATACTATTATCTACCCTGTGTATTAGGGCAGATATGTCTAAGCAAAAAGATTGGCCCCAGATCAGACTCTGAATTGGCAAACAGGGTAACCCAGATCAGACGCCGCAGATGCGGCGTCTGATCTGGGTCTTCTTTGTTCGCCACCCATCTAGCTACTCATTTAGCAGTTTATGATAAATCAGCAGGTATTGAAATGGACGTGTTCCAATTTAGAACAAGTAAGGTAAGGAGCTAATGTGTCCCAGCATTTAGGCTTAAATCAGCAGCGCCTTGCGAAAATAAGACTTCGGGCATATGCAGACAGCGAAGGCCCAGATCAGCCTGCGCATGCACGCAGTCTGAGCTGGGCCTTCGCTGTCCGCTATCAGAATCATTTGACACGTTAGAATGTATGTAAGAGAAAATGTCTGGATGATACTTTGCACATGCGCAGGATGATCTGAATCTGCATATTTTGCGCATTTACGAAGGCACGTTTTCGCTTGATACGGCCTATATGAATGTCATGATAACATGCGACACGCAGAGAGGCAGATCGTCTTGCAGGTCGTCCCTGTCTGCTTGAAGACGCTTTGGATATTTAGCTTACCACAGAGTGTCAAATGCAGACTGCGAAAAAGCATTACGAAAACACGCCTATATAATTTTGACCCCCTTAAACCCCACTTTTATATAGTAAAACTGGGGTTTACAGGGGTATACATTATTTTTCTTATTTTGTTGAAAAACATAGATTGTGGGTACTCGTTAGAACCGCCTCGATGAGGCGGTTCTAACGAGTACCCACAATCTATGTTTTGAGCAGGAATATGAAAAATATCAGAATTTTTTGTTTGAAAAATTTCCCTTTTTTGGTTGTAAAATTTTCAATGTATTTGAATAGGCGTGTTTTCGTAATGTATAAGCTGATCTGAGTCTTCGCGTGACACAGTGTACTCTTGTATGAAATGCTGAATCTCGGCTTAATATGTAAGTAAGTAAGTAAGTAAATTTTATTATAGTGACATTGTGTAATGTACATACATATATGATATGATAAAAAAACTAACAACACCCGGCCGCCTAGGGCCCATAAGCCACTTTAAGTGAAAGTAATTTAGTAATAAGCAGTTTGATATATACGAGGGATGTTCGAAATGAATTGCTTATTTCTATCTGGAGACTTCAAATTTCAAGTTAGCCCAAAAATACTCATTTCATGCCCTCGAAGTACTCCCCGTGGCTAGAAATGCAAAGTTTCAGCCGATGTATGCACTTCTTGAAGGCGTCACGGTACGCTGATTTGGGCACAGTAATAAGGTACTGATGAATGGCAGATCCAAGTGCCTGTCGGGACTGGTATTTCCGCCCAGCAAGGTTTGCTTTCAATTTCGGAAACAAAAAGAAATCACATGGGGCAAGGTCTGGGGAATACGGGGGTGAGGAAAACAGTTCCTTTTTCTTTCTTCAAAAACGCCGTAACTATTGCGGAGGTATGAGCTGGGGCATTGTCATGTAGAAGACGGACATGTTTAAAACCAGTGGCAGGGCATCGTTTCTGATAATACTTTTTCAGTTTCTTCAGTACTACGTCTTTGTAGTACTTTCCGGTGATGCTTTTGCCCTTTTTCACTGGCACTTTTATTGCGACTCCTTCACCAGTAAAGAAGATTGCATACAAAACCTTCTTTGTACTCGAAGAACGTTTGGCAATTATTGGGCGTTTGCTGTGTTTAGTGGCCCAGATCTTATTGCTAACCTTTCTGACGGGCTCAAAATAATGGACCCAGGTTTCATCACCTGTGACGACATTAGCAAACTGCTTTTTGTCATATTTTGGAAACATTTGACGCAGCTTTTTGGCCACTTTAACCCGTTGCCTCTTTTGCTCGTCAGTCAACAGATGTGGCACCCATCTAGCAGAAATCTTTCTGACTTTCAAATGCTTCTTCAAAATAAGGTGAACCGTTGATAGTGATATGCCTACCTTTCGTGCAATATCACGAACTGTAAATCTGGCATCTCCTTCAATGATTTCCTTTATTTTGGAAACGATTTCTTTACGAGATGCAGATTTTGGCCTACCTGATTTCGGTGCATTTTTGATGGACTCTACACCAGACTCAAATTTCTTTTTCCACCGCCGAACTGTGTCATAAGACACACAAGAAGGTCCAAAAGCAGTAGAAATTTCAGTCATCAGTTTCTTCAAAGAACAACCAAGTTTTTAGCGAGCTTTGGTGTAAGCCCGTATTTCATCTTTTTTGTCGACGCTTCTACCAGCCATTTTTACTGCAGTGGTCAATGACTGCGTGTATTCAAATGGCAAATTTTATGTCTTACACTTAGTCTAACATGTACATTTATACACCATTGTGTAGATATTGAATAACCCTGTACAGGTCTGTATTGGTTTTTATCGTGCCCCACGTGGATATCGAGCTAGAGGACAATAAGCAATTCATTTCGAACATCCCTCGTATATCTGTTAATGTATAAGCATGCTAGAATATCATTTTAAGATGCATCATCCATGATACAAATTCAGTAATATATTTTCACCAGTTGGAAAAGGCATCGAAACGCTGTGGTAAATCAAGATATCCGCAACCCGAGATTCTTCTCGTCGCGGTGAAGATACAATGTATATTACCGTCATAAAAAAGACTTCGTTTGCTCATGAGAGCCACAATACTCGTCTCGTTACTCGTAAATTTTACAATGTGTATGTAATGGCTATTCATGACCTAAGTAAGCTTTTGCGAGTCAGTGAGTGACGAAAAATCGTCTTGTCGCAATAAGCCACTAAATGAAACGTGATATCCTTGATTAAATACATGATCGGAGTATACTGTGGTCAGTCTTATTATGACATCTAAAGGATTATTGCGACAAATCGGTTATTGCATGTTTTAAATTTCTCGACTGACGGCTCGAACTTTAAACTATGCAATAACCTATACATGTGTTCCAATAGCCTTTCTTGTCTGTAAGATTTTTGTTACTTATATTAACCCTAGTCCTGCTGAACCTGGATATACCCAGCCTTTGCAAACAGTGTAGATCCAGATCAGTTGGCTTCTGAAGAAGCCAACTGATCTGGATCTGCACTGTTTGCCATTAAGTATGTGAATTTATACCAAAAACCTACATTAAGTAATCTGATTGGCTGAAAAATTAGAAGTGGGTGTGACATCTTAATTTATATGCAATAACCTATACATGTGTTTCAATAGCCTTTCTTGTGAATAAGTGCCGTAAATCATTGCAAAAGGTACATCTGGCACAGAGGTATAAAACTTTTTTTCACGCTAAACTCATCTGAGCATGACATTTGTCCTGCTACTAAATCTCAAATTATTGACAATTGCAAATTCATTCTTGCTAAATATAGCTAAGCATGAAATTTTCCCTTCTAATAAATATGAAAATGTCAATAATAGTGGACATTTTCATATGTATTACCAGAGAAAACTTTATGCTCAGCTGAGTTGAGCATAAAAAAAGCTTTATAACCTCGAGGCCAGAATAAAGCATGCATTTCATCTTCTGTCTCATTTAGATTGCACAGACTGCAAGTTCGCTTGTTAACATTTAATCCTTTGTACATATCGTCCGGTTTCAACTCTAACATGTAAGTGTACAATCTGAGTTGTGCTAAATGCGATTTTTCTGTCTTGGACAAGTTTGATAATAGATAACTTTCTGTACCAAGTTCGTTTTGAAATTGCCTTTATGTTCGCAATTTTGAGACGGATTGTATTTTACTAATCCATTCTAACTTATGTAGATCTATGTGTCGGTCTTCCACAACATTTAAGTTTATTGGAAGCTTATCGTCGAAACTGGAGAAGCAATATGGTAATGGTTAAATTGTATTGTGGTGAAAGTATTTTATTCTTGAGCAACATATCTTGGCATCTAGAAACCCATTAATGCCTCATGGACAATTGTTTTACCTCTTTTATTGGGCAGGTCTATGTCTTATAGAAGGTGTATGTTTTCTTTTTAATATTAATGTTTAATATAGAAAGTTATATAGCTAATGCAAACAGTGTAGACCCTGATCAGACATCGTGTTATGCGACGTCTGATCTGGATCTACACTGTTTGCTGATGTCATTTTTATTGAAAGCCATGCATAAATGGATTTTGATATAGGATATTGCTTATTTTCAGCTCAAGGTCGGGCAACTCTTACATACGAGTCGTGTCATGTGGAAAACAGTCCTTGGACCTATGCGTCCGGTGCAGACCTACTTCGATATGTGCACCCGCACAGTCTGGTCAGGATCATTGATCTCAGAGAAATACAGACTAAACCTCAGCTCCCTGAGATCAAAGATACTGATCACACTGTACCCAGTTCGAACTACAGTCGAACCTCAATGGCTCGAATATCTTTGGGACCATAGAAATTCGTTCGAGCCACTGAGGGTTAATCATGGCACCAGTTCAGGAAACAAATTGCGATTATTTAGGAAAATATTTTCGATTTTCTACACAATGATTGTATGTTGAGTGTACTCATTAGAATCGCCTCGATGAGGCGATTCTAATGAGTACACTCAACATTCAATTTCATGATAAAATAAGAAAAAGATCTCTAAATATTTGTTTTCTTGAGCTTTTGGAAGAATTTTGTAGGGACTGAAAAAAGAGTTCGAATCATCCATGGTAAACGAGCCATCCGTGTTCGAGCCATTGAGGTTATACTTTAGTTCTGCGCCATTCGCATAGGTTCCAACACTGTTTTTGTACTGGGAGGGGGACTGTTTTCCACATGGCATGGCCCGTACGGGGGAGGGGGGGGGGGGAAGGGGTCTACTGCAGTGGACTAGGCGAACTGCAGTGGACTAGACGGACTGCAGTTGACAAGAAGCTGCAGTGTTCTAGACGAACAGCAGTGGACTAGACGAATTACAGTGGGCTAGGTAGAGTACAGTTGACTAGACGGTACTGCAGTTTACTAGACGAACTGCAGTGGACTAGAAGGGGGTGGGTGTTCACTCCCGTGAAACAGCACCCTTAATTCTGATGCAGCTCCCAATGACAAACTTATGTTCGTCCGCAAAGAGGTTCTCTACCTCATCTGTTAAACATTACAGTAAAACACATACAATCCACTGCGGTGGACTAGATGAGCTGCAGTGTGCTAGATAGACTGCAGGGGCCTAGACGGTCTGCAGTGGCCTAGACTGTCCGCAGTGGTCTAAATCGGCGGCAGAGAACTAGACGGGCGGCAGTGGACTAAACGGACTGCAGTAGACTAAACGGACTGAAGTGGAATAAATGGACTGCAGTGGACTAGAAAAACTGCAGTGGACTAGACAGACTGCTGTGGACAAGATGGACAGCAGTGTATCAGACAAACTGCAGTAGTCTACAGTGGACTAGACGGAATGCAGTGAACTAGAAAAACTGCAGTGGACTAGACAGATGCAGTGGACTAGACGCACTGCAATGAACTAAACGGACTACAGTGGACTAGGTGGACCGCAGTGGGCTAGACGGACTACAACAGACTAAACGGCCTGCAGTGTAACAGACGGGCTGTAGTGGACTAGACGCACTGCAGTTGACTAGACGTACTGCAGTGTACGTGGCGGATTGCGATGGACAAGACGGACTGCAGTGGTATAGACGGAGTGCAGGTGACAAGGTGGCCTGCAACTGACTAGACGTGACTGCAGTTGACTAGATAAATGTAGAGGAATTGACGAACAACAGTGGACTAAACGGACTGCAATGGACGAGACGTCCTGACTGCAATGGACTAAACGGACTACAATGGAATTGACGGACTACAATAGACAAGACGGAAGCAATGGATCAGACGGACAGTTATGGATTAGACAAACTGCAGCGGACTAAACAAACTGCATTGGACTAGACGGACTGCAGTGGACTAGATGGACTGCAGTGGACTTGGCGAACTGCGGTGAACTAGACGAACTTCAGTGGACTAAACGGTCTGCATTGGATTAAATTGACTGCAGTGGACTATACGGATTGCGTTGGACTACAATGGATTAGACGCACGGTAGTGGACTAGACGGAAATCAGTTGGCTAGACGGACCACAGTGATCTAAACGAACTGCAGTAAACTAGGCGGTTCGTCGTGTACTAGACAGACTACAGTAGACTAGACGAACTGCTGTGGACTAGACTAACCGCAGTGGAATGAACTGATTGCAGTGCACTAGACAGATTGAAGTGGATTCCACAGACCGCAGTGGACTAGACAAACTGCAGTGCACTAGACGAACGTCAATGTACTTGACGAACCACAGTGGGCTAGACGGACAACAGTGGACTAGTTAAAACAACAATGTACTGGACGGATGGCAGTGGACTGGACAGATTGCAGTGGATTAGAGAGATTGCAGTGAACTAGATGGACCACAGTGGACTAGATGAACTGCAGTGGACTAGATTAATTGCAGTGGACTAGATTAAATGCAGTGGACTAGACGGACTGCTGTCGACTAGACGCACTGCTGTAGACTAGTAGTGTATTAAACAGACTACAGTGGACTACACACATTACAGTGAATTAGACGGACTGCAGTGGACTAGACGAACTGCAGTTGACTAGATGGACCGCAGTGGATTAAACAGATTGCGTGAACTAGACAGATCGTAGGGAACTAAACAGACTGCAGTGGACTAGACGAACTGCAGTGGACTAAACGAAATGCAGTGTACTAGACGAACTGCAGTGGGCTAAACAGACTGCAGTTGACTAGGCAAACTGCAGTAGACTAAACAGACTTCAGTGTACTAGACGAACTGCAGTAGTCTAGACGGACTGCAGTGGGCTAGGCAGACTGATTTGGACTAGGCAAACTGCAGTGGACTAAATGGATTTCAGTGGACTAGACAGACTGCAGTAGACTAGACGGACTGCAGTCGACTAGATGCTGAAGTGGATCGGACGGACCGCAGTAGACTGGACCTGCAGTGAAGTAGATGGACTGAAGTGGACTAGGCGAACTGCAGTGCATTATTCAAGCTGCAGTGGTCTAGACCAACTGCAGTTGACTAGATGGACCGCATTGAACTAAACGAACCGCAGTGGACTAAAAGGACCGAAGTGGACTAAACGGACCGCAGTGGACTAGACAGATTGAAGTTGTTTAGACGAGCTGCAGTGAACTAAACGACGTGCAATTGAATAAATGCACTGCATCGGACTAGACAAATTGCAGACTGCATTTGACGAGACGGACCCCAGCGAACTAGACGAATTGTAGTGGACTAGACGGACCGCAGTGGATAAGACAAACTGCAGTGGACTAAACGGGCTGCAGTGGACTAGCCGGAGTGCATTGGACTACACGGATTATAACTAGACGTACTGCAGTGGACGAGACGAGCTGCAGAGAACTGGATGGACCGTTGTGGACTTAACGGATTACAGTGTACTTGACAGATTGCAGTGGACTAGACGGAATGCAATGACCTAGACGGACTGCAATAGACCGATTCATGTTAAACAGCATGAGCGATTGTTTGTATATAAAAGCATAAACATGTATTGAGATATCGCAAATTTACATGAATGGCTTGGATTTCTTTTCACTCTAACCAATTTATGCGGGATGATCTCCGCAGTCAGCATTCTCAGTAAATCTACATCGGGCCGTCATCGGACGGGCCGATGACGGCCCGATATAGATTTACGTAGAATGCTAGCTGGGTCTTCTACAGCAGCTCTTTTAACATGTCCATTTTCAATAGAAGGGATGTCTGGCTATTTTATTATTATTATTACTATTATTATTATTGTGTCTTATAGAAATTATTGTATATAATGTATAAAAAAAAGTGTAGATCCTAACCAGACGTCGCGTTCTGTGGCGTCTGATCAGGGTCTACACTATTTGCCACTGTCCCTTTTATAGGGCACCTGGAATAGATAAGTTGATGTCTGCGTGAAAAGTATTTATCATAACAAAGGGAAAAAGAAAACCTCAAACCGGTACTGAAGACAATTTAATGCTTAAAGAACATTATGGTTTCACATTTATACAGTCAACCCTCAATATTCCGACACTCGATACAACGACAAATTTCGTCATATTGACAATTTGAATGTCACGAAACTATCGCTCAGGAGGTGACAGTTAATAAGATATTATGCAAGAATTTTGCATTAAAACTTCAAGCAACATATGTTTTGGATATTTTTTTTAGAATCGCTGAGGCGATAATAGCAAATACCAAAACATATGTTCTATGAGGAAATAAAGCAAGGTCTTTTTTACATATTATTCTGTCCATTAAGGTTTCTTTACAATAGCAAATTCACTATAATGGCAACATCGTTGGGAACAAATTCTGTCGCTGTAGCGAGGGTTCAATGTATATGCCTTCACAACTGGTTGTTAAATGTTGATCATTCAGTTGACTGACGGTTTGTTTCACCGGCTGTTTCACTGACTGTATCATTTTGTGTGCCCAGCTTACTAGTGGCCGTAACAATGTCATCGCACCCATAAATAATGTGTGGTGCCACGGAGTTAAATATCTCTGCAGTGACAACTCCAGTTTCTGAAATGTAATGTACACGAGAACTTTATTGAAAATAGAATTCGTAACGACAGAAAACGTACCTTCGGCAATATGCGCTCAGTCTCGTCTGTCTTTGTCGTCCGCATGAAGAAACTTTACATCCTTGGCTATCCTAAATGCGCCGAGTAAAGATTCCGATCAGACTGCACTGGGCGGACATGTCCGGATGCACGATTTTGACATTGCATCTCTAATGTAGACGAAAACTTTATTGGAACTATACATCACGAAAACATGTCTATATAATTTTGATCCCTTAAACCCCACTTTTATATAGTAAAACTGGGGTTCAGAGGGGTAGACATTATTTCTGTTTATTTCTGCTCAAAACTTAGATTGTGAGTACTCGTTAGAACCACATCGTCGAGGCGGTTCTAACGAGTACCCAAAATCTATGTTTTGAGCAGAAATATGAAAAATATAATAATTATTTTATCAGAAAATTTTCACTTTTTTGGTGGTAAAATCTCTGTATATTTAAATATGCATGTTTTCGTAATGCTCACCTATTTGTTATGCTTACCAATACATTTAATTTAATTGAACTGTTCCGAAAAGAGAGCTTTTGGAAGTACCAACAAAATGTCACAATAAACCGAATTAGTGAACAATATCGATGCACTGGGTGACGTTTTACGACCTCTAAAAACAATGCAGCTGCTAAGCACAAAAATACGTAATTAATAAGAGAAACTCCTTTTTTTTTTTTTTTTTTTTTTTTTTTGTAACGTGACCATATTGCTAAGATTTTTCTTGTCATCGATTGGAAGGGGCAAAAGTACTTGAAAGGGAGAATAATCAAAGATCCAGAAAAGTCAATGACGCCATCAGGTTCTGACAGTCTCCACACGTCAGTAACCAGGACCAGGGGCTGAGGGGGTAGGGGGTAGGGGCATATAGACCGAACAACATCTACAGGCCGTTACGTGCCACTGGTAACCAGTGTTGCGTGAAATGAGGTTACTTGACGGATTTACTAAACAAAGTTTGTCAGGATGACACCACCAGATTGTCGTTTGCAAATATTCAGTGAGGCTACCCAATCTGGAAAGTAGACTTCACAAAAACAAAACTAAACTCAACAGGAATTCCTTTAAAACAAAGACTGTTTTAAATTTTAACTTTTTATCTAAAACTATGCTTTACAAATGGTTACAATAAGCATGCAAAGATAATGAAAAGAAAACAAAACAAAAATGACACATAAGAGAAATACAAGTGGCTAACTTAACCAATGCCAGTCTTTGCCAGTAAACTAAACAGAAAGTCTGGGCAAAATTAAAATTTGGTACTAAGGGGTCTACGCTAAAAGGCACTAAAACTCAAACAACATGCAGGATTCAGAGCCAAACTAATGGTAAAAGGAAGGGGTGAAAAGTTAGAAAGATAGTCTGGAACTGTTTTGCTTTATTTATCTTGAACGCACTCCAGAGCACTTCGAATATTCAAGAACTCCCTATTTGTTTAAAGATCAATAAAAATTTAAAGAGAAAAAAAAAGGCAAATTTAGGAAACGGTCTGATCATTCAGTAGACTCAAGCCAGGGTGCAACCGACATGCACTTTGGAGTGAAACCAACATTCACGCCTCATAATCCCAGTGAGAGGACTGAATGATCTGTAAATATCAAAGAATTTTCTACTTCTTCCGAAAGTCACAGAAAATTAAACTTCTTGGGGAAATGCTAAAAAAAATAGGGAAACCAACAAAAAAAATGTCTAATTATTCAGTAAACTCAAGCCAGGGTGCAACCGACATGCACTTTGGAGTGAAACCAACATTCACGCCTCATAATCCCAGTGAGAAAACTGAATAATTGTGTTTCGTTATTCTCTTTTTTCTTATTAATCAAAAATGGGATGCAGATAAACTGTGACCTGGAATGCAGCTCTGTCAAGAGAAATAAGAAATTTGCTGTCCTTAAATGCTTGATCTCTGACAAAATGAGATTTTACCCATGCTGAGGAAAGAGAAAGGAAAAATAAGAATAAAATTCTCAGCTGTTAATAATTTATAGCAAACTGACAAAACTGAAATTTCAAACCTTAGTCTCTTACATTTTTGGGAATTGTTCAGTAAATTCATTCATGCAGTGCAACCAACATGCACTATGGAGTGAAACCAACATTCACGCCTCAGTCTCTGGCTGAACAAACTGAACAATTTTATAACCCCTCTAAAAGATGTGATGCTGATAGTTTCCTCAAGTAAAGGCTACAAATTTTGTGCAGCATCAATACTATATAAAATCCCCAAGCAATTGTTTTAGTATACCCCTTTATATACTTAACTAGAAATAAACAACAATAATAATAAAATCTGAGCTGTTCATGAACAGATTCTACAGTATCAGAATATTTCACAACTGAATACTTAACACTTTAGCCTACTGTTCAGTAAATTCAAATCCGGGTGCAACCAACATGCACTTTGGAGTGAAACCAACATTCACGCCTCATATTCCGGCTGAACAAACTGAACAATATTTTATGTCTGTTCAAAATATCAGTCAACCTATATATTAACTCGACACAGTATGCACACAAGGCTTTCCATGAAACTAACATTCACAGTGCTTCACAACATTCACATGTCAAGTGAAACAACAAGCAGTGTCCATACATGCATGTACTTTTCAAATACTACAAAATAATTAAGTAAATATTTTCCCAAAATAGTTCTAAGATATTTTCTAATGTATTTATACAAGAATTCAGCTCAGTATTAATTTTATAAAATTATTTAAAATTAATTTAGCTTATTAAATTCCAGAATAAGTAAATATCTTACTTTGATTCCAATTTCCAAAGCCAAAAATAAAAATTAATTAAAAATTATATCAGAATGAAGAGGTGTAGTTTTAGTGGTAACAGTTAGGAAGCTGGGAGCAGAATGGCAAAAACTGGCAATGAATCTGTATATAAAGAGCAGAAATTCCTAAGTAATCACATGACATTGGTCATTTTATAAATAAGGGGATTGCATAAGACTTTAGACCAGTCCATTTTTCAGAGGTGTGTTATCCTCACTGTCACTGACAAGTCTTGAAGTTAAAAACGTTTACTTATATTAAAAATATCGAGAATAGTTTCCAATGGCTGGACTACGCAATTACCCAATCAAGTAAAAAGACATTTATTTCCTTCTGCATTAAATATTCACTGCTCTGAAACTCTGTGCAACCCTTTGTTTTTAATTAATATTGATCAGCCTACTAAATTGAAAACATTACCAACAGTCTATTAATAACATAGAAAATGAAATATTTATTAACTGTCTAGTAGAAAGACATTGCAAACCAGCACCATATTTGCATTTTACTATTTAAAAATTAAGTTTTCTACGTAGCTAACAATGCAGTAGCAGCTCATAAAATCAAATTTTCCCGTGCACTATTTTTTTCCTTAAATCTGAGAAACCTGGAGATTCCTACACTTAGCTCATTAATATTCATAAGCTGTCTGTTAATTTTGGGATATTGCCATTTTTTGGAATTATTTTGCTAAATATTTTGGAATTAAGGTATTAGCCTTCATAATTTCAGTTTGTATATTAATTGTTTCACTACATCTGAATCTGTTATAAAAGTTTTGCAACAGCCAGTTTCTTGAAAAACTTTACTTGTTCTCAAAGTTCCCAGATAGAAAGGAATCTGGGTCAATTTATAGCCTATAAATAGATTCTGCTAATGTAAAAACAAATCTTATAATTTGTCAAAAAAACAGTATACACTGCTTGAAATCACTTAAAATAGATCTTTAATTTCCAATTTTCAATCATTTCAGCACTCAAACACTTATGAAAAAATTCAGAAAATCAATATATTGATTTTGCTATCCTAAAGTCAAGGTCAGGTCAGTGCAGAGAATCATGAATGAAATTCCTTCTACACAATTGGTTCTAAAAATAGATACACAATTACTATACACTGAACCTTTGGAATGATGCTGGTATTACAGTGCACACAACTCTTTATCATTCAGGTCAGTTTATGTACATGTACCTATAAATCCAAGATCATGAGAAAAATTGCACTTTAATCTGGGATTCCTGGATAAGAAAACCAGCTTGCATTCACATAGATACTTTTGTCATAAACTACTAATTCACTAATACTAAACAAATAATAAAACAGTACAATAGTCCTGAGCCTGCTTTGATGTCCACTGACAGTGACATTTTAGACACTTTTTTCAAACCTACAACAGGAAAACTAACTGCTAGATCTTTATTGAATTATCTTTCTTTATAATCATCAATGTGGAACCAAAAATTAACAAACAAAAAACAAAATAATAATAATAATAATAATAATAATCCTAAACAACAAAACAACCTAACAGGCTCGTGGCATAACGAATAATCGGTGACAGATAGACCACAAAATGATCACATTAAAATTCAGGTCCACAACACCAGTCAAGTGGTAAGCAAGTCTAGTGACATCACGAGGTCAAGGTAACAGTCTGATGGCAGCTCTCGATGAAAAACGAAACTGTCAAAATAAGTGAAAATTCCTTTTTGGATACGATAAATATAGTTGCAGTTCCTCTTTACTTGTGCGTCTGTGGTGTATATGTGCCGTTTGTTTTGCAATTTCAGTGTAACCTCAATGGCTCGAACACGGATGACTCATTTACCGTGGATTACTCGAACTAGTTTTTGAGATTTTCCGATAGCTCAAGAAAACGAATATTTAGAGATATTTTCTTAATTTATGCTGAAAATGTATGTTGTGCGTACTCATTTGAATCATGTCATCGAGGCGATTCAAATGAGTACACACAACATACCATTATTATATAAAAGTTGGAAAAGACAATCCTGAATTATTCCCATTTGCCTCCTGACCTGGTGCTATGATTAACCCTCAGTGGCTCGAACTGCCCATGTCTCGAACAAATTTCCAGGGTCCCAAAGATGTTCGAGCCATTGGAGTTCGACTGTAGTTGCTTCTAATCTCTCCTTCTTTTGGATCGGTGGGGTTGTCCTTCGGGCTTGTGACATTTCCTGGGTATCCTCACCTTTATTTATTATTGACGCCTCTCTCAAAAATCTGAGGGGTCAGCAGCGAACTACAAATTATGTGGTTGGGCTAACAGTAGTCCTGATTGTGTTTTTCTTGAGCTCCGATTTATGATCTTCACTGAGTCTTTGCTTTCTTCCATCATAGTGTTTGGTTATATATGTTTCACCATATAATGTGGATTTGCACCAGACTTGTGTGACTGCGCGCAAGTAAAACTGGTTAAAGTTTTCCAGTATTTTTTTCTGACCGTTCCAAGGAACAGGAGTGGAAGTGAAGAAACAGAAGAAATAAAAACATCCTCCCTCTACCATTACAAGCCACAAGGATAGCAGGCCTTGCCCAAATGTAAGCCAATATTATTTAGACGCCCGGTGACGTGAGATCGTACCGCCCTAGCAGCCCCGAATCACAGATAAATATAACAGCAAGTGAGTGTATAACAACATGTATTTATTTAAATGGGATTCGATAAAAAAAAATAGAAAACTCCCTACCTTGGAACAGTTTTGTGATTACAGCAGCTTCGTTAAGCGTTTGTGTGAGAGCTTCGTTAAGCGTTTGTGTGAGAATATAAAACACAGCACCGGGTTTTGATATCTTCTGCATTTCGAGAAGATCACTATTTCGAAATATTTTGCAATATATATATATATATATATATATATATATATATATATATATATATATATATATATATATATATATATATATATATATATATATATATTTGAAAACGTATTGTACTTTTTGTTTTTTTGAAAACGTATTTTATCCTTCTCTGTCCTGGTTGCAGGTCTGTTTCTGATTTGCAGTGAAAGTGCTTAATTAGGTATGCCTTAACGCAAAATCGAAATAAAACTAAAATAAAACAAAACAATATCAGGACAAAGCCACAGCAATTTCTTTTTCCATCACGAAAACACGCCTATATAATTTTGGCCCGCTAAAACCCCACTTTTATATAGTAAAACTGGGGTTTACAGGGGTATACATTTTTTTCTTATTTCTGCTTAAACACATAGATTGTGGGTACTCGTTAGAACCGCCTCGCCGAGGCGGTTCTAACGAGTACCCACAATCTGTGTTTTGAGCAGAAACATGAAACATGAAAAATACAATAGTTTTTATCTGAACATTTTCAGTTTTTGGAGGTGAATTTTTTTGTATATTTGAAATAGGCGTGTTTTCGTAATGGATTGTTTTAAGACGGTTTCTCTGTTGCATGTTCGTTATTGACCAAGAACCTCATCTGAAATTATTTTATTTTATTTTTATTTATTTATTTTTTATTTATTTATTTACATTTGTTTTCCAAAAGATGTTGTTGTTTTTTGTTTCATTCCTTTCAGAATCTTATTCACAAGATTTTATTAATAGATTCGTAACTGCAGTAAGGCCGAATGTTAACAGTTCTAACAATTTCGTAGGGTTTTTTTTTTTTTTTTTTTTTTTAGTTCAAGATGAGGTAACATGTATGAAGTGGGACGTTTGATATTCTTTAATCCTTATCAAGCTGAAAAAATTAGTATGCCAAACCCACTTCTCTTTGTAAGCCAGTTAAATTGCTTTATCAAAGTTGTTGATACAAATTCATATACCAAATAACTAACAGTGAAGGGGTGCAAGAACTAGAAACGGCAGTAAACCCGTTTTAAAGTATTTATTTATTTATTTATTTATTTATTTATTTTTATATCTTTCTTTCAAGCTGAGGTAACATGTTTGAGGTGGGACGTTTGATATCCTTTAATCCTTGTCAAGCTGAATTAATTAAGATGCCAAACCCACTTTTCATTGTAAGCCAATCAAATTGTAAGCCAATCAAATTGCTTGATCAAAGTTGTTGATACAAATTCACATACCATATAACTAACAGTGCAAGTTCAGATCAATTGGCCAACTGATCTGGATCTACACTGTTTACGAAACCAGGGCCTATCCCGGTCAGCAGGAGAAGGGTTAATACATACTGCAAACCGAATAGCTATAATGGAAAATTGCTTATCAACAAAACTTATCATCAGTGATATGTTTTTGTGCTACCACGTTTATGCTTGAGAAAATATAGCCGTCAGCCAACTACATTGTACATTACGAAAACAGGCCTATTCAAATATATAGAAAATTAATCCTCCATAAATTTAACATTTTCAGATAAAAAAACTGTGATATTTTTTCATATTTCTGCTCAAAACATAGATTGTGGGTACTCGTTAGAACCGCCTCGGCGAGGCGGTTCTAACGAGTACCCACAATGCATGTTTTGAGCAGAAATAATAAAAAAATAACTTGTACCCCTGCAAACCCCAGTTTTACTATATAAAAGTGGGGTTTAAGGGGGTCAAAATTATATAGGTATGTTTTCGTGATGATCAGCTTTGTCGGCTGGACAAAAAAACAACAACAATATTTGTCAGGAGATTCCTCAACAGTATTATTAAAATGTCGAAAATTAGTTTAAAAAGAGGTCAAAGGAAAAGTCCAAGGAGTGCCACAAGTAAAAACAAATCCCTGTCAGCAGAAGGAAGAGGAAGAGACACAAAATAAACAAACGCTCGAAAAGCACACAGACCAGCTCTCTCTTTACCTAAGCAAGGTAATCGCAAACCTAAAAGGACTGACAAACACAAGTACGCAACAAAAGGCAAGACTTGATGTAAATCGCCTCGTAGAATAAACCACAAAGTTACACCTCAGCCTTAGAACAGCTGTATAAACCGGGGATTAAAACACTTAAACATTCAATTAACATAACCCTGGGTCCCGATGCTACTCTTAATACAGAAATACATAAAATTCGGTTCGTATAATGTCTCCCAACTCGGTCGAGGCCCGAACCGCTGTCGTGCAATTAAAGATAGGAAGTTTGGTTTGATTTTCTGTCATATCCACTGCAAGCTTAGCAGTAATATTAACAGAAGAAGCTGACTTAGTCTTCCAATATAATTTGTTTCTTTTATCAATGATATTAAATGCTGATTTTCAAATCATTTAAAGCATTGCGCTCAAGGTTTTTTTTTTGGAAGAGTCTATTGACAAACGTTTGTCAATAGCACAAAGTCGGTAAAAATGCTATTGACAAACGTTTGTCAATAGCACAAAGTCGGTAAAAATGCTATTGACAAACGTTTGTCAATAGCACAAAGTCGATAAAAATGCTATTGACAAACGTTTGTCAATAGCACAAACTCGGTAAAAATGCTATTGACAGACGTCTTTCAGAATTCAGAGTCGAAATGCGAAAATTGTTTTTTTTTTTTATATATTTCTTTTGTACATAATTGTGAATTTAGAAGGACAGTTGTCGACTTATGCCATAGAAAAGTGCTCTTACATGTGAAAAGTGCGGGGAGGTAAACTGACCGGCTCGAATTGACCTAAATAGTGTTGATCAGAAGGATGTGGGTTCAATACCTGGCGGCGTCGGCAACATTCTTGCGTGGCGATTGATCATGGACCTACTGATTCACGCAGGGCAGTTATGAATTTTTATAGAAAGCATGCGTATGTATGTGTAAACCGTTTCCGTATAAGATTTTCTTGTGATTATTGATAGGCAAAGTGACCGGCTCAATATAACCTAAATAGCATGGATCAGGGGGGCGTGGGATCCATGCCTGCCGGGGTCACCAACAATTTTTTTCGGAGCTTGATCATGAATCCGCTTACATGTATTTGTTCACCGCTTCCGTGTAAGTCTGTCTTGGGAAATTGTGGATAGATAAATTGAGCGGCTTGATATGACTTATAATAACCGGCTTGATATGATTTAAATAGTGTTGACTGGGTAGTAAACTCCAATACAGACAAACAAAACAGAAAATAAGAACTAGCTAAATTAACTCTTTATTACATACACGAGGCTCCAGATAAGACATGCGAAAACATACGATCTGGGTACACATTAGAAGTGCATCGATGATTCGCTTATAATGAGTACCCACAGCATATGTTGTCATGCACACATAAGAAAGGTAAGTCTGTCTTCGGAAATTGTGGATAGGTAAATTGACCGGCTTGATAAGACTTATAATGACCGGGTTGATATGACTTAAATAGCGTTGACTGGGCAGTAAACTCCAATACAGACAAACAAAAAAGAAAATAAGAACTAGCTTAATAACTCTTTATTACATACATGAGGCTGCTGATAAGACATGCGAAAACATACGATCTGGGTACATTAAAAGTGCATTGATGATTCGCTTCTAATGAGTACCCACAGCATATGTTGTCATGCACACATAAGAAAGGTAAGTCTGTCTTCGAAATTGTGGACAGGTGAATTGACCGGCTTGATATGACTTATAATGAATGACCAGCTTGATATGACTTAAATAGTGTTGACTGGGCAGTAAACTCCAATACAGACAAACAAAACAGAATATAAGAACTAGCTAAATTAACTCATTATTATCGCTCAGATGATGCAATTCTAATCAATACACACAGCATAAGATGTGAACATGATGCCTTATCATAATGATTTCAAACATTATACAACTAACAGCATTTGAATACGAAGTTCTTTTTCTCTTCAATCAGCTTTACTGTACGTTTGTCGATACAACGGTGGTGAAGCCATGCATCGCAGGCCACGCATTGTACCATTTCGCTGTCATACAGACCGCGACATTTGCAATATATGTTTTCCTTGGTTTTTGTTATTTTTTTCTTTTTCCAGTTTGTATTAATATTGAATGGGAAATTGGAAAATTTTTTATTTTCTAGACAACTAATGAGATGGCTGCGCATTTTATCTTGAACAAAAATGAGTTTCGAAGGATTCATTCCAAAACAGATTGCAACAGCAAAAGCAATCGCAAATAATCCACAGTCGACTCCTCCTACCTGGTTTTGTACCGGACATTTCAGAAAATGTAATTGTGATCCTTGTGGCTTCATTATTGCGCAAATTTGTTTTTTAGTGTCAACATCTAAATCGGTGAACAAACTGTCAAACCAATTAACCTGCCCTTCATTGCAATCTATTGTTGAAACTGTAAGCCAATGTCCGGAATCAATAGTACCCCTGTGTAGAATTTGAATCATGTTTTTGTCTTCTGTTTTAAAATGTTTTAAATTTTATTTAAATAAAGTTGATTGAAAGCCCTTTATACTAGAAAATTGTTGCTTAAGTATGGATTGCGAAGCCTCTATGATTTTGTCGTTGAGTTGACTTTTACCCTCTATTTCAGACTTGTCAGCGTTACTTAAAGTAAAATGTGTTGTTTTAACCCAGGGCAACTCTTCGTTGTCATTAGTAGAGCTACTTTTAAGTGAATCCGAATGGTCATTTGTTTTAGCTTTTTTGTTTACATCGAGTTCAGTTTCAGTTCCAGAACAGTGCTTTCTCTTTTTCCCGCTGGACCTATTTTTATTTGAAAAACTCCAAAATGGTTTTTTTGAGCCCTTAGGTCTTCCCCTGCGAGACTTTATAACCTCGATGGCTCGAACACGGGTGGCTCGTTTACCGTGGATGATTTGAACTCGTTTTTGAGTCCCTAAGAAATTCTTCCGATAGCTAAAGAAAACAAATATTTTGGGATTTTAGTGGAAATTTTCTTATTTTATCAGGAAAATATATTTTGTGTGTACTCATAAGAGGCGATTCTTATGAGTACACTGAACATACCATTATTTTATAGAAGATGGAAAAGACATTCCTAGATTATTTTCATTTGCCTTCTGACCTTGCGCTATGATTAACCCTCAGTGGCTCGAACTACCCATGTCTAGAACAAATTTCCATGGTCCCAAAGATGTTCGAGCCATTGTAGTTCGACTGTATATGAATGCATGGTAAAACATACAGAGACCAAGATATGTTTATTAAGTAGCTTTTGATTTTTGGATTTAAACTTAGTTGAAGCAGCTGTACTTTTGGCACAGCATTTTTGCGACAATTTGGAGAAAAAAAAAAAGAAAAAAAAAAGCATGCCCTTTGACAAAGTCATAAAAACGAGAAAAAATTCTTCCATTGCAAGTTCTATTCACCAAGAATATTTTATGATTTTTAGTAGAATATGGAAAAGGGTTCTGACTTTAGTGTATAAATTGTAACAAGGAAATCAGGCTCTGTTTTTTTTTTCTTTTTGTTTTATTTGTGTGTGTGTGAGGTGGGGCGGAGGGGGGGGGTGTATATTTTTCACATCACAAAAACATGCCTATATAATTTTGCCCCCACTAAACCCCACTTTTATATTGTAAAACTGGGGTTTACATGGGTATACATTGTTTTTCTTATTTCTGCTCAAAAACATAGATTGTGAATACTCGTTAGAACCGCCTCACAATCTATGGTTTAAGCAGAAATATGAAAAAATATCAGTGTTTTTTTTTATCTGAAAATTTTCAGTTTTTTCGAGGTGAAATTTTCTATATATTTGAGTGGGCGTGTTTTGTAGTGAAATAAATATAAAAAATAAACTGGGCCTTATAGTGCTGATGCCTTACTGAAATACATTAAATAAGTAAATAAACAAATAAATAAATAAATGCAATATATGCATAAAACCAGTTGTTATTTGCTTCTTAGGTTTAATGAATACATGATTCATTCTTCTCAAAAATATATTTTTCACACTTTAGATATCCAAATGTTTTTATTAAAAATGTGAACAGCTACAGTTTTTGTTTGTTTCTTTTTTTATTTTTATTTTTTATTTTTTCAGTTAAAGTTTTTGTTTGTTTCCTTTTTTCTTTTTTTTTTTTTTTTCCTTTTTTTTTTCTTTTTTTTTTTTTATTTTTATTTATTTATTTATTTATTTATTTATTTTTTTTATTTTTTTTTTCGTTTGTTTCAGTAAAAATATCAGGGTACTTATGCGTTAAATACAACATTAATTTAACAACATGTAATTAGAGGCTCAATTTACTTGGTACATTGACTTTTACCAGTCAGCGCATATGCACACTGCAACTTGAGTATATATTTGTTGTAATAGCAACAGATGAGGTATTTTGTGACTCGATGAGGCTGTTCTATCGAGTACCCACAATCTATGTTTTTTTTTTTAGCAGAAATATGGTAATAATATAATCCCCCGTAAACTCCAGTTTTACAACCTGCAAGTTTTTTTGTTTTAAATGAAAAAGGCAATGGGCAAAACACACACATAAAATATCACCATGTTAACAAGTGAGTACCAAATGCCCCTCTACATTCCACTTCATATAAAAAGGTGGAGCTTGCAGGAGTGAACATTATTTTCCCTTTTTCCGGTCAGTAAAACATATTGTGGGTACTCGTTAGAAAATGCACCAATGAGGCCGTTCTAACGAGCCAACTCAATCTATGTACTTGAAATGAGACAATATCAGAATTTAAATCACATATATAGATCTTACCTCGGGTTTAGTTCAAGAATGCCGTCGAAGAGTTTGTTGAACTTGTCAATGACGGTCGCTGAGTCGTCCCTAGGCAGATTATTGATACCACACAAAACGGCTACCACCTGGGTTTCAGGAATGAGGTTCTTTACTGAGGATTCCTTTAACAGGTCCTCTATCAAACATCCGGAAAAGGATTCACATTTTGTGTCCATTAAACTAATGTAATTTTCAAAGTATTTCACTTGTGAGTGACCTATGATAAGATTTGCCATTTTATTTCACTGATTATACACTATTTCAATATATTAGGAAATACACAATTCAAACAAGAATCACTGTTTTACACTATTTCAATATATAGGAAATACACAATCCAAACAAGAATCACTGTTTTACACTACTTCATTATACAAGGAAATACACACAATCCTAACAAGAATCCAGCATAAGTTATTTATCACTGTTATACACTATTTATTTTTTAAGGAAATACTTAAGAATACATTTAATATGGCTATGTTATAAAGAACATTCACTTTTAATGTCCCGAAAAATGGGCGAATCGAAATATATGGGCTTTTGTTTTTTTTCTTTTGCAACTTTTGATTGGTAAATATCTAACAAAAAAAAAGAAGCTTGAAAACAAGTGGCTGGGGTCTTTACCCAATGAAATTCGGATTTATGTAAATTTCCGAAGAACATCAAAAGTCGGCATCACAACTTTAATCTTTTAAATATGAAACAATTTTCTTTACAAGCTGCGAAATAGTACTCTTAATGGTTAATTATGAAAGGTATCAGCAACGTTAATACCAATTAAGGTCTATTGAAGAAAGGTATTAGCATCGTTTTGTTTAATGATGTGCAAAAATTATTATCATAACCATTTGATTATTGTTTGATCGTTGTTCTTTGATCTTCATAACGAATTAGAATCAGATTAAGAAAGAAAAACGTTGATCTATGGGATACAAGATACGTCCCAGTCATCACATTTTAGGTCATTTAAGTGACATTTATAATACTTATATCATATTTCCTCAACAAGCTTAGACCAAGCGCTCATCATACTGTCGTCTTCCCTGAATCAACAGAAGGACGGCCCCGCCCATCGGGGTTTGAATAAATAGATGGGCTGCACGAGGCTTCATCGGAGAACTGAAACTGACAGCACAAAATTTGCGGTTAAACCGCTTAAAGAATTAAGCCTGCCCGGGCTAAGCGGTGCAAATAGGACTGTCCATGCTTATAAACTCTATAGGTTTCATTAGGTGACAGATCTTACGATGTCATTTCTTTCCTACGATGCCTTACATGTAAAGTCCCATAAAATTGGAAGCAAAATGAAAATATTCAGTGTTGACGGGGACAATAAATCTCAAATCAAACCAACCAGCGGAAGGCGGAATGTCTTTCCACAGAAAGAGGCCGCGAACCGGTGGGCCAAACCCGCATCATCTATGGCTCCAGT
Source organism: Anodontia alba (assembly GCA_964016985.1). NCBI lineage: Eukaryota > Metazoa > Mollusca > Bivalvia > Lucinida > Lucinidae > Anodontia > Anodontia alba. Next base: position 112,170,709 of record OZ024826.1, on the reverse strand, counting down.
CGAACGTTAATTCAAACCGCTCTTCAAAAAAGACAGGAAAAACAGAAATCTTTGAAAGAAATAGAAAAAAAAACTTTCGCATTTCGACTCTGAAATCTGAAAGACGTTTGTCAATAGCATTTTTACCGAGTTTGTGCTATTGACAAACGTTTGTCAATAGCATTTTTATCGACTTTGTGCTATTGACAAACGTTTGTCAATAGCATTTTTATCGACTTTGTGCTATTGACAAACGTTTGTCAATAGCATTTTTACCGACTTTGTGCTATTGACAAACGTTTGTCAATAGACACTCCGTTTTTTTTTTTTTTTTTTTTTTTTTTTTTTTCTTGTCTGGAAAAAAGCTACAACAATCTTATAAATCGATAATAATCTACGAGTAATAAGTTCATTAAGGGAAATGAATAAATTTTCTGAAGAGGTAACAAAGTTTTTACCACCTTTCTGAAATGGGATCTTCTCTAAAGAAAAAAGAGTTTACTCCCTTGGGAGTAAATTCTTTCTCTTGAGAGTGGATAGCTTTCCAGAACGAGCTTCGGGCACAGAAAAGCAATAAAAAAGTTCCAAACAATTTTCAGATGTATCCAGGATCCTTATATACAATGCGAAGACATCACTTTAATCATGAAGACGTACATTACGAAAATATACCTATTCAAATATATAGAAGATTTCACCTCCAAAAACTAAAAACAATTCAGATAAAAACCCGGATATTTATCATATTTCTGCTCAAAACATAGATTGTGGGTACTCGTTAGAACCGCCTCGACGAGGCGGTTCTAACGAGTACCCACAATCTATGTTATTTAGCAAAATAAGAAAAAATAATGTATACCCCTGTAAACCCCAGTTTTACTTTATAAAAGTGGGGTTGAAAGGGGTCAAACTTATATAGGCATGTTTTCGTGATGATTACATGTACCTGTGCAACTATCTAGTTCTCTGATTAATTTGTCGGCCAGCTTGTCATCATCCATTGCGGAGCGTATTTCTTCCCAGGTAAATACACCATCCTGGTTTCTGTCATACGTAAGGAACTCACAAGGACGGGCGATAGATAAGTGCAAACCCTCATGAGGCTGAAACAAATACAGAAGAGGCGTGTGTTGTTCCTGAAACATGTAGATACTAACAAAACTACGAAACGCTGTATATGGAAAAGCGGTCCAGACTGGACAGCGCAGTCAAAAGTCAAGCCAGGTAGCATTCTGGTTAAATCTTTGTCAGACCGCCTTTGGCCCGACAGGAGTCTTGGGCTGATAACGGCCCAGTGTAGATTTAAGCATAAGGCTTACTTGTAATAAATGTGTCTGCACAGGCAACAGTGTGATATACTACTCACACAATTAACTTATTCGTTCTTTCAGTGCGTCATAAATAGATAGAGTGGCGGTAAACATTTTAGATTTCGATCGGACACTGCAGCACACTGTTTGCTAATGTTTGCTTATGCTAATCTACCATGTTTTCCCTTAGTATTCGGATACAGCTCTTTAACATACATTTCCAAAGCTATTACCCAATCCATATTACACACTGTTGATGTATATAAAACTGCCTAATGAGTGGCACATATTTTAGGGACGCCTTGTTGTGTGAATTCCAATCTGGATTTACACTGTTTGGTCAAACATGTCTGACTAAATACATAGCTAAATGTGTACAAATGGAAGATTCACTGTACATACTGTACATGTGGAAGCTGATTTTGATATTTTCTTTATATCTGTATATGAAACTGCTTCCAATTTCGGTAATAGTGTGTGTTAAGTGTCCTGTCTTCCCGTACTTCCTGATAGTGTAGCGTATATTGTGTATTCAGTTTGGACTGGTTTGCCTCCCTAAAAGTCTATCATTCCGTTTAACAGAGCTTAGAGTTCCAATACTTTGCATCTAGTTTCACACACCTGATTAAGCCGCTACACATTAGTTATCATATCGTCACACAGAAAGTTTTAACACGGAATTAGTAATGAGCTAAGTTTAATAACTATTTTCGTAAATTTGGCGCCCATGAAATATCAAAAATTAGTCCATGTCATATTTAACATCTTTATCATCTGATGCAAACAAAATCATGTGGTGCACATTTTCTTTTTTATATACGATTAAAATGAATGTCCAGGTGATAACAATGAACAACACAGGAACCGCTATGAAACGGTCACCAGAAACAACTGCTTGTGGACTAGCTAGTTTTACTCGATCGAACCAGAGCCTTTAGTTCTGATCCAGCTCTAAAGTACTGTTTGGTCCGCACAGGGGTCTTCTATCTCATCAGTGAATCATGACAATAAAATACAACAAATAATAAAACTCTTAGGAAATAGTTGTGGTCATTATACCCAAGCCATAAATCAATCCCATAAATCTGTAAACGAATGACGAATCAGAATGTTCAGACCAACAGGCATGGACTCCCAGAATAAAAGGTGTAATCAGGTGTAAATAGAGTGGATCATCGCTAAATGGTCATCAAACGCCAGTGCCAAAATAAGCACCAAGTTAGACCGCAATGGGCCCAACCACAGACAGCAATAGTCCTGCGGGAACCTTCTAAAACAGACTGAGCAAGGAACTGTCACTGTCTCGGATTCCCAACTGATCGTTGTGTTACTAAACAAAGGACGCAAAGTTTGCAATCATAAACGAGGTTAACAGCCGTGGATTTCGTTTGCTGCATAATTTTTAGTGTTACAGACATTTTTTTCTAAAACAAAGTAATATTTTATCACTTGATCCTACAAATTAGTTTTATCGATAATTCCTCTAAAATTATCGACTGAGTCGTTTTACCAATTGGCTTCCTGCAGACATTCCTGCAGAAGTGCTTTAAGCCAATTTTTGATGTTGAAATTCAGAAAGACGGCGATAAAACCTAGAACACGTTCTACTTGTTTATGGTGAGATACCCCTGTTTCGTAAGTTTAGCAGTTAAAAGTTTATTGCGATTGCTAAAGACACTGACTGGGCCAGATGTCATAGCGAAATGAATAAGAAAATATACTAAACCGCAAAAGAAAATTTACTTGTGGAGTTTCTGAAAACCCAATGATGAAATACTATCATGCATGGTATCATTTGTTAGCTTATTTCATTACCTTTCTAATAAATGATGATATGATTATGTTATTGTTTTACTTATTTATTTTCTTCTTCTTCTTTTTTCAAAACATACGGCGAGCCAATGTGCAGCAAGTGTCAAAACAAAATACAGTTGACTCTCGTTATCTCGACCTCGCTTATCTCGAATAACCGCTTATCTCGAAGTGAAAATCTGGTCCCTGCCTATACATGAAAACCTAACAACAGATGGAAAATATTGTAGAAAAGAGGAGAAATTGCTCCTAAGGAGCAATTTCTCCTCTTTTCCACAATATTTTCAATATATCTCTAACTTCAAAAGTCCAATTACCGATCAGTTTGTTAAATGTGGTTAATCAAATTATTTTTTCCTCAATTCTGCAAACCTGATATGTCGAACTACGGATATCTTGAAGTATTTCAGAGAGTCCCTTGGAATTCGAGATAACGAGAGTCGACTGTACATAAGTAGCTAAAGCGCGGTTTCTTTGCTTAGCTTCACTATAACCTATTGCAAAATAACGTAAATGATGTTTATAGCTAGTATGACCGGCGTTTTGTCTAATAGCTTCTAAAATAAGACGCGTTATGGAGTTAATGTAACGTTGGATTACGTGAGCAAGAATATTATTCCATTCCACCTGCAAGGCGTTTCTTAGATCATGTAAATATTTATAGGCATACTTTGACATCACTTTGCAACGGATGGCTATTTGTGTGATTTTCATTTCGATCCCTGTTGTACTTTAACACTTCGTAAGATTTAAAGAAATTCAAAACAGTAACATTGTTATACTGGTTATAAAAATACTTAAATAAACTTAAAACCTTAATACCACACGGGATAATATTTCATCTTTGGATTTTCAAAAATTCAACAAGTAAGGAGTGCACACACTCGTTTACGTTTGAGTTTATATTAGCCAAATGTTGTAGCACGAGGGACGTCACCATTTAAAAAAATCAAACACGAAAATTAACAGTATCAAACTCAGAGTCGTTCGGCTTGTCTTAAATGTCGGTAGAGATAATATTAATCAAATGAATACAGACAAATATAAATCCATATGAGATTTACAGCTACATTTCATATCTGCTAAAACCATACACCTATTTTAAGACCATATAAATATGCCTGCATGTGTGTGAGCAGAATACCTATATATACCTAAAATTAATATTTCATACTTGTATTCAGACAAAACGATTCATTATGACATACCTGTTTTGTGGTATGAGAACAGCGCATGTATGCGATTGTCGATATGCAAACATAAATTATACAGTCGACTCTCGTTATCTCGAATTCCAAGGGACTCTCTGAAATACTTCGAGATATCCGTAGTTCGACATATCAGGTTTGCAGAATTGAGGAAAAAATAATTTGATTAACCACATTTAACAAACTGATAGGTAATTGGACTTTTGAAGTTAGAGATATATTGAAAATATTGTGGAAAAGAGGAGAAATTGCTCCTTAGGAGCAATTTCTCCTCTTTTCTACAATATTTTCCATCTGTTGTTAGGTTTTCATGTATAGGCAGGGACCAGATTTTCACTTCGAGATAAGCGGTTATTTGAGATAAGCGAGGTCGAGATAACGAGAGTCAACTGTAATTAGTAAACAAGTAAAATTAAATATAATAACATATAGAACAAAAAGGACTTAATGTTAAGCATTACTATCAAGTTTGCGAAAATCGTTGCAGATATTTTACATACCAGTTTTGTGGCTCTTTTACGTCTGCAATAAACAATACAACGATAGCAGCGAACTACGCAACAACCACCCACATAAACCAGAATAGCAACTAATATCACCATGAACGTCACTATGCGTAGTATCTAGAACAAAAGGTCAACAGGATTACTAACACATGTACAATATATTTATCACATACAGTCAAACCTGTCTTAAGCAGCCACCCATGGGAAGCTTAAAATGTGGCTGCTGAAGGCAGGTGGCTGCTTAATACAGTTCAAATATATAAGTCTATGAATTTTGGGGCAACTTTCCTCTGGCTGCTTAATACAGGTTGGCTGCTTAATAGAGGTGACCACTAACACAGGTTTGACAGTATTGTATTGTGACTCTTTTACGCATGCTATAAGCAGTAAAATAAACATCAAAAAGATTGTTTTTCGAAACAAAGAACACACTACGGCTTAGAAAATTGGAGTCTCGGTTCTACTGAGACTCTTCATAAGCATTAATAAAGTTTGCAACACTGTTTACGCCCTCTAGCGTTTACATGAGCAGAACTCCGTTTTCAAATACACCACAATGGACCCAATGATCCTAAATGAAATGAATGCGGGCCCCCGTAGCCTAGTGGATAGGAGAGTTGACTCAATCCATTAGGTTTCTCACCGCTGTGGTTCGAGTCTCGCTCGGGTCACATGTGGGAAAGCCAAGTTCTGCTTACGGATGGTCAGGTGGTTTTTTCCCCGGGTTCTCCAGTTTTCGTCCATCTTTGATGAACGATCGGCTCGATATAAATGAAATATTCTTCAAAGGGTCGTAAAACCCAAATAAATAAATAAAAATTCATAAATAAATATAATCTGCACTATGATGATGTACAGGGAGACGTTCTACCGTCGCTTCACGGCACTTACACCGGCTGCAGTGTAGTAAAGCCATTACGGCAAACTTGGCAACAAGCATATATGCAAAGCCAGAACAATAGTTTATATCATCATGAACAAGATTGTGTATAGCATCTAGAACAAATGATAGCAATTTTATTAACCTCAGCAATTGGGGGAGGGGGTTACACATTTTATGAGCTTACAATTAGTCGTTACTGAGAACTTAGCAACACACATCTAAGAAGAACAGCATATACAGTCGACTCTCGTTATCTCGAAATCAAAGGGACTCTCTGAAATACTTCGAGATATCCGTACTTCGACATATCAGATTTGCAGAATTGAGGAAAAACTAATTCGATTAACCACATTTAACAAATATATGTGTAATGTGACTCCTGAAGTTAGAGATATATTGAAAATATTGTGGAAAAAAGGAGAAATTGCTCCTTAGGAGCAATTTCTCCTCTTTTTCACAATATTTTTTACAGACTGAGCCTGATTTTACATGTTGTTAGACTTTTATGTTTAGGCAGGGTCCAGATTTTCACTTCGAGATAAGCGGCTATTCGAGATAAGGGAGTTCGAGATAGCGAGAGTCAAATGTACTAGCCTTTGAGTAGAAAAAAAAGTAAAACAAGTACATTAACACCAACAATAGATGGAGTACATATCTGCTATTGGCTCTTTCACATCTGCAATAAACGGTGGCATGAAACCTATCACTAGAACAACTCTGGAAACCATCATGGGCGAGTCTGTGTCCAGTATCCAGAAATAAATGTAAACAGGGCAACCAACACTAGTAATAGGTGTTTTACACATATGTTAGGTGGCTCTTTCACGTCTGTGATAAGCAGTGAAACAGTCACAGGAAAGCAGAATAGTAAGTAATACCATCACAAATGACACCGATATTGTAGTATCTTGATAAAACTGTTAACAGATTTACAAATCCCAACAATAAATGGTTTAAAACCTGCTAAGGGACTCATTTAAAACTGTAATAGTCAGTGCAACTGTAACAGCGGACTTGGCAACAAACATATAAGTCGTTGCGGTCATGGTACCTCAGCCATAATCCCAACTCATAAATCCGTAAACGACTGACGAATCAGATTGTTCAGAGCAAAAGACATGGACCCCAGAATAAAGGGTGTAATCAGGCGTCCGCGGATAGTAAGCATTACTTGGTAAGCAAGCTTCGCCCACCATGCCCATAGGCCCGAACGAAGGAAATATCGGTAGAAATGTATGTCCGGGATATAACCAAAACAGTTGATGATAACTTCACAGCTATAATTTGGATATTCTTACTATACCAATAAAATTCTTGAATTGATATGCATTGCTTTCTAGCCTCCAGATAAATACGTAAATTATCTACGTAACCCATTAGATATTGTAACAGAATAAATAAGGTAAAACTGTCATTTTTATCCTTTTATTCTTATTTTAAAACCGGGTATTAATTAAAGGGATAAAAGCCTAGGTAAAGACCTTTACAAAGAGAAAGATCCCTTAAAATTAAGACATTAAGTTGTTACATATGTTACCACGGATAAATTATTAAGCAAAGTCATGTTAGGGTCTGACTTATAACTCATTTGTAGATATTTTATTGAGATATAAAGAAATCATGAGCATTTGCCATAAATTGAAAAATTCAGGACAGTATACGGTATTTTATGTAAAAATTGCCTAGATGCAGATAGCAACTTTACTGTAAACCGATTAAAACGTATAACTGATAGAGGATATCTGCATTAAATTTGCAGTTTCTGTAATGCTTACAAAAACTTCTAAATGATGCAAAACAGATACACTAAGCACTGATGAAGATTACAATACAGAAAACCACCAAATCCCACAGTATGGAGATATTTTAGACGTTACCTACGTTACTATACGCAGAATGATATGGCACAGGCATGTTTTAATGCACCTTTGCATCTCATATTACTAAGATATAATGCTAAAATAAGAATTCACTTTATTTGTACAACTTCTAGGCGGCTGCATTTGATGTGATATTATGTGAAAATGATTTTTTTTTTATGTTACATTTCACAGTGGGGTGACTTTGCTCAACAGCCAATAAGTTACAAAGTGCAAAAGTACAAAAGCTAGAGAGATCATTTTCGTGCAGCGGTGGAAAGGATATTTAAATACTTTATCAGAAATTACAATCTTAAGGTCACAGAGGCAAAGAACAATTTATGAAAATGAACTATATGAGTTAAAATACTCATTTCTAGGGTAAATTAGAAAATGTAACGTGCGAAACGCCATGCAAGGCCAAAAAAGTTTCAAACATCACATTTTGTAGCTAATGGACTGTTACTTGGCTTGATATATTTAGTTTGAACATATACTTAGATTTGCTCCAATTCTCATAGGTTTAGTAATTTCCTAAGGTATTATACAGTTTATAGGGGTAACGAATGTAACAGGCTGTTACTCGGTAATGCTCCCATCGCTAGATGTCTAACATACTGCAAAATACTTGCAAGGTAATAGGCTTTACGAAAACCATGGTCTACAAAATTGCTCCTGGGGGTCGGGGTGGGGGGAGGGTGTGTGGAGGTAAACCATAGCTGGCCAGCGGCCTATACGTTTTTACAGGTAGATTAAAAATCTACTTGTTAGTCATGATGTTATGTCGGGACTTCATTTTCAGAAAGCGGGAGTGGTGTGGCGTATACGCGTATTATATAGGAAACTCTGTCCTTTTAAAGTATTTCCAGTTGCAGTAGGTGCTTGGTGCAGAGAAAAGTAAACATAACGTCACAAAATTTGTCACTATTGTCAAAAATGGCGGAACCGTGGGCACTACCTGGCGTAAAGACAAATTTAGATTCATATTCATGCCAATAGATTTAAGAGGACTACATATCATGTGTGCGTGCGTGCGTGCGTGCGTGCGTGCGTGCGTGCGTGTGTGTGTGTGGCGCGGTCAGTTTACCTCATCCTAGATTTAGTGGGCAGGCTTATTCCTTTAAGCGATTAACCAGTATTGTGCACTTTCCCTCGCCAGAAACTGACAACTGCCCTTTTTGAATCAGTGGAATTGAGAGAATTATCGTAGAAAATACTCCATGTTCTGTCTCCACGAAATAATGTTGCCAACCCGGCGGGAGTCGAACCCGCAAATTCCTGATCTTCAGTCGGACGCGCATCCAACTGAGCCACAAGGGCAGGCCGGACAACATATCAATATACAGTAGTGTCCCATTACGAAATACAGTAAATCTCAATGACTAGAACGCAGATGACTAATTGGAACTCGTTTTTGTCGTCCCTACGAAATTGTTCCGATAGCTCAAGAAACGGAATATTTAGGATATTTATTATCATTTTATCATGAAATTGTATGTTGTGTGTACTCATAAGAATCGCCTCATAGAGGCGATTGATGAGCATATTCAACATACCATTATTATATCGAAGATCGGGAAGACAATCCTAAATAATATCCATTTGCCTCCTGACCTGGCGTTATGATTAACCCTCAGTGGTTCGACCTACCCATACCTAGAACAAATTTCCATGATCCCAAATGTTTTCGAGCCATTGAGGTTCGACTATCTATATATCAAATGCCCCTTTTAACCTATTACAAAAGAAAGAGAATGCTAACTTACCATCGTTCTGTATACTTAGTCAGACCCTAATTATTCCAAGTATAATAATAGTCTTGTGCTCCAGTCAAAGCGATGTTATTCAGTTTCTATCCCTGTAGTCTCTATATGGAAATGCTGCAAACTTCATTTTCTTCGTCGTTATCGAATTAGATTGTTAAGGAAAACTGATATTCTACTAAGCATTTTCAGCAAGAATAGTAGTCTTTATTTCACGTTTTTTATAATAACCTTCTTTGCAATGCGCCTAATAATGTGTGTGCATCAAGGATTTTTCCTTCTTCCTTAATCATTTTTTTTCCTGCAGAAAGACAAGAATAGAAACGTTTGAATATGTTTACATCCTTAAACCAGAGGAAAGTGCTTTGTAAACATTTGGCTCAATATCAAGGTCAATGTGTCTTACACATATGCAATGCAATTAAGATAAGATATATTGCTTAATAAACTGATATTCCTGGAACTTCATTTCTTTTTTTACTTTTAAATCTAAACATGTAACTTGCGGTTGCCTACAAAACATCAAATTTCAACAAGTTACTTCTTCATAAAATTGAATTCAAATTATTTAAAAAAAAAAAAACATACTTGAATCTATTTATTTAAGTAAAATTTTAGTTAAACACAAACTGATAGTGAAAATGTACAAGCACTGCAGCCTTACATATAAATGTGGGAGGGATGTGTTTCTGTCTGCATCCATTCCTTGAATATTTTCAAATTAATGCTTTTAAAACAGTTTTAAAATTATGATAAGAACGAATGATATTGTTTCCTTTATAAAATTTAATGAGATGCAAAGGAGCAAAACTTAGTGTCTGAATAACTCTCTAGGTATTTGGAATATTGCATTGGAATCTTCACCACTGGATTTGCAAGCCAAATGTCATTTTTAACATAAATACAACTAAAAGAGTAATCAGGGGATGCGTCTTCTTTGAGTTTAGGTAAATCGGAAGTCCATGCCCATAAATTTTATTTGTGTTCTAATTTTAAAATGTTACTAACCATTTCTTAAATTTCGCTTAAAACCTCGGCTCGTGAACAAGTTTCCATTGAACAGGTACCCTATTTCAAAGTTAATTTATCGGAGCGTATCGGGAAACAGTTTTAAGATAATTAATTTAGGGAAAATGAAAAAAAGTGAATAAGCACCCGCAAGGTAAAGGTCGATATAAATAGCAGCTCTGTTCAGAATATTAAAAAAAAATCCATAGCAACAACAATTTATCATTTCAACATTCATGAAGATTCCTAAAATTATGAAGCATGATAGACAGGAAAAACAAAAGTGTTATGGACATTTAAGAATTACAAAGGGGAATAACTATAACAGTATTTATCCCTTGACCCTTCTTTTTCTGTAGCAACATCTCATGAACATCAACATTTATGCAAACTAGTATGCGTAAATACCCAATCAGCACATTTTTAATATCCATAAACTGACAAAAAAATAATGCTTTACTAGCCAAAGAACATCCTTGTAGACTTTGCCAATGTTGTTTCAGGCCTTTGTCAGGTCAATGTCACCAAAATCTAACAAGGGTCATTTTAAGAGTCTTTACAATGTAGTGACCTTTAAAATGAGGTCAAGGTCACAAAAATCTAATCATTTCTTTCCCACGTCCTAACGGTATATCTGTGCTAGTTTGTTAAAATTCCAGCAATTGGTTCAAGATATAGTGTGCACACAAGCTTTTTTCTATCAAAATTTGAGTTTCAAAGTGCCGGTGTGACCTAAAAAAGGAGGTAAAGGTCACCAAAATCTAATCACTTCTTTCTCCAATCCGAATGATAAATCTGTGCTAGTTTAGTCCAATTCCATTTATTGATGAGAAAGATTGGATACAAGACTCACTTATTAAGTATTTATAATGTAGTGACCTTGAAAATAAGGTCAAGGTCACCAAAATTGAATCACTTCTTTCCCCCATCCTGATGATGTATCTATGCTAGATTTGTCAAATTCCAGTCATTGGTTTAAGAGATAATATGCACACAAACTCTTTACTGCAATAACAAGGCTCACTTTTTTTTTTGAGTATTTATAATGTAGTGACTTTGAAAATAAGATTAAGGTCACCAAAATCTAACCACTTCTTTACCCCATTCTTAAGATGCATCTGTGCTAGTTCGATCTATTTCCAGACATTGGTTAAAGAGATATTGTGCACACAAACTTTTTACTGCATTATTAAGGCAGTAAAATGTAGTGACCTTGAAAATAAGATCAAGGTCATCAAAATCTAATCACTTCTTTACTCTATCCTGATGATGTATTTGTGCCTGTTTGGTCAAATTCCGTCCATTGGTTAAAGAGATAATGTTCACACAAACTTTTTACAGCATTAATAAGCCTCACTTTTTTGAGTATTTATAGTGTAGTGACCTTGAAAATAAGGTCAAGATCACCAAAATCTAATCACTTCTTTGCCCTATCCTTATGATGTATCTGTGCTAGTTCGGTCAAATTCTAGCCATTGGTTAAAGAGATATTGTACATACAAACTTTTTACTTCAATAACAAGGATCCTTTAGGCTCCTTTTTTAAGTATTTATAATGTAGTGACCTTGAAAATCAGGTCAAGGTCTCCAAAATCTAATCACTTCTTCCCCATCCTGATGATGTATCTGTGCTAGTTTGGTCAAATTCCAGCCATTGGTTAAAGATATAATGTGCACGCAAACTTTTTTCTGCCTTTTTTCTGCATTAAGAAAACATTTAATAATGAGCAATAACTCCAAGAGAATTGGCCCCTAGCCCTTACTTTCTATTATGGTACATCTTATAGATATCAATGTATCTGCAGAAATTGATGAATATCCATTTCTGCGTTTTCAAGACATTAGGAGAAAAACAGCGTCGCGGACGGACGGACGGACGGACAACGTGAAAACAGTATACCCCCCCCCCCCCCCCACACAAACAAAGTTTGCGGGGGTATAAGAATTGAGTAAAAGTCATTTTAAAGGGGGTCTTATATGATATAGGGAATCTACATGAGCGTCATCCCGCGCTTTGAATTTGATGACATCGTGCAGTTGTTGTATATGGCGTGACTTATATGTCTTATTGCTCATTTGCATTTTTATGTAATTATGTAATTCCATTGTCATTTTACGATGTCGTGTACTATGTCACCTCGAAAACTAAGGGTACCTTGATATAAACATTTCCACTGTAATAAGATTACCATATATCTGTTATCTAAAAGATTTTTTGAGCTAATATCATTGTTATTAATTATGTTGATACTATGAATGCCTTTGTTTGTATTGAAATTTGGGTATGCATTCAGTTTTATTTTACGATGCCCCCACCCCCCACCCCCGCTAGGTATCAGCTTCTTGCTTTGTATTAATTCCACTTTCGAGATTCAATTTTACCATGTTGCAATTTTTGTCAGTATATCATTTTAATGTAAAAATGTTCACATAAATTTAAGGAAAACCCAGGACCGCTGAAATGCAATTTAAAAGCATGTATTGTTTATAGTCCAAATTAAACGATATATATACAACGTTATGTTTAAATGTAAAATAAACTTGACTACTGTTTCCAGTGCTGATGACTATTCAAAATCATATATGTATGTTGTGCAAGCAATTGATATATTAAAAAATGTTTTGGTAAAATACTGAGACATACTCTCGTAATGTGAATTGCACAACAACTCTACCTTAAATTCTGTTGTAAAATATAGGGAAATATACACAGGAAGGAGAGATAATGAAGAAATACGGACACCACAAACGCGGCATATGAAATCACAGACGCACAACAGAAAAGAACAGCAACAGGGGAATCGCATTGGAACGGTCACTAGGAAAACTACAGAGGTGGTTTAAACTAGTTATTGCATAAAACGCAGTGCCGCGTGTTATTAACAACCATGCATTAACCGGCGAAAATCCGTGTATTAACAAGGCAATTATCGCGCTGTTAATGCACGGCTAAGCCACTATCAATATGACGGTACCGGGGCCACAGAATTGCTGTCCTCACGAGATGTGTACTGCCTGGCCCTAGAACAAGCATTGTCCGTGGAAATCGCAATCGCGAGATATCAGTCAAAAAGCGAGATAAAATAGTGCAAGAAATAACGCGAAATGTAGCAATTGTTTTCACTTTTTATGCAATAATAGCGATCGAACATGGTTTTTCAATGCATTAACTTTCGCCAGGTCCCGCCGAGGGAAGTGTTGAAAAACGAGGCCGGAGGGACCAGTCGAATGTTAATGCATGAAAAGCCATGTTTGATCCCTATATTCTTCGCTGGTTTAAACATCGCCCTTAATTCTGATGCAGTTCCGAATTACAAATAGATATTCAGTCCGCACAGGGGTCCTCCTCCTCATCTGTGCAACATCGCGAGCACGTATAATCAAGTTACTCTGATGAAACAAAGCAAATGGCTCAAGCCAGAATACAAGATAATCACAAACAGGTCCACGATGACCCGACCATAGTCATAGATGAGCATTTATATCGGATTAAAATTGTTGTTGCGAGTAAACTAAATAATATATAAGATTTAATTTCTAAGGTACTGAAAGTCGGACAGATACAACGGATTTTAAAATGATTTTTAAAAGAGGTAGATAAGTATAAACTTTGAAACAAAACATCAAAGAAAAAAGTCAGAGATAAAAAAAAATGATAAAACAATGAGAAAGAAACGGAACTGATACAGCAGGGGAGACAAGAAGCAAAGAATGATTCAAAACAGCATGAAAAATGAGCAAAGCAGACTTTCAACCTACGCGTTGATTTTACAAAGGAATATCCAAGCTTAGAGTTTTATGGCATTATGCATATGCCTACGGAGTAACAGTGTTGCTTTTCAATGTTTGACTTCCATTCATTTGTTCCGAACATAGGACAGGATTGGCTGAAACTGACACTGATTCTAATTTTCCATACAACTTAAAAAGATTGTCCAAAAAAAAAAAAAAAAATAGATTACAGATATTCTGCGGCAAAGTACATACGTGGTCGATACCTTTGCTTCCATTAATTGCACGACGGTGTGTCAGTCCTCAGACTAAATGACGGCTCGCTCTTCAATATGTTACAGATGGTCGGCCCTGACTATCAATGTCTGTGTCTCGGCTCATTGTGGTCCTATTTGCGATTTTCTTGTGTCCTGACTTAAGATCCCCATCGAGCCTTTCGCTTTGTTTCATCACTGTGTTTTTAATTATGTGTGTTTCACCTAGATGTTTCACAAATCAAGTAGAGAACCCCCATGCGGAACAAGCAGAGAACCCCCCCCCCCCCCCCCCCACACACACACACACAAATGGAAAGACATCCAAATACAATTAAGCAGCTACACAATGAACATGGCCCAGTTGTTCAAAGTGTCGTTAGCTTAACGAGCTCGATAAGGGTCTTTTCGTTAACTGTTTTAGCGGATTCAATATACAATATTCTGATATTTTTTTTATGAAAAAATGTGCTACTCACATTTTTTCAGCAAAAAATTTCAGTATATTTGCGTATCACTCGATGTAAATTTTAACGAATCGTTAACTAACGACGTCGTTAGCTTTGAACAACCGGGCCCTGATGGTAAGTACAGTTGGAAACGCTTTCCCACGGCGTTTAACCGTTGCATTTGTTCTTTGTTTGTGCGTCAGTGGTTTAACACGTGACGTTTGTTTTGTCATGATTTGTTCCTCGTCCCTTTTTTTTGTTTGGTGCCGCAAGAAAGCTGTGCTTCGTTATTGTGGTATTTCATGGGTATCTGTGCTTATATTCTTTCTGTCACATTACGAAAACATGCCTATTCAAAGATATAGAAACTTTCATCGTCAAAATCTGAAAATTTTCAAAAACAAAAAAAAAAAAAAAACAAAAAAAAAAAAAAAAAAATGATACTTTTCATATTTCTGCTAAAACATAGATTGTAGTACTCGTTAGAACAGCCTCGGCGAGGCGGTCATAACTAGTACCGACAATCTATGTTTTTGAGCAGAAATAAGAAAAATTATGTATACCCCTGTAAACCCCAGTTTTACTATGTAAAAGTGGGGTTCAAGGGGGATTAATATTATATAGGCATTTTATGCTTTCATATCTAGCATAACGACTTTCGTCATGCATTCGCTCACATAGGAGAGTTTGTTTGTTTGTATTGAGGTTTACGGCCTAGTCAACCCAATAGGGTCATGTCGAGCGCAGTCAGTTTACCTAAACCACAATTTTACTGAGCAGGCTTAATCTTCTAAGCGGTTAACCAGTATTGTGCACATTCTTTCGCCAGAAACTGACAACTGCCCTTCTTGAATTAGCGGAAGGGAGAGAATGACCGTAGAAAATATTTCATGATCAATCTCCACGAAAGAATGTTGCCGAACTCGGCGGTGGTTGAACCCACGACCTCCTGGTCTCCAGTCCATTACGAAAACATGCCTATATAATTTTGACCCCCTTAAACCCACTTTTATATAGTAAAACTGGGGTTTACAGGGGTATGCATTATGTTTCTTAATTCTGCTCAAAAACAAAGATTGTGGGTACTCGTTAGAACCGCCTTGGCGAGGCGGTTCTAACGAGTACCCACAATTTATGTTTTGAGCAGAAATATGAAAAATATCAGAATGTTTTATCTGAAAAATTGCCAGGCTTGTTTATTTTGTTCATATTTTGTTTTTTTGTTAGTAAGGTAACTATTCTACTCCATAGAATTGTAAAGAAGCAATGATCAGAAATCGATACAATTACCTAACATCTTCCGTCCAAGACACCAAAAGGAATAAAAAAGAAGGGCACCACGATTAAAATACTACAAGCAGAAAGCCAAATGGACAGTTTCTTTCCAAAACATTGGCCAAAACGGCTGACCAAAATTACACAAATACCAGGATATACAGGCAAAGACATACAATGGCAGACATAGTAAACCACAGCAGAAGCACCGCCTTGGACCGTTCAGTATCAATATTTTCTGGGAGTGTCGGGGAGGGGGTGGGAGGAAGCGGGGCTTAAATCGCTTTTACGTGGCCACGCCCCTTGCAGGTAGTTCTGCCGTGGTATACACAAAACATTAGTTCAATCTGCGTGAGGGGTTTCTATCTCATCAGTGCAGCATCTCCGAGAAAATAAAAATAAAACGAATTAAGAGATGAAAGAACGATGAGGACTCGACAGCAAGAGATAACTTAAATGCTGAAGCAAACAAAAACCAACCGTTAGACTCCGGAATAATGTATATTAAAAGTTTGGTAATTCATTTACTATAGATTTAAGCCCTCCATTACGAAAACATGCCTTTTCAAATACATTGAGAATTTTACCATCAATAAAAATGAAAATTTTCAGATAGAAAAAAATCTGATATTTTTCATGTTTTTGCTCAAAACATAGATTGTAGGTACTCGTTAGAACCACGTCGGCGAGGCGATTCTAACGAGTACCCACAATCTATGTTTTGAGCAAACAAAAGAAAATTAATGTATACCCCTGTAAACCCCAGTTTTACTATATAAAAGTGGGGTTTAAGGGGGTCAACATTGTATAGGTACGTTTTCGTGATGTCTTTCTTTGGTCCGGGCTCTGATAACGTAGCAACCGCAGGAAAAAATCGTTCCACGGTCGATAGGAGACACTTATGTACATAGCAAGACAGAAGTCAAGAAGCCGTTCGCCATTAAGAAAAGAAGCAGAACAACAGTTTCGTAGCAAACTGTGATAGAATACAACATCCTACGGGAGTGTATTGGCAATTCGTATCATCACGAAAACATGCCTATACAAATTTAATCCCCTCAAAACCCACTTTTATATACTAAATCTGGGGTTCGCAGGGCTATACATTATTTTTCTTATTTCTGCTCAAAAACATAGATTGTGGGTACTCGTTAGAACCGCCTCGACGAGGCGGTTCTAACGAGTACCCATAATCTATGTTTTGAGCAGTAATATGAAAAATATCAGAGTTTTTTATCTGAAAATTTTCAGTTTTCGGAGGTGAAATTGTCTATATATTTGAATAGGCGTGTTTTCGTAATCTAGGCAAAATATGTTAATCGTAAACGGTGAAAACGTGAAGCCGTAAAAAAAATAATAGTACATTAAAAAAAACAAGACAAAACAACAAAAAAAAAAACTCAAGTCAAATGATGTTTCGCTACGAACTGTGACGTCATTAACTTAAGTTAAGGAGGTGCATTTCCTTCTCATCGGCACGACAACGAACAGTCTTGGTCGCGGATTGGTCGCGGATTGTACATGTTATTCCCAAGTTGATTAACCAATGAGATTTCTTAAATAATAAACCAGTATAGTCTTCAGTAGTATTTTGAGTGTTGTCAAGGCCGACGCGAAGAGAATGGTGAATGTTATGCGATTGTTTGTCATTATATGTTTTATGTTGTAAGTATATAAATTGCGTAAAACAGACAGAACTCTGACGGAGTTAGACGTTACCCAACTTGAGCTTAATTAATAAGCAGTCACCCTCGTTCCACACTGACGCTTTCGAGCGTAACGCCAATCAATATACAAAAGCCTAATAGCATAATCACTATTTTTGAACATAAGAACAGCTGATATATGAAACTGATGTACATGAGGATTTGTATAGAAGATGCACAGGAAAAGCCATTACCATGGAACTTTGCCTACAAATAACATGAAGAGGAAAGGCAAACAATCCATGACAGACAGTACTCAAGCAAAAACCACAAGGAAAAAAAAAAGCAACCAGCTTCCTCTTCATTACTTTTCACAATGCTAGACAGGATCAACTGAACAAAAACGAAAATATGCTAAGAACAGGATAGATCATGAATGAAGCCTCGCAGGGTGCAGCCGCAAGGCCACACCATTATGAAAACACGCCTATTCAAATATATAGAAAATTTTATCTCCAAAAATATGAAAATTATCAGATAAAAACTCATATTTTTCAAATTTCTGCTCAAAACATAGATTGTGGTACTCGTTAGAACCGCCTCGGTGAGGCCTTTCTAACGAGTACGCACAATCTATGTTTTGAGCAGAAATAAGAAAAATAATATATACCTCCGTACCCCCAGTTTTACTATATAAAAGTGGGGTTTAAATGGTCAAAATTATATAGGTATGTTTTCGTGATGTAAAGGATAACAATACCAGAACCACCACCTTTAAACTTGTGATTGTGGCACTCCTTGGATTTTTCTCTTACCTGTATTAATCGATTTTACAAGAAACGTCATAAAGATTGCCTTTGGAAACAAAGAACACACTGGCGGATTAAAAATGGGAGTCTCGGTTTTATTGAGACTCATCATAAGTAGTAATGAAGTTTGCAATACTTTTAACGCCCTCTAGCGCATACATGAGTAGAACTCCATTTTCAAATATACCACAATAAGCCCAATGATCCCAAAGGAAATGAAATATAATTTGCATTGTGGTGATGTACGGGGAGACGTTCTACCGCCGCAACATGGTACTAACACTAACTTCAATGTAGTAAAATAAACGTCAAAAAAATTGCATTTGGAAACAACACACCACGGATTAGAAAATGGGAGTCTCGGTTTTATTAACACTCATCGTAAGCAGTAAAGAAATTTGCAACACTGATTACGCCCTCTAGCGTATACATGAGCAGAACTCTATTTTCAAATATACCACAATGAGCCCAATGATCCCAAAGAAAATGAAATATAATCTGCACTTGTACGGGGAGACGTTCTACGGCCGCCACACGGCACTAACACCAGCTTCGGTGTAGTAAAATAAACGTCAAAAAGATTGCTTTGGAAACAAAGGACACATTACGGATTAGAAAAATGGGAGGTCCAATTTTATGAAGCACTAAAGTTTCCCCTAGGTTCACATGTTACATAAATGAAAACAACAACAATAATAATAATAATAATATAAGTGAAGAAACAAAGGAAATGACAATCATGAAGCACTAAAACAAGGAGAGTTGAGGGACAAATAAGGACAACACAACCGCCACCCATTACGAAAACACGCCTATTCAAATATATTGAAATTTTCAACACCAAAAAACTAGAAGTTTTTACATGAAAATTCTGATATTTTTCATATTCCTGCTCTAAACATAGGTTGTGGGTAATCAATAGAACCGCCTTGGCAAGGCGGTCCTAACGAGTACCCACAATCTATGTTTTTGAGCAGAGTAAAAAAATAATGCATACCCCTGTATACCCCAGTTTTACTATATGACTGTGGGGTTTAAGGGGGTCAAAATTACATAGGTATGTTTTCGTGATGCTTTGAAATCACAGACGCACAAACAAAGGGGAACTACAACAGAGGAACCGCCTTGGAATGGTAAGTAAATCAAAGCGCCAAAGGCACTAAAATGACAGATTCTATCAGAAATTCATCAGAAAAAAAAATCATAATTTGTAATTTGAAATTAGGCACTACCTAGATGCGTGCAAAGCCACCCCACTACATAGGCCTCCCAGGAGGTACCATGTTCCCTAAAAATAATCGACCATGTTCCCTAAAAGTAATTTTCAAAATTACCATGTTCCCTATTCCCATAACATTTGTTTTGCTACCCTGATCTCATAAAATATTTTCCAACGTTCTCTGAAAGGAAAAGACTAATGAGCATGATCCCTTGTTCCCCAACCGCCCGCCCCCCTACACTCCCCCTGGGGAGCGCAACCTTAAAAGGTATTATGCTTTAAAGTAAAGAACTTTACAAACAATGAATTTCGACACACATTTGATCAAAATGGGTGGAAAATTACGTAAGTTATAGGCAAATGAATATTTTAACATTGGAGGAATGGGCGCCGCCATTTTGAATATTTAATGAGGTTCCATGAAAAATAAAATTCATTTCATAAAGGTAGTTATTCTCATAAAGTTGGTTTATTTTTGGGGAAATGATTGCTTGTCACTATAATTAAAAGATTATAAAAATATGCAGCAAAATTATTCGTAAAAACCCTTTAAAATGTGGTTTTGCATATTTAATTTGGGTGTGTGATGTCACAAAGCCTACAATATGGCGGCATCCCTGACAGCCATTTTAAAGGTATTCAAACCACCATAACTTGCTTATTTCTAGGCAGTTTTGAAAACTCTTGCATCAAAGTAAATGGCTTGTTAAGCACTTCACTTCAAGATATACTTACAACTTATATTGCGTTCCCCTTTAAAGACTTCATACATAGTACATAACCCAGGAAGCATGCGGAATTCCTGGCCGCTTGCATGACTCCAGCACATTGATAGGCTGAGACAGGTCCGGTGGCCGAGAGACAAAAGAGAGAGCGCATATTCATGTGCATGCATGAGAAAAGGTGAGGCTTGTATAGGATCTGTGGTGGTGGCGTTTGTGGGGGGTATGTGTGTGTGTTGGGTGGGTGGCGGGGGGGCGGGGGGGGGGAAGAGGGTGTCATCAATATCCTTTATCCCTGGAAGTCAACAGAACATCTTATATCCCTTCTGTGTACTCCCTGCAATATCTCTATTTTTTATTTGTTTTTAAATATCCATAAAATTACCAAACTGGGTTCCATATATACCACATCCTTGGTAGTAAAATGTCCCATACTACTTCAAGTAGAAAGGTAAATATACCACATCCCTAAAACCACTATACTAGCCTCAAAAGTACAACTTAGTCAACGGTTTCGATTTTTAAATCAAAGGATAACCTATTCAAAATATGTTTGCAAAGTGTTACCTTTAAACAAAAATGTTGCACTCTGGCCAATTTGTGGGATGTGAATACAGCATTGTGGGTTGTATTTCTGTTAAGAGCAATGAATTTTTTTCGAATGTGACTGATGTGCTATTCTACTGTCAGCTGGCGTAACTTCGCAGTGGGTTGGCCTTTTGATGTGGTTTACGGCAAAAAGCTCCATAGTTATATATACAGCCGTGTAGCCTGATGTGGCGCATCTGCCAATGCTGCTCACTCAAATATTTTCTCCCAAAAATCCCAAAGTATCATTTTGTTGGGGGTATGTGATGAAACATATCAAAAGGTACATGACCATTACAATTTGCATGGGGAATCAGGTGTTTGTTTCTAAATAATGAGGAAAATGTTGTTTTCACTAAAACCAAAGGACTCTTTTCCCTCAACGTGAAATTCAAAAGGTGGTTTTGTTAGTGTGAACAATGAAAATGGCAAAAATATATTCTAAATTGATTAGTGATCATAGAAATGCATCTTTAATTAAAAACATTCTTTATGTCCAAGACAACAGGAAAAATTCTAACAGGTGCGCGACATTGGCAGACATTTTTTATGACACACAAACAAGGGGGTGATGAAGTTGAGGGATTATTATCTGTTAAATTTGAAGAAGAAATTAAATGAAAATAAACTTGTTTTATTTATAATGAATTATTCTTTGTTCTAGTACCGTTTTAAAAATTAAAACTGGTCTAGCGAACATTGTTTAAATTCAGCTCAAATCCTTAGGTGCGCTGAATAGGCCGACAGCAGTGTAGCAATTCCATTGAAACAGTAAAAACTGTCATTTGATCTTTAAAATCCTTCTCAGAGATTCAAAACACTAACTTAAGGCAATGTTGTATCGACGTCATATGCCTACTTAGCAGAAGCATAGTAACCCTAATGAATAAATAAAACACAGAAAATTAGGTGGACATTAATGTCGACTTCTTGACTAAAGGTATGTAAGACAGGGCAAGGCAATTGCCTTCTGCCAAAGAGGTCCACCAAATTTCTATGGACTGGGATAATTTGGTTAACTAATCACAGGAATATGCTCTTCACCGGACTCTCTCTCTCCGAACTAGTACATACAGGTAGGTGTAATTGATATTGGAATAATCTGTCGGGAATAATCTCAACTGGTGGAGAAAAAATGTTTCTGCAGAGAGGGTTTTCCATTTTTTTTTTCCATTTAGGCAAAAATATGTTTTAAGAAATAAACTAACTAATAAGAAAAAAACTTTTTAAAAGTAAAAATTTAAAAGTGCATAGACTGGGTTTGAACTCGCGTCACCCGCTTTCCAGTTCCAACGACTTGACTACCACAGCCACCACGATTATGACGTCATCACGCGTAAATTTAATTATTAGTCAAAACAGTTTACACTGGGCGAAAAGACCGTTTATTAAGCCTTTCTTCAGGAATACAAATCACCATATATTTGATATAACATTCAAATCCTCATTCATATCAATGTGTGACTTGCACTCATTCTCTTCCTCTTTTTTTTTTTTTTTTTTTTTTTAAGAAACAAAATACACACCAATGCCAAGCGCATTGAACCTACAAAGCACCTCTTTTAAAACCTTTTTTTTTTTCAAGCAATGAACAGCATTTATACATATTGGATTAGATAAATGATTAAATTACCTTAAAATCTTGTCTCAATATGCTGGTTTCTTAAATACTTGCTTTACATCTAAAAAAAAAAAAAGTGTAAACAAACGTGGTAACAGCGACAGGAAAACCCCGCAGGAACATTTAGCGGACAACAAAAGCTACTTCACGGGAACACCCCGTTACGTAATGCCAGGATTCTCGTGCACATTTTGTTTCTTTTTTCCCAGCACGGTGTAAATTCGGTTAGCTTTCATTTCGTTTCGCATCTGACTTTGGAATTTGAAAACTTTTTGGATTAATTTAAATGCGAAGTAAATAGATTCTAATCCTCTCTCGATATGTCAAGAAGATACTTGTGAGCAAAAATGTGTTCCGGCTTCATTGAGCGTCGATCAGAATTGGGTTTCTGATGCTGGATCCAGCATTACATATGAAAGGTGCCATGTTGTCCAAAGTTTTTAAGTTTCTTAGGTAAATAACTACATTTGAATGAACTTTATTTAAATGCTACGTGTTATCTATAGGCGTGCTTCGCACGCGGGCCCTTCGGGCCCGCTTTGCTTTGCACGTATAAAAACCTTTACAAGAAGAACGCCTAATGGCATTATGGACGGGTTTATCAGAAAGGTTAACCAAATGTAAACCTGCCGGACGACGCCTGCCCGGACTTCGCTATTTTAAAGGACGGATTTTCGAAAACTCGTCCAGTAAAAAGGTTTCAAATTTGTTTAAAAATGTAGTACTACAAATTCAGTTACCAAATGCTTGCAGATATATATATATATATATATATATATATATATATATATATATATATATATATATATATATATATATATATATATATATATATATATATATATATATATATATATATATATATATATATATCTCCAAATGTTGCAGAAAGCCAGTTATCATATGCAATATAGAGCTAAAATTGTGATAAATTTTCTTCATTTTTTTCAATTACTTAATACATTTACTTAAGAATTGGTTGCAAATGGCGTCATTAAATTTGCTGTACAAACCTGCAAATTTACAACAAGATGCGGACCTGTCATTGGGTTCTTTTTAAAGAAGCCAACTTGTTGTCTACTTTCACTTTCACAGTCGAGCATTCAAAAAGAGGAAATAACCGAAGTATCTTGAGTAGTTAACGTTGCGCTGCAGACAGCAATACAGATTTTCAACACTTTCCTTTTTTTCTGACAAATAGTTACACTTTAAACCCAAGCATCCTTTTTATTAAATGCCGCAGCTAAAATATTTTAATGTTAAGCAAATCAAAAACAGCGAGAAAAACACCTGATTATTTTACACACGTCAAACAAAAGGGGCAAGTGCTCTGTGTAAAAGTTTCATCATACTATATTTTGATTTTTTTCCCCAAGGAGACAGCATTTGACATTTCATGCAAATTGATTCCTCTTTTGAGACAATTTGCATGAAATGTCAAATTATGTTTTACAGTAAAAATATCTTCTGAATTTGTCCACACGCGGGTCATGAGGCAACGCCTGTTCCTAAATAGCTAACAACAAATTGCGCAGATCAACCTTACAACCTATCTAACGCACTGAGCTAATATCGAAGAAAAAAACTTTGCAGCATGATCATGGGCACAGCCTTTGTTTTCTTTTATTACCAAGCATAAAAAAATCTTCAGAATCTATATTAAATTTGGACAGTAATAGCTGATTAGATAAATGTTTATATTGCTGGTAACAGTAGCTTACGGTCTAGTTTCTCGCGCCACGGCTTTAGTCTAGCGCAGGCGTATTGATACACAAGTATGATGATATGTTAACCCTTAACCTGCCTACTAAGACTGTAGCAGATGTCAATTTCATTTTTTCTCTTACTTTATCAAAGAAATTTATGTGATTCATCCGCTCGCAAATAATTCATATGAAATGTTTAGTCTGGTTTTCTCTGCAAAATAAGGGAGAATTCTGAATGTCGTCTGCTTTAAAAATTGCACGGCACTATAAAGTCATATAAATCGGACTACATTTTAGCGGACACATATTTCAGTGGTAGTGAAAGCCGGATGCAACTTGAAAACGGGTATGCCAGCAAGGAATGACAGATAGAATCTGTCATTAAAAACTACTAGGGAGTTTAAATTAATTTTAATCGCGCGAAACAACACCCTTAACTCTGATACAACTCCCAATTACAAGAATATGCTCGGTCCGCATATGGATTCTCTATCTCATCTGTGAAACATAACAGTAAAACGCGTACAGTCAAACCTCAATGGCTCGAAACTCTTTAGGACCATGAAACTTTGTTCGAGATATGGGTAGTTCGAGCCACTGAGGGTTAATCCTGGCGCTAGCTCAGGAAGCAATTGGTAAATAATTAAGAGAAATCTTTTTGACCTTCTATATAATAATTGTATGTTGAGTGTACTCATTAGAATGGCCTCGATCAGGCGATTCTAATGACTACATTGAACATGTAATTTCATGATAAAATGACAAAATTTCCCCAAATATTTGTTCTCTTGGAAAAAGTTCCTAGGGACACAAAAACGAGCTCGAATAAGCCATGGTAAACGGCCCATCGGTGTTCCAGCTATCAAGGTTCTACTGTATAAGCAAAGCCACTGTGATGAGTCAAAGTAAAGAGCACTATGGCGATTTGGAGCCAGAACACAAGAAAACCATAAATAGGACCACGTTTAAAGGTTATTGATGAACTCAGGAACTAATACAATCAGATCCACATCACGCCCCTACACAAAACGGAAAGACAAATACAATTCAACAGCCACAAAATGAACAGATGGTAAACAGAGTTTGCAACTCTTTCCCAAAAAGCTTGCAACTCTGAAAAAAAACATTAAAAAGAAAAACACCCCATAATAATTACTAAAAAGTACCATAATAAAGTACCGCCTTTCATTATGAAAACACGCCTATTCAAATATTTTGAAAATTTC
This sequence comes from Anodontia alba, assembly GCA_964016985.1. Lineage (NCBI taxonomy): Eukaryota > Metazoa > Mollusca > Bivalvia > Lucinida > Lucinidae > Anodontia > Anodontia alba. The sequence goes on along the minus strand of OZ024826.1, from coordinate 112,145,134 downwards.
ATCTCCAAAAACTGAAAATTTTCCGATAAAAAAAACTCTGATATTTTTCATATTTCTGCTCAAAACATAGATTGTGGATACTCGTTAGAACCGCCTTGCCGAGGCGGTTCTAACGAGTACCCACAATCTATGTTTTTGAGCAGAAATAAGAAAAAGTGTCTACATCTGTAAACCCCAGTTTTACCATATAAAAGTGGGGTTTAAGGGGGTCAAAATTATATAGGTATGTTTTCGTGATGTGAACGGTCAGTAATGAATTACTTTGTGTGTGTGCGGTGGATGTGTGTGTGTGTGTGGTGGTGGGTGGGGGGATTTAAACCAGCTAAACCTGCCATAGACATTGAAAGTCAGGCAACAACATTGAAACAGATCGAGCAGACAGCCGTCATTTATTCTGAAGACCGACTCAACGTCATACAATTAAAGCGTGAAGCAAAGTTATCAACCCATGCTGGGTTAACAAACATTTTTTTTTTCCACGAGTGGTAATCGTTTTAAATTGCGCGGAAAATCAGTTTTGCCAACAATCTCTCTGGCGTTTTGTTTGCCAGCAATATCTCAGGAGTCATACACTAAATCGAAATAAAATTAAAATTCTAGACCAACATAGCATACACAGATAGAAACAGAAAGCAGAAGGGGCAGCTATTGAAGGGCTAGCTAGGAAAAGAAAACATGACACAGGAAAATGAAACAGAAACAAGATGGCAAGCCTACAGCCTACTGTGACTACAATACTAGAATAAAAACAGGACTTAAAATGAAGCATCACGAAAACAAGCCTATATAATTTTGACCCCTTAAACCCCACTTTTATATAGTAAAACTGGGGTTTACAGGGGCAAACATTATTTTTCGTATTTCTGCTCAAAAACACAGATTGTGGGCACTCGTTAGAACCGCCTCGTCGAGTACCCACAATCTATGTTTTGAGCAGAAATATGAAAAATATCAGAGTTTTTCATCTGAAAATTTTCGGTTTTTGGAGCTGAAATTTTCTATATATTTGTATAGGCGAGTTTTTGTAATGGCCTGATTATAAACAGGCAAAATAAGTCAGTGTTTTAGAAAGGCCAGTAGTAAAACTAACGGGGAATAGGGTGAAAATCGATTTTACTGGTACGAAATAACCACCCTTGGCATACACATTACGAAAGCACGCCTATGCAAATATATTGAAAGTTTTACAACCAATAAAGGAAAATTTTCAGAAAAAATAAAAATCTGATAATTTTCATATTTCTTGTCAAAACATAAATTGTGGGTATTCGTAAGAACCGCCTCAACCTGCTTCTGTAAATCGGTAGGCTCAGTATCTATAGTTTTGAATGTTTAAGTTTAGGTCTAATGAATAGGTAAGGTGACCTCAAGAATATTATCTATGATCTAGAGTCTATATAATGCAGATTTTTCAGTAGGTTAAACATCATCTGGAAGCGTCTCATGTTTTGTTTGGTATGTGGAGGCTCGTGAATAGCCTTTGCATGTGCGCAGTCTGATCAGGCTCTTCATCAGCCAATTAAACCATCGGGTCATTTTAGTGTTTTGCTGTGTCCATTGCCTCATGTTAAGTTTTGTATGAGAGGGCTAGTGATCGGCCTACGCATGCGCGAGGGTCTTCACTGGCTAATTATCCATTGTCTCATGTGTGATTCGACTTGTGGATACTTATCATTGGCCTGCATAGCCACGCAGTCATGTCAGGATCTTAACTGGCAAATTATCCATTGTCTCATGTGAATCGGTTTGTGGAGACTTATGGTCAGCCTGCATAGCCAAGCAGTCTAATTAGGGTCTTCACCAACCGATTAAATAATTTGTTAGATAACGTAAAGTTAGTACATCACGATAACAAGCCTATATAATTTTGACCCCCTTAAATCCATTTTTACGAGGGTATGCATTATTTTTTTTTATTTCTGCTCAAAAACATAGATTGTGGGTACTCGTTAGAACCGCCTCGGTGAGGCAAGGCGGTTCTAACGAGTACCCACAATCTATGTTTTGAGCAGAAATATGTAAATATCAGAGTTTTTTATTTGAATATTTCCAGTTTTTGGAGATGAAATTTTCTATGTAGTTAAATAGGCTTGTTTTCCTTATGTATGTATATGCTGTTATTAGTGTATGATTGTCCTTTCCAAGGCCCAGTTGTTCAAAGCGTCATTAGCTTAACGAGCTCGTTAAGGGTCATTTCGTTAACTGTTTTAGTGGATTCAATATACAGTATTCTGATATTTTTTGCTGAAAAAATGTGAGTAGCTTTTGCACTGCAAAAGCTACTCACATTTTTTCAGCAAAAAATTCCAGCATGTTTGCATATCGCTCGATGAAAATTTTAATGAATCGTTAACTAACGATGTCGTTAGCTTTGAACAACTGGGCCCAGGATGGTTTCCATTAATTGTTATGTAGTGTTCCATTCTAATGTTTGTTGTTGTTTTGTTTTTTTTGTTTTTTGTTGTTGTTTTTTTTTTTTTTTTTTTTTTTATTTTTTTTTTTTTTTTTTTTTTTTTTTTTTTTTTTTTCTTTCTGTTAATAATAATAATAGTAAGGTTATTATATATTCAGCTAAGTTTGGGTAACAGAGTTCCCGCCGTTAAGGGAAAGAAATGCCAACTCACTTTGCCTTCTGTTCATTGTGACTGCTTTATTGTATTTGTTTATCCTTTTCTTTGGTGTTGGGGGTTTGATGTGGATCTGATTGTATCAGTTCCTGAGTTCTCTTATTTACTTTGATTTACCTTGCTACATGAACATTACTATGTTGTTTTATAGATAAAAAAAAAAAACGTTTACTGTCCGTATTTAGGTAAAACATGACTAAATATGGCGTCTTGGACCTTTCTGGATATATTTTTGAAACATTCGGCAATATCGCCACGAACATATCTGCAATATAAGGTCTTGATATCATTGGACAAATTGGCGTAGTGGATAGATACAAAGTCGTCAAAATCAATAATCAAGATTGTGTATGTACCTTTATGTCAATATTTCTAGTACTCAACATACACAACTCATCAGCCTGTACCAGTAGTACATGGTTATCACCTCGACTTTGATAAATAAAAACGCACAGTGGCTCAAAAGATATCTTGCAGACAAAAAAATTTGATAACTGAAGACATGCCAATAATTGTTTTGCAAAATAACATATATCCCTGCAAACGTGGTGGACATCTGCTCAGCGATTCATGAGTTTTCAAGCATACAAAACTTCCGATAAGGGAAACAGAGAACCCTTCCAGGGAAAGCGACTCTGTCCAAATAGTTTCATATTCCGTCTGTAAAGAGATATACTCTAAACAAAGAGAATTTGGTCCCCGTGGCAGCACATTCGTTGCCTTTAGAGCAGACTTTTTTTTATAAGAGGCCTGGTGTACAGGAACGCAAACAGAGAGTAGCAAAAGCTGTCTTTCTTGTACAAATGGCGGAAAATCCATCTCGTGTATCGTCCTTGGCACTTTAGCTGTTTTTAGCTATGAAAGAGTGTTCTTTAACCCTTATCAAGCTGAATTCGAATATACCCTGTCTTTGCAAACAGTGAAGATCCAGATCAGTTGGCTTCCTAAGAAGCCAACTGATCTGGATCTGCACTATTTGCCATTCAGTGTTTGAATTTATAACAACAACCTGGATCAAGTACTCTGACTGGCTGAAAATTGGAAATGGGCGTGGCATATAAATCTATTCAGCATGACAAGGATTAATATGAAGACTTATTGAGCCTGTTCGATCAATAAGCCTATTCCGGGGGTCTGTGCTCCATGAGTGTGGCATTTCCTGGGATTCCTCTCACATATTTTGACTTTCATGAATCATTTTGATTACGTATTCTTTACCAAAATATCTATATCTTAAGAAAAATGAAAATAACTAAACTGATACTGAAGACCATTTAATGTTTTAAATACATTATGACTGTGTAGTGTTGCACATATATATGTCTTTGTAGCTGGTTGTTTAAGCCAAATTGTGTCCAGTGGAAACTTCTTCTATAACTCTGGGCAGGTCAATTTCATATATAAGGGGTGTCTGGTTAGTTTTATTGTTATCATATTTTGTGGAAATTTCTGAACTTAATGCAAACAGTGTAGACCCTTATCAGACGCCGAGTTCTGTGGCGTCTGATCTGGGTCTACACTGTTTGCTAATGTCCCTTATATGGGACGACAGGCTTAAATGGGTTAATGTCGAACATCATTCAGTTGACTGGTGGTTTGTTTCACTGGCTGTTACACTGTTGCTATCAGTTTGTGTGCCCAGCTTACTAGTGGCCATAACACTGCCATCACACCCGTAAATGATTTGTGGCGCCATGTAGTTGAATATCTCTGCGGTGACAACACCAGTTTCTGAAATGTAATGTATACGAGGAGTTGATTGAAAATATTGCCTGCAACGTATAAATGTACCTTTAGACATGTTCGCCCAGCGAAGACTCATATCAGACTCTGATCAGAGTCTTCGATGTCCGCATGAATAAAATTTGCCTCCTTGGCTATTTTGAATGCAGCAATGAAGATTTTGATCAGACTGTGCGAATCCCTGTAAGTAAACGTATAGGTGTATGTATACGAGAAATTTATTGAAAATATAGTCACCCACTGCTTGGTTATGCCTACCAATAAACCTAATTTAATTGAACTGTTCCCATGTAGAACTCAGTTGAAATACCGAAGATATCAAGTTTGTTAATGTTGATAAATAATAATAAAAAAAAAAAAACAAAAAAAAAAAAACATGCAACATGCAACAACCTTTCCACAAGAAGAAGATTTTAGCAAACTCTATTTTCAACAAATATTAGTTTTCACAATAGCGTGGTCTAAGCTTAGCAGACGTCTACGCTTAGCACACACTAAGACCAAGCTTTTTGTGAATGCTAAAACTTGGTTATAATAACGTTTAGCAGTCCATGGAATATAGCACTGGACCAGTTCATGACCTTTTTTAACTGCTTCCGGAGCAATAACAAACACTAAGATTGTCTACACTCGTGGGCGTAGACAATTATGATGTATGTTCTGACTCTTTTGGGTGTTTGAGTTTATGCATTATATATGAAAATAGAATTACTCTAAATGAGCTTGGGAGCGTGGGGGTCTTGAATTTTGAACAAACTTAATCAAATATTTTCTGGTTTGGATTTGTTTAAAATTTTGAAAGGATCCTTGCTTCGGAATATTTATGAAATATCGATTAAACCGTTGACAATATATTGTGTCGCCCTCTCCCCTGGTTACAGTTCTGTTTCTTATTTGCAGTGCGAGTGTTTAATTAGGTACGCCTTAGCGAGGCAGCGAATATAAAAGAGATGAGGCAAAAGCAACACATGGCAAAACCGAAAAGTTGCACAAATCAAATAGAAACAAACAGATGCAACTAAGGAACCGTCTTCAAATGGAGATCAAGCAAAACAAATACTTATGGCTTAAATTAGTTCTTTTCTTTTCGATCGACACATTACGAAAACACGCCTTTTCAAATATATACTGAAACTTTTACCAAAAAAAAAAATGAAAATTTTCAGATAAAAAATTCTGATATTTTTCTTATTTCTGCTCAAAACATATATTGTGGGTACTCGTTAGAACCGCCTCAACGAGGCGGTTCTAACGAGTACCACAATCTAGGCTTTGAGCAAAATTAAGAAAAATAATGTATACCCCTGTAAACCCCAGTTTTACTATATAAAAGTGGGATTTAAGGGGGTCAAAATTATATAGGCATGTTTTCGTGATGATCTCGCCCTTAATTCTGACGCTGTTCCAAGTAAAATCAAGAATTTGGTCTGCATAAGCGTAAGTTTCTCAACCACAACAGTGAAACATCACGGTAAACACACACACAAAACAAAATAGTAAAACTGCGTTGAAACAAGGTAGTTTGACTAAATGTACAATCTAAGTCATCCTATGACTCTGGTTGTGATCTTCCTTTTTGTAGATGTGTTTTCACGCTAACTTTGTATTTATCAATCTATTCGGGCTGTCGGTGGTGAAAACAAAACAAGCTTTGTGGAGTTTATGGTACCGATAGCCTTGTGTAAAGAGTTTAACAGTCAAGACTTAGATTTTTATTAGATTTTATTTTATTCCGACTGTTAAAATTCGGTGCCAAATGAATAAGTTGAGATACGTATACTCGACGCGAGGGCGATCGAGGAATATTATGGAAAATTAACAATGATACAATCAGAATCATTACGTTTGTCGATTCAATAATGTTAAGAAATTATATCATTTGATATAGAAAACAGTCAAATCCAAAACAACGTGCTTTGGCATCAGAAGATTTTGTTTATTTAACTTAAGTTCGATGAGATACATTGGGCCGATAATGATCTTATGTAGATTAAAGCAGACTGCTTACTATTATTAAACATGTCTGCACAGTCGTCAGTTTATTACGTTCATATAATCAACATATCCCAATATGTCATAAATAGCTTGATCGATAGTAAACAGTGCAGATTCTGATCGGACACCGCAGAACATTGTTTGCTCTGATTTATTTGTTCCCAATGAATACTATAACATCACGAAAACATAACTATATAATTTTGACCCCCTTAAACGTGGGGTTTAAGGGGGTCAAAATTATATAGGTATGTTTTTATATAGTAAAACTGGGGTTTACAGGGGTATACATTATATTTCTTATTTCTGCTCAAAACATAGAATGTGGGTACTCATTAGAACCGCCTTGTCAAGGCGGTTCTAACGAGTACCCACAATCTATGTTTTGAGCAGAAATATGAAAAATATCAGAGTATTTTTGTCTGAAAATCATCAGTTTTAGGAGGTGAAATTTTCTGTATATTTGAATAGGCGTGTTTTCGTAATGAAATAAACAGGTAACCTTGGTATCTACATGCGAAATGGACGCTTCAGTGATGTCAGCTTGTTATTCGTCAGAAAGAGATAAAAAAGAGATTCTCCCATAACAAATGAACGGGGTTGGTGAGGGAGGGGGGTGATTTAAGTCCTCATCGGAATACTCAAAGCTTTCTGTAAAGATTAGTGCAAAATGTAATAGTATTATCCAAAAGGAAACTAAGGTGTTCACAAACGTTTTGACAGTAAAATAAATTATACATTTTGCGCTCCTATGAAGTAAACCAAATCATGGTTCTCATTACAGTCCAAATACACAGTGGCTTCTCGAGTAAATGTTGTTGTTGTTTTTTTTTTTCGGTTAAATGAGTTAGCTTTTCTTGGATGCCATCTTACGACATGATAGCCGTAACAAAGGAATGAAGCATACTTGAAAAAATTTCCCGCCGATCATGGGAATCGAACCCGGTCCTCCCGGTTAAAAATCCAATGCTCTAACCATTGAGCTAAAGAGTCGACTCCCTCACGCAGTTGTCAGAGATTGAATATATATGTTACCAAGGATGATAATCGAAGGTAGGAGTGCTCGGTCGTAGCACTCCCTCTTTTCAAGGAAGTCTTCATTTATGATAACGCGAAGCCGTTTTCAGCGTAATAAAGTCCTATCCCGGACGAGCCCCGAACTTACGACATCATAGCCGTAATAAAGGAATAAAGCATAGCTGAAAAAAATCCCGCCGATTATGGGAATCGAATCTGGTCCTCCCGGTTAAAAATTCAATACTGTAACCACTGAGCCAAAGAGTCGACTCCCTGATGCAGTTGTCAGATATTGAATATATACTCAGAAGCTATGAGTAATCTGCCAAGGCGGATAATCGAAGGTTGGAGTGCTCGGCCGTAACAGTATGATAACGAAGTAAGATGGAATAAAAAAAAGGGGGAAAAAAATCAAACGTGGACTTATTCCATTCGATTGCCAGTGATCAAGAACTCAAGAACACTACTGTCCTTTCGACATCTCTTGGAAAGATGTTTTTTGCTTGGAGTTTTATTTCAAATGAAAATATTTTGTTCTGGTTGACCATATCTTATCAGAAACCGTTTGTCTTTCCTGTTTCTGTGTTTTGTTCATAAATATTTGCACTAAAATTAAACTTACGGCCAAAAGTTGGTCTGACCTATGCAATTTCTATAGTAAAGTGATGTTTTGGAATTTGTGTCTCAGAAAATATCTTTTTTATTTTCTTTGCTGATTTTGAATAATTGATGTTTTACTACAATACTGTGAAAATTTCAGCAAAATTGAACAAGTGGAACTTGTTAAAATCGTGCTCCAAGTTACCTACCCTACAGATTTCTGCATAATATGGCTTCATTTTTACTGTGGGAAAAAGTGAAAATATTTGATTATTTTAAAAAACAATGACTAGAATAAAACTTTTTGTTCATAGGTAGTTACGACAAATGGTTTTCCATTAAATCACGACAAAATTTTGCAAATTTACTTCTTCTCGTCAAGCAAAAATCGACTTTCTGAAAGATGTCGAAAGCAAAGTAAATGAAGTTTTATAGACCATACGCGGTATTATTATTCGTTTCATAATTTTTCTTAGCAACATTATAAGGCAGGACATTGATAATGCTAACAATACAGAAGTGGTGCAAGAACTAGAATAAGTAATAAAACATGGCCCGAGTTATAAAAATAAGTAAGAGAAACGTCCAGGGAGTGCCACGATTACAGCTACAGCCCTTCCTAGACACCAAGAGGAAGAGGAAACAGACAAAACCAAACGAGCTCAAATCGAACAAATGTACGAAATGCACTAAGATTAGCTCTCTCTTCCCCATGCGAGGTAATCGCAATGCTCAAAGGACTGAAAAACACAAGAACAAAATAACACCAGGCAAAACTTAAAGCAAGTCGCATCGTAGTATAAACCACAAAGGATTAAAGAGAAAGAATAACACCGGGACCACCGTCTTAGAACGGTCAATAGAATAAACCAACGATGGTGGGTGGGTGGGGGTGGTGGGTTAAAGCACTTTTACAGCTAGCCAACTTCACCCTGGGTCCCGATGCTATTCTTAATACAGAAATATATGTATATAAAATCGGTTCGCATAAAGGCTCCCAACTCAGTTAATGCATCAAAGTGAAAAATTAAAAAATCAAATTAATCACTATGATAAACAAAGACGAGTAATCATGGCTAATTCTACTGTATGCCAGAGTAAATGAAAACCAATAGCTGAACCACGGCGGACCGAGCCAAAGACATAACGTCAAGACCAACCCACTGGTTAAAGTTTTACGAAGAGTCATCGAGTCTGAGGTCCGAACCGCCGTCGTGCAATTAAAGAGTTAAGCATAGCCAACAACAATGATTGTGTTGATAGCTAGGCAAAATATATTAATGCTCAACTCAGCTGAGCATGAAATTTGGCCTTCTAATAAGTCTCACATTACTTATAATTTCATTTTTTTTCTTTTTTTTTTTTTTTTTTTTTTGTTTTTTTTTTTGTTTTTTTGTTGTTGTTTTTTTTTGCTCAACACAGCTCAGCATGAAAATTTCTCTGTTAACAAATATGAAATATGAAAATGCTAACTATTATTGGGAGTTTCATATTTATTAGCAGAGAAAATTTCATCCTGAGCTTAGTTGAGCATGAAAAACGTTTTATTACCTCGGGCATGTTTTATATGTTTTTACAGAGCTAGGTGACCAGTATAAAGAGGTATATTTGATATTCTTTATTATCTACTGCAAACGCAATAGTTATATGGCAAAATTGTTTATCAATAACAGACTGTATGTTTGTGCGCTACCAAATTCATGTTTTATAATATTTATATAATGTAGCCGTCATACAACAGCATCGTTTTTCACAGCGTTGTTGGCTGGAACCAACAAAGTGTTTTTCATAACGTTCCTGGACACCTTTCTTCAAACGCTCAAAAGATAGTTTAGTTCTAAGAAGTAAACTGATTTTGTGTATCAATGATATTAACATGCAGAATTTCAAAATATTTGAAGCATTTGGCTCAACATTTTATCACCAATACATTTATTAAAGTAAATAATTTACTTTCAGGGGAGGTAACTCTGCTATGATTGCAGTAAAGCAAACATGATGTTAAAAACATTACCAGCAGGCACGCGTTAAAACAATGTCGATTATTCGTTGATTCAAAGTCAAACTGTTTAATCAACGTTGAATCGACGTTGTTTCAAAGATGTATGCCCGCTGGGTTGTCTCCCTTGTTACACTAAACCGCCATATGTGTTCAGGTTCCTTAAACAAAATTAAAAGTTGTCATTTTATTCGTGCAGATGAACATTATACATGTATGTACCTGTGCAGCTATCTAATTCTTTGATTATTTTATCGGCCAGCTTGTCATTTTTCACCACTAAGCGTATTTCATCTCCTGTAACTTTACCGTCCTGGTTACTGTCATACGTAAGGAACTCACAAGGACTGGCGATAGAGAGTCGCAAACGTCCATGGGGCTGAAATACATATAGTACATGAGTAAGTGAATCCTGAAACATGTAGATAACGAAACAGCAAAACGCTCTGTGCTAGAAAGAGGGTCTAGGCTGGTCTTTGCAATCGAACAGTCAAGCCAGCTAGCAATTTGCTTAAATCTAAATTAGATCGTTATTGGCCCGACGGGATTCCTCACGAGCTGGTAACGGTCCAATGTAAATTTAAGAAGAATGTTTACTGGGAATAAGCATGTCTGCTCAGTCGACAGTTCTATATGTTAACACCATATATTCGTACAGTCGACTCTCGTTATCTCGAACTCCAAGGGACTCTATGAAACAGTTCGAGATATCCGTACTTCGACATATCAGATTTGCGGACTCAGGAAAACAATTAATCGAACAACTACCTTTAACAGAATGAATATGTAATCTGACTCCTAAGTTAGAGACATTTTGAAAATATTGTGGAAAAGAGGAGAAATTGCTCCTATGGAGCAATTTCTCCTCTTTTCCACAATATTTTATTGCCTGTTGGTAGATCTCTGTGTTAAAACAGGGACCAGATTTTCACTTCGAGATAAGCGGTTATTCGAGATAAGCGAGTTCGAGATAACGGGAGTCGACTGTATTTCCAATTTGTCATAAATAGCTGGAGCGTTGGTAAACAGTGTAGAATCTGATCGGAGACATTGCAAATTTTGGTGAGGAATCGGTGCAAAGGTAATTTAAGGGCGCAAAGATGTCACGTGAAAAATAATAAGATATTTGTGGTTTATGTTGCATAATACAGACTTTTCCTTGATCTGTGATGATGATATGTTTTTGATTTCTGTAAAGTCGTGAAATTACGGTAAAATAAAGGATATTTAGTTATAAAGTTGGAAAAAAGAGGTATGCATATTGTATTATTTACCTGTACACCGGTCACGTCATATTCGCATGGGCATAAATTATGAGAAATATTTTGTGAATGAATGGCTCAACTAGAACTTCAATAACATTGAATACTATGGTCGTCAATACTGCTGAATACTATGGTCGCCAAGTTATTGATATATAAACATAAACATTATTACAGAATAGGATTTGTGTGACAGTGTTGTTGTAACATTAGCCAACGCCCCTTCAATGAATGTCAGAGGACACTAAACGTATGGCTGAGCAGTCACCAAAAATTGAGACATCAAACCCAAGAGTGTGCCGCAGAAATATTTTATCGGATCTGCGAGACTCCGATTCTAAGAAGTCTTACATTCTACCAGATTTGATGAAAACGTTTTTCAAGACCTTGAAGTGTTAAAAGTCGCTATCCTACCATTTCGAGTTGTCTTCAGCCTCAAATTGAGAACAAGCATTAAAACAGCATTCGCATCAACCATCATGTGCGCAGTAAATAAGGCTATTAAGAAATTTAAACCTAAAGTCACGCAACCGATGCTCAATCAGAAAGTCCAGGAAATGAAAATGCTACAAAGTGAACTAAAACAGAACCATAAAATATTAAATAATTTGGAATCCCAGTATCACAGACTTGAAAGATCCCATAATGATCTTGAGCAATACTGCCGAAGGCAATCAATTAAATTTACCAACGTGCCATTACCCGATGAATCAGCTTACGAGTCTGTCGTTTTGAGAATTCTAAACGACGCGCTTCCGAATGGCCAATCCATTACGAAAACATGCCTATTCAAATATACTGAAACTTTTACCACCAAAAATTGAACGTTTTTAGATAAAAAAAAAAAATCTGATATTGTTCATATTTCTGCTCAAAGCAGGCAAAAAAAGGTAAGAGAAAAGTCCAGGGAGTGCCACAATCACAAACCGCAGCCCTTCCCAGACCCAAAGAGGAAGAGGAAACCGACAAATCCAAACAAGCACAAATCGAACAAACGTACGAAAAGCACTAAGATTAGCTCTCTCTTCCCCAAGCGAGGTAATCGCAATACCAAAAGGACTGAAAAACACAAGAACGAAATGACACATGGAAAGACATACAACAAATCACCTCGTAGAATAAACCACAAAGCAACAAAGAATAAGACTAACACCGGGACCACCGCCTTAGAACGGTCAGTAGAGTAAAAAAGGTAAGAGAAAAGTCCAGGGAGTGCCACAATCACAAACCGCAGCCCTTCCCAGACCCCAAGAGGAAGAGGAAACCGACAAATTTAAACAAGCACAAAACGAACAAACCTACGAAAAGCACTAAGATTAGCTCTCTCTTCCACAGCGAGGTAATCGCAATACTAAAAGGACTGAAAAACACAAGAACAAAATGACACACGGAAAGACATACAACAAATCGCCTCGTAGAATAAACCACAAAGCAACAAAGAATAAGACTAACACCGGGACCACCGCCTTAGAACGGTCGGTAGAGCAAACCACCGGGGGGTTTAAAGCACTTTTACAGCTAGCTAACTTCACCTTGGGTCCCGATGCTACTCTGAATACAGAAACACATAAAAATTCGGTTCGCATAAAGGCTCCCAACTCAGTCAATGCATCAAAGCGAAAACACAAAAATCAAATCAATCACTATAATAAACAAAGACGAGTACTCATGGCTAATTCTACTGTATGCCAGAGTAAATGAAAACCAATAGTTGAACCACGGCGGGCCAAGCCAAAGACATATCGTCAAGCCCCAACCCACTGGTTAAAGTTTTACGAAGAGGCCGTCATTGGGTCTGAGGCCCGAACCGCCGTCGTGCAATTAAAGAATGAAGCATAGCATCAACAATGATTGGGTTGACAACTAGGCATGCAGTCTGCCGCATGATATCCAGGCTATAGCCAATTCTTTTATAACGGTTAATAAGTTTTCTGAATAGCTCCGAAAAGTTAGATTTACCTACAATTTTTCTAAATCTGTACACTATGTCACCGTAAAATTCTGGTTCCGATATACCTTGTTGCAGAAGTGTTTTCAGACCGACACTATATTTTTCTAACAAGGCACTGTGTCTGCGATGAAATTTCGAAAATGCCTTACGAAGTTTAAAATAACGATAGCCCTGTCTAAGAAGTTTGGCAGTAAGGGCTTTATTACGGTAGTTAAAGTCATTAAGATTTGAAGAAGCTCTCGCGAATCTAATAAGTTGAGATATGTATACCCCATATGAGGTACGCCAGGGGACATCGCCATCCAGAAAAGGGAAATTGACTATATCAAAATCAAAATCGTCCCGTTTATCATAAATTTTAGTGGAAACCGTACAATTAGAAAGACATAGATTCAAATCCAAAAAAGGTGCCTCGGTATCGGAAGAATTTGCTCTATTAATTGGAGTTCTGTAGGGTATATCCGGTCCACCATTTGGTCAAAGTAAATATTGTCAATATTTAATAAATCATCAAGGTATCTTGAAGTTGAATTGAAAGCCTCAATAATGTCAGCCTGATTTTCACGTGAGAGAGACTTCATGAACTCTCTCTCATAACAAAAAAGAAACAAATCTGCAACAAGAGGAGCACAATTAGTTCCCATCGGAATAACAATAGTTTGCCTATAAAGTTTAGTTCCAAATCTAATAAAAATATTATCCAAAAGATACACAAGGGCATCACAGACTTTTTGACACGACCATAAATTGTGATTATTATATACATCAGAAGTAAAAAAAGCGCATTCTTCGTTGCAGGCCAAATATTGGGTATTCTCCCGAATAAACGTTCGGTTAATTAAATCAATAAGTTTATCTTTTATAAGATGATGAGGTAACGTAGTATACAGTGTAGAAAAATCATATGTAGACAATTTAGAAGCCTGAAAGTTTTTAGATTTAAATTTATTGAGAACATCATTAGAATTTTAAATTGACCAAAAATAGTTAATTCCGTCCCTGTCGTAAACAGTATCATAGTATCTAATCCAATGTTTTTTAACAGCAGTAAGGCATGAAGTTAGCAGTTTGGACAAATTAGTAGTCGTACATGAACTAGAATTAGCAATGAAACGTGCTTTATAAGGTCGTTTATGAAGTTTCGGTAACCAGTATAACGTAGGAAGTCTGTCTTGCTTTTCTTTAATACTCACTGCAAACTTAGCAGTAATATCGATAGAATGAGCAGTAATATCGATAGAATGGGTATTAACAATAGATCTCTCGTCAGTAGAAATCCGTTCATATGTTTTGGTACTACCAAGTTCTTGTATTAGAGTATTGATATAATAAAGTCGTCACACAACAACAACATTATAGCAGCTTTATCAGCTGGAGCCAAAACATACTTCCTATGAAATTCTTGGATATACCTTGTTTCAAATATCGAAAAGATAATTTAGCTTAGGAGGGAGAAGATCAAGGTTATTAGAGTAAAATAACACACGTTCATCAATGATCTTAAAAATCTTTAATTTCCAATTATTTAAAGCATTAGACTCAACATGCTCTCGTTTACACCAACGCGTACAATAATCATTTAAAGCACTGGCAATTGTTTCCCGACATTTATTGAAATCAATGTGGGCTGGGAATCTATATTTAGGTCCTTTTGAAATAACTGAACGGATTCGTGAATCAGTTATAATCTTCAAGTTACCAGTGACAATATGACCCGCTGGTTGATAACAAAATTTAGAATCTTTACAATCTCAAGAATCAGGGGAACTAGTTTCAATATCAAGATCAGAAACTAATTTATTGAAATTAAGTATAGTATTACGGATAGATTTGTTATATTTATAACAAATAATAGGAGATTCCGTGTTTTCGAAATAAGAAGGTATAGCTGATATAACATTATTATCTCGAAATATGCTAGGTAAATCTATGAATTCAATACCTTTATTAATGAATGGAATTTTGATGAAGTGTCTAATGTGGTTAATTTCAGAATCAATGTAAGGACGAAGAGCATGTTGAGTATAACATCTAGTAAGAAGAGCTGCTTCATACAAATCATGTTTTCTATCATAAAATTTATACTGAAATTGCATCCAGTGGGCAAACCCAACAAAAAACAAAGCAGGCAAGTCATACTGAAATTGCCATCCAGTGGGCAAACTCAACAAAAAACAAAGCAGGCAAGTCATACTGAAATTGCCATCCAGTGGACAAATTCAACAAAAACAAAGCAGGCAAGTATATTGCCATCCAGTGGGAGTAGTATAGGCAGGCACGTGCCTGCCTATACTACTAGTGGGCAAACTCAACAAAAAACAAAGCAGGCAAGTCATACTGAAATTGCCATCCAGTGGACAAGCCCAACAAAAAACAAAGCAGGCAAGTCATACTGAAATTTCTGTCATATAAAACAAAGCCAAGGTGTATGACGCAAGATGTAATCTTAGATACATATTTATGACTAAATACCTGACCAAAAGCAGTCAAACCATAGCGACTGCGTTACTCGAAGAAACCTGAAAAAGTGCGTACATTTTAGTCAGTTGACGGTAAAATCTATGCAAATGCTCATGTTTTGCAGTCCATACATCGAATCAAGTTAGTAAAGGTGATGTTGACCAAATGGTAGCCGGCAGCTGGGCAAGGGTCTCGATTTGGGCGACTGGAAATGAACCCAAAAATGAGGCTGATATAGGAGCTGTGGGGCAGCCGAGGCAGACAGTTGACACCAGGGCTTCCTTCATGGACTAATCAGCATGATTTACGACGCCGAAGTACAGTAACTGTTGAGACAGTGAGAGCAGAATTTAATTTTGAAAGTGACACAAATATATTAATTAAGGATTTTCTGCTTTGAAAAGAGAATGTTATATGCAGAGGTAATTTGAGGGTTGAGGTCAAATTGGTCGATTTAAGCAATATCTAAAGGATATCAGAAAAGTGAACATAAAAGAAGACACATACAATACTTATTTTAGGTGAGTGATAGCCTCACACCTTGTGCGTTTTGAACCTACCCAACCTCCACTTTGTGTGTCATTGCGGGAACTTCCCCTCTATTGCATATTTCAAAAATCATCTCTGCCTGTTACAGGTGCATGAATACAGGACTGCGTTCAGAAATGCAAATTACTCGCAAGTGTTTTGCCCTGAACCCCTGCTCCTGTTTGTGCTCGTCATCATCAGCAAAACATGCATATGTAGTTCTGACCCCCCGTAAACCCCACTTTTATACAGCAAAACTGGGGTTTACAGGGGTAAACATTAATTTTCTTATTTCTGTTTAAAAACATAGATTGTGGGTACTCGTTTGAACCGCCTTGCCATTGCGGTTCTAACCAGTACCAATAATCTATGTTTTGAGTAGAAATATGAACACTACCAGAATATTTCATCTGAAATTTTTCAGTTTTGGTGGTAAAATTCTGAATATATTTTCGTAATAATTAGGTACAGGTATCAAGGGCTAAAGGTCCCCATCATTGTGCACTACTGAAAGCATCCCTGGTTTCATAAGCATCAGAGTGTATAAAGCTTATGCATGTATGTTTGAATGCAGAATTTAGCGTTATTAGCGTTAGTAGGGAACTTTTGTTTTGGGGAAGGAGTAGGGCGGTGGGGGAACGGTTTTAGGTAGTTATTTGGTCGACTGCACCAGAAAAACGGATTGTCCAAATAGCATATACTGCAAAAAGGACTTGATTTTAAGCAATTTTATCAAGTTTGCGAAAGTTACAACAGATACGTTAAATACCAGTTTTGTGGCTCTTTTACGTCTGCATTGAACATGACAATTAGTGCAACTAGCCCTGCAACAACTATCCACACAAATCAGTACAACAGCTGATATCACCATGAACGTGACTGTGTGTAGTATCTAGAAACGAATGTAAACATACTTATTAACAATAGTAACAGGTCTTTTTACGTATACGCCGCGTGGCTCATCAGGAAAACACGCCTATTCAAATATACTGAAAATTTCACCACCAAAAAATGAAGATTTTCAGATATAAAATTCTGATATTTTTCATATTTCTGCTCAAAATATAGATTGTGGGTACTCGTTAGAACCGCCTCGACGAGGCGGTTCTAACGAGTACCACAATCTATGTTTTGACCAGAAATACGAAAAATAATATATACCCCTGTAAACCCCAGTTTTACTATATAAAAATGGGGGTTAAGGGAGTCAAATTTATATAGGTGTGTTTTCGTGATGTAATTTTCACCTGCAGTTAGCAGTGAAGCCGTTAAAGCAAACCAGGCAAAGTCAAAATCAAACACAGCCGCTTGCGCTCTTTCTGTTTGCCGGAGAGTAAGTACCTACCCTTTGACCTAACCAGACCCCGAGGAAAACACATCTGGCAAATTTAAAAGGAATCTGCAGTCGTCTTTAAGGAGACTGGATAACGAGCATGTAACATTCATGGACAGTGGACAATAGACACTTTTCTATTTTCAAGATTCCTTGCTTTTAGATAAGGATTTGAGCCTGTCATTACGAAAACACGCCTATTCCAAAATTTTGAAAATTTCACCTCGAAAAACTAAAACATTTGAGATAAAAAAAAAAAGAAAAAAATCAGATATTTTTCATATTTCTCTCAAAACATAAATTGTGGGTACTCATTACAACCGCCTCGACGAGGCGGTTCTAACAAATACCCACAATCTATGTTTTGAACAGAAATAATAAAAATAATGTATACCCCTGTAAACCCCAGTTTTACTATAAAAAGTGGGGTTAAAGGGGGTCAAAATTATACAGGTATATTTTCGTAATGGTATAGCATTTCCTACAAGACGGCATGTGCGCCTAGCGAAGACTGATCGAAGTCGTCGCTTTCGGCTTGAAGACGCTTTGGGTCATTGGCTACTCACAGAGTGCCCTGCAAAGACTGACCAGACTGTGCAGAAATGCAGTCTGATCAGAGTATTCGCTGGTCACACATGCAATCTTGTTGAAAATGCTGTTCCCAGGCTAATTTATCTTAACTACAGTTGGTGCTGTTGCTAGTGCCATCTAGCAATTTAAAACATCTCTTCCTGCTTTCTAAAACGGGTATAATTTATATATACTGGCCCTGAGGTTATATACTGGCCCTGAGTTTATAAAACCTTTTTATGCTCCACTCAGCTGAGCATGGAATTTTCTCTGCTCATGCTGAGTTATACGTATTTAGTAAGAAAGAATTTAAAAATCAGTAATTTGAGAGTCATTAGCAGGGGAAATTTCATGCTCAGCTTAGTATATGTTATTATATATAGGGGTGTCAGTCACAAATTTAGAATAGAATAGCAAACAGTGTAGACCCTAATGAGATTGTTCGTGATGAGTGATCTCATCTGAATCTACATTGCAAAAGTATCCTGTTTGGTCTATAGGGCTGAAAGTTTTGTCCAGTTTAGGAGCTTTCAAAGTAAGTGATTTAAAAGAAGGTCAATGGTTAGGCCTTAGTGGCAGAACCTAGCCCTTTTAGCAAATGAAAGAAGGACATGTCCGCTATTTTTTTTCTAATGCTTTGTGTTCATTTCTCTAAAGTGTCATTTCTTTTAGAACCTAATTTGAACCAGCGCACAACAAAACTTACAATAAGACTTGTGCGACCAGCGAAGACTCAGATCAGCTTGCGCATCCGCGCAGTCTGATCAGAGTCTTTGCTGTCCACATGTGTTTTTTACAGCCTCCGGGCTATCAAAAGAGGGATAAAAGAGACCCCTTGACAGACTGGGTGGCTGTACGGGCTGATATGTCTTTGCAGGTCACACAGATTTTATGGTAGATTTTGTCGCATCACGAAAACATGCCTAAATATTTTTGATCCCCTTAAACCCTACTTGTATATAGTAAAACTGGGATTTCCAGGGGTATACATTATTTTCTTATTTCTGCTCAAAAACATAGATTTTGGGTACTCGTTAGAACCGCCTCGGAGAGGAGAGGCGGGTCTAATGAGTACCCACAATCTATGTTTTTGAGCAGAAATATGAAAAATATCAGACTTTATCTGAAAACTTTCAGATTTTGGTGGTAAACTTTTCAGTATATTGGAATAGGCTTGTTTACATAATGGTGCTCTGGTTAATTTGGTTGTTTCTGCCGCCTACCCTTGCAGCCCTGTTTACCAAAATAGATACCTTAGCAGTGTAGATCGAGATGAGACGGCTTGTCAGGATCTACACTGTTACTTACTATGCGTTGATTTCTGACGCACCCCTATTTGCAACAATGGACATGTGCAAATTCAAAGATGGTAGAGTCAACTTTTCACCGGGGCGTTCAACTGATATATGCTTACAGTTTGGCAAGGCTTGCTATCCTTGTAGCTTGTAAGGGTAGAGGTGAATGTTTTTATTTCTTCTGTTTCTTCCCTTTCATTCCTGTTCTTTTTTTTTTCTTCTCTGTACATCTCCTTAATTTCCTTTCATTCCTGTTCTTTTTTTCCTTCTCTGTACATCTCTTTGATTTTCTCTACTTTATCTTCTATCTTTTTTCTCCCTTTCTCTTTGAGAGAAGACTAAATGACCCACAAGGGTTGTCGTATCGTAGAACCCAAACACAACTAATCAATCAATTAAAGTTAAGGGTGATGGGGTTAAGACACCAATAAATAATGTAAGGAATGTAAAGAGCAGGGTTTCGAAAATATTTCTAAACCCAGTGGTTTCAAGACGTTGCGATAATGAGAAATAATATAAAGGGACAAATTAAGTAAAAAATAAAATCAAATAGACCTTGAAGTGAAATAGACCTTGGTAAGCTTCGAGAAAATCTGTCCAGTCGTCGCGGAAGAGAGGTGATTAAGAGGTTGGGACAATTCACAGCAGAATTTCGTGATGGCAACTACATGGCGGTTTCCAATGGCGGACTGGAAAATTCATTTAGACGTTTCAGAGAAGATACAATAACGACATTGCAACAATAGTCAATAATTGACGATGTTCTCGTATGATGGTTCGATTTTATTTTTTTATTTATTTATTTATTTTTTATTTATTTATTTATTTATTTATTTATTTTTTTTATTTTTTTTTTTTTTTTTGTGTGTGTCAGGCAGGGATTTTGGTTATACAGTACTAAACTGTGAGCAAGGTTTCAGCCACATCCGTCTTATAGTATTGGGGGATATGTTGTGATGAATACAATAAAGATGACCCCTGGATCCTTACGGAACGGAATCATTTATATTTGGACAATACTGGGTCTTGAGGAGAAAATCCTCGGTTACTTCCTCTTGTATCGCACCAGGCGAAAAAAAATGTCTTCGAGCATGTTCAACATGTGCGGGTTCACATCCTCCTGCGCACGCGCAAGATCTCATCCGGGTCTTTGCACTGCATTGATACATTATATAGTGCCCAATAATTCTGTAAATGGACAGCAGAGGCCCGGATCAGACTGCGCGGAAGCGCAGTCTGATCTGGGCCTTTGCTGTTCGTTTATCCCTAAAAACACGTTTTTGCATGGTGCGGCTCATGTGAAAAAGAGATTACAGCACAGATTGACAAGGGGCAATTTTTACTTTTAAAGATTACTGATGTGTGCCCGTTTCAGCCGGCAGACCGGAAACTTCTTTAAACCTATATCTAGATAGTGGTTAGATGCATACTCCTTTGCCATCTTTGGCTTGAGACAAACTCCAAGACATTCTCGGATTCCCAGCCTCACCACCAGTTTGTATCAAACTGGACTGATCATCTGTCATTTCTCATTAGTTATATGCGATATTTTTAGGACAATCAAAGTTTTGACCGTCACATATACTGTGTATGATTGGTAACATTGTGTGTTGGTTTAAACAGCGGGGCCAGCTAGCATTGTAGGTTCAATAAGAAACAACGATTACCAAACAAACAAAACGAAACAAGAACGCAACAACAAAGAGAGAAAACAACAGTAATGTCAGATTGCAAAGGTTAACAGTACAACTGTGGGCGATGAACCTTAAACCTGACTTTATGGAGATCTGTGGTTCGCCATTAATCCTGATACAGTTCTAGACACATATAACGGATGGAGCCGCGTATTTGTTCCCTGATAATTTAGCCCAGCTAGCATTCTTTATAAATCTATAGCGGGCCGTTATCGGCTCGTCAGGGTAGTATCGACATAGAAAAATATAACTATTTTTTAAACTCTGTAATGAAACAAAACAAATACTTGACTACAAATCGAGAGAGCAAACATAAACCAGATAACCACTGGTGGAGCTACAGGGAGCTCGGTAAGGTTGGTGCCTGACCCTCTAAGGGTCAGTATTGACCTAAGGGGAAGGATTGAGTAGTTAGCCGCCATATACTTTGAAGACCATCGTGCATTTAGTCTGAAAGCCGAATCGCTGTCGTGAGAAGCAAATTTCTCATATAAGGCATGTTCCTCCGTAAATGACATTACAAGGCAGAGCATTCAAGGGAAATGGATACATTGTAAGGGGAAGCAATGTGAAAATTGTTTGCCGCTCTTTTTAAATGAGGTCTACTTTAAGAAGACAGAATATATCCCCGTGGGACAAAATAATTTTCTTTTAACCTGTGGAATTTTATTACACTATTATGTCCTATTACGAAATATATATCACTTGTATCCTCTGGCCTCTTACAAAAGGAAAAATTATTGACTTACCGTCATTCCGTATACTCAGCCAAACCCTGATCGTTCCAAGTACAGCAGTAGCCTTGTCCTCTAGTCCAAGGAATGGTCTACTGTTGTTATCGCTGTTAGTATCTATATAGAAATAACCACTCTTCCTTGTTTTCGCCTTTATCCAATCAGATTCTTAAGGCGCTCTATGACAAAATTGTAAACTTAATTAACAGGCATAGTAATCTTGTATTTTAACCTTCTTTGCATTGCACTTAATAATAGGTATGTACATTAAGGGATTTCCTTCTTCCTAAATCGTTTCTCCCCATCAGAAGCTAACTCTGGTCCTGCTGAACTCAAATACGGCCTGCCTTTGCAAACAAGTAAGATCGAGATCTGTCGGGCCGACTGATCTTGATCTGCACTGTTTGTCATACAGTATGTTTATTTGTATCTGTTTGGATCAAGTAATCTGACTGGCTAACAGTTAGACGTGGGAGTAGCATTTTAATATATTGAGCATGACAAGGGTTAAGAACAGTTGCGTTTGTATATGTATATGTGCTTAGTTCAAACAAGGAGGAATACTTTGTAAGCACTCGGTTCAGTATCCAAGCACTTCAATATTTTCAACGTTTGAGATTTCAAGCGAATGACGGAGAAATGTGTCCATCAGGAACAGCCTTCAGAAGGCCGCGAAAGAAATGGAAGAATAAGAAAGTGAAACAAACTATCACAGAAACAAACATACTAAAACTACAAACATACCAAAACTTTCCCGTCCATATACATTGGGTGAGTGCATTTGTCATTCAAGGGGGTGTCAGGTGTATTTTTTCATATTTGTTCTATTTGTAATTGAAATTCCTGTAAGCAAACAGTGAAGACCTTGATCAGACGCCGCTTAACGTGGCGTCTGATCAAAGTCTCCACTGTTTGCCTATGCCCCACAAAAATGACGTCAGTCTTATATGGGTTAAATGCTGTGCCCCGGCTCAAATGGTAAAAAAACATTTTCTAGCGCATTCGCTTTATCCCAGAAGACCATAATGTCTTGCGCGCAACGTGACATCCGGTTGAAATGAAAGTAGAAAAACTAATACTGAAAAATGACGCCAGTCTTATATGGGTTAAATGCTGTGCCCCGGCTCAAATGGTAAAAAGCCATTTTCTAGCGCATTCGCTTTATCCCAGAAGACCATAATGTCTTGCGCGCAACGTGACATCCGGTTGAAATGAAAGTAGAAAAACCAATACTGATAGTGTTGTGATGACCGCTTTTTGTTTGACTAAAGATGAATTATTTTCAAGATTTTACATTAAAATCAACAATGGAAATACTTTTATGCAAATAGATTAGATGGGAATAAAATAATACCGATCAGTGGGTTTATTTTCTTACTTTTATCCTTGCAATAATCACCAGAAGCTCCGAGAAAAACAAGTGCAAGATTGTTATGATGACTAAATCCCGACATCACTCAATTTATACCCGCCGTTTAGAACTGTTTGGAAAGTCTATATTTTCACTCTATGAGATTAGAATAAAATATTTAAATCTCCGATATAAGTTTCAGTAAACTTTACCCTTTATAAACAGACGCTCATATATTAAAGGCAACATATCCCTCAAAAACAGACATTTTATTGTCCAAGAAAGGTTTAATAAATTGATACATGGTATTAATACAATCATAACATGTGGCATATGACAGCCTGTAAAATTTCAGTTAGTCTCTCGTTCTTGAAATGAAATTACTTTTATCGTATCTCTGAATTAATGTTGCCAACATTAATTTAAATATATGATAAAAATCATTTCATTTTTGATTCAGTTCAAAAACGAGAGACTAACTGAAATTTTACAGGCTGTCAGATGCTGCATTTAATGATCATATTGATACTATATATCAATTTATTAAATCTTTCTTCGATAAAAAATGCCTATTTTTGAGGGATATGGAGCCTTTAAGCAGAGAATTACACTATAAGCCAGTGACTGGCATTTTTGTTGACAAAAGTAAAACAGTAATTGAAAATTTAAAAATAAACACACAATCTAGCATGGTATTAGAGAGCTTTATATCACTGATTGATTGATTGATTTGCAAACACGATGTGCAGCATAAAAAGCACATTATGTTCTACTCAATGTGATAGGGTCGAGATTGATGGTTTGTTGATAGCTGACAGTTATAAATATACCTGAATAAGTAACAAAGTATACAAAGACAAAGTTATCCAGCGTACCAGTCAGTAACCCAGGGTATTGCGGCCTGTCACCTAAAGTGTATACTGGAATATCTGTCTGTATAAAGACCTGTCCGCTACACTGAACCCCAAAGTATCAGTCTGTAACTTAGGGTATAGCAGCCTCTCACCTGGACCAGAATGTCGGTCAGCGACAAACTATGATAAGATCTGTAAGCTAACTGTACCCAGGTATAGCCGCCTGTCACCTGGAATACATACCCAAATACCGGTCAGTGACAAAGTATACGAATACCTGTCAGCTACACTGTTACCCAGTATATTAGTCGTTAACCTGGGGTACAGCGGCCTGTCACCTGGAGTGTATAACGGAATATCGGTTAACGACAAAGTATAAGCTACACTGCTCCCCAGTTTATCAGTCGGTAACCCGATGTATAGCGGCCTAAAGTATAAACCACTGGATATCGGTCAGCGACAAAGTATATTCGGACGTGTTAGATAAACTGTACCCCAAAGTATAAGTCTATAACCCAGGCTATAGTGGCCTGTCATTTGGAGTGTATACCAGAATATCAGTCAGCGACAGAGTATACTAAGACCTGTAAGCTACACTTTTACCCTGTGTATCAGTCTGTAACCCGGGCATAGCCCCTGACAGAGTGTATACCGGAATATCAGTCAGCGACAAAGTATACGCAGACCTCCCAGCTACGCTGTACCCCTGTGTTAGTTAGTAACGTGGGGTATAGTGGCCTGTCACCTGGATTGTATACCGGAATATCTGTCAGCAACAAAGTATACAAAGACCAGTGTCAGCTGCACTGTTACCCGGGATATCAGTCAGTAACCCAGGGTATAGAGGCCTGTCACATGAAGTGTACAACCAAATATCAGTCAGCAACAATGTATATGAAGTCCTGCCAGCTTAATTGTACCCCGATGTATCAGTCAGTAACCTGTGGTAGACACTTGAAGTGTATAGATGTACCGGAATATCGGTCAGCGGAAAAGTATACGAAGACCTGTCAGCTACACTGTTCCCCGGTGTATCAGTCAGTAATCCGGGATATACAGTGTAACAGCCTGTCATCTGGAATGTTGCGTAGTATACTTTGTCGCTGACCGATATTCACTGGTTTATACTTTAGGTGACATGCCGCTATACACCGGCTTACTGACTGATATACCGGGGAGCAGTGTAGTTTACAGGTCTTCAGATACTTTGTCGCTGATCAATATTCCGGTATACACTCCAGGTGATAGGCCACTATACCCCAGGTTACTGACTAATATACTGGGTAACAATCAATCGGTGATATGGTTTTCTAATACCATGTTAGATTGTGTGTTTATTTTTAAATTTAAATTGCTGTTTTGTCCAAAAAAAAACCGCCAGTCCCTGGCTTATAGTGTAATTCTCTGCTTAATATATGAACCAGAACGTCTGTTTATAAAGGGTAAAGTTTACTGAAACTTATATCGGGGATTTAAATATTTATTCTATTAATTCATAGAGTGAAAATATACGTAGACTTAAATTGAGTGATGTCGGGATTTAGTCATCAGTAACAATAATCTTGCACTTGTTTTTCACGCAGCTCCTGGTGATTATTGCAAGGATAAAAGTAAGAAAATAAACCCACTGGTCGGTATTATTTTATTCCATCTAAACTATTTGCTTAAATGTATTCCCATTGTTGATTTTAATGTAAAATCTTGAAAATAATTCATCTTTAGTCAAACAAAAAGCGGTCATCATAACACTATTAGTATTTTTTTCTACTTTCGGTTAAACCGGATGTCACGTTTCGCGCAAGGCATTATGGTCTTCTGGGATATCACGAATATTTTGTTTATGCACTGAACATGTCTCCAGAAATGTATTGATGTTTTTCTTATTGTACCACAAAATATATACAGCAGGCACACAACATTGAAACACGTCGATTCAACATTGATTCAATGTCTTGACGTTGAATAAACATTGAATGGACGTTGATTCAATGTTGTGTGTCCGTTGGGTATGCACTTCTAATGATTGCCACTCGCTTCCGTGGAGAAATAAGGCGTAAAAAATAGGTGTGTTTCCACTAATATGCTTGAAAAAATTGATCGGTAGGCAGGAGACAACATATCAATATATTATATCATAATAATTCTATTTTTCTATTTTTTTTTTTCTCCAGAAAAGGTCGGGCCTGTAATTTTATGAAAATACAGGTATTTTGTTGAGGGTTGGTGCTTATTTTTTTTTTTTTTTTTTTTATTTTGCATTTTTACTGATAAAAAAATAGCTCAGTCGGGTGTTTGAAACAGGGTCGGTCGGGTTAGCGGAAACACAGCTATCTTTTTTTTTTTTTTTTTTTTTTGTTTTTTTTTACGCCCAGAAAAAAAAATGTGGATATCCCCTGTTATCTGTAGATATGTCTTATATAAATTTTATACTTCATATTTACCGTCGCTCTTGATATGATCCCGTTTTTAACTATAATATATTGACGTTTTCTTATTTTTCCACAAAAACATATGTTGTGGACATCAATCAGCAGCGTTTTCGTAAAAGAAATAAGACAAATATTTTTTTTCTGCTTATGTGTCTTACCTAGAGATACGTATGCAGTATAGGGAGAAGGACGAACTTTGGTTATTAAGCAAATTAACCCTTATACTGCTGAATACTTAGGATGTCACACCCATTTCTAATTTCCAGCCAATCAGATTACTTGATATCAAGATTGTTGATACAAATTTATATAATTAATGGCAAACAGTGCAGATCGAGATCGGTTGGCTTCTGAAGAAGCCAACGTACCTGGATATACACGGTTTCAAAGGCAGGGCATATCTGGGTTCAGCAGAAGTAGGGTTAAGACATAGTAAACATGGCTGCTAAGCTAAACAGCTAGCTTAAAAACAGCCAGATTTTGCAAAAACTCTAAAAGCGAAGATGCCTGCTTAGCCGTATTTTCACAATATGATATGAGAAACATGGAGTTCAAAGTACATAGACTTGTTAACATAATTATTTGCAGATGAAACTTAACAATATAAGAATATAAACGTAACCTTGCCAAAATAATTGGAGAAAGAAAGAAAGAAAGATAGGGGGAATGAATGAAGGAAGGAAAGAAAGAAGGGCAGAAAAAGAAAGGAAGAAAGAAAGTAAGGAAGAAAATATGCTGGAAAGAAAGAATGTAAGAAAATATGTTAGTGATTTATTGTACATATGAGCCACTTTAAATAGAAACGACGGTATGGCATATGTGGTCAGCGTAGACGAAGATTACCCTTCACATGCGCGCAGTCTGATCAGGCTCTACACCACTCTGTTAGCGGCCAATTTCTTCACTGATTAGACGGCGCGTATGCGTCATAAAGTCATTTTCTGGTCGCATAGACCGTAAAGGTCGTTTTCTGACTGAAGCCAATGTGCGTATTTTCCTTATGTGTTTTCTTTTTGTACATCACTTGTACTACTTTTCCATCACCACTTTCTGGGCATTTTTTCTATGTTTCCCAGGAAACAGGATTTGACATTTTATGCAAATTGTTCCGTCTAGAGACAATTTGCATGAAATGTCAAAACTTTCTGGGAAAAATAAGAAAAGTATTTCAACATGTCGTCTGCTGAAACTTTTACCCAGAATGTTAAGTATTAAAGCATAATGGGTTATCCTTCTTCCCTTCTAAGCCTACAAGGAAGTACTCGAAAACTATGCAAGTGGACTCTTTAATATATGGTTAAGCAGTAGCTTCACGAAAAGGTCGACTCTACACACACATACACACGCACGCACGAACGCGCGCGCGCACACACACACACACGCGCGCGCGCGCACGCGCGCAAAGAGAGAGAGAGAAAGGGGGGACGAAGACAAACGTGCTCACCAGAACAGTATGGCAGGTTCTTGATTCTTTGTATTTTAGCTACAGGAACAGTTATAACTTTGGTAGGATATACTATTTCCAATTGTCCGTCCATCCTGAAGCTGAAAATCGCCCATTGGCTTACTTAAAACGGGTATTACATTACCACTCACAGCCAGGATTCAAGCTACAAAAGTGGTCGTTTGGATTCAGACTCAGAACATAACCAGGTAAGATGCTTTGTCGAAGCTTGTTGATGAGAACCTTAACGCTTAGCACTCTGGGTAAATTTTACAACTGACAACATACAGTTGACTCCCTTTATCTCGATCTCGCTTATCTCGAATAACCGCTTATCGCGAAGTGAAAATCTGGTCGCTGCCTAAACATGAAAATCTAACAATATGTAAAAATATTGTGGAAAAATGGAGAAATTGCTTCTAAGGAGCAATTTCTCCTCTTTTCCACAATAGTTTCAATATATCTCTAACTTTAAGAGTCCAATTACACATATATTTGTTAAATGTGATTAATCAAATTAGTTTTTCCTCAATTCTGCAAATCTGATATGTCGAAGTACGGATATCGAATTATTTCAGAGAGTCCCTTGGAATTCGAGATAACGAGAGTCGTCTGTATTCAAATAGTTTTTTTCTCACTTTTCCCGGAAAACAGGATTTGACATTTCATGGAAATTGCTCCATTGAAATGTCAAATCTTGTATTCTAGGCAAACTAAGAAAACAATATCACCAATATATCGTCTGCTGAATTAGCACAGAGAGTGGTAAAGGTTAATAGTAGACGACTTTAGTTAATTTAAACTTAATTCATCCGCTGCTAGCCACGCCTTCACAGCAACTCCGACCCGACCCCAGATTCTAGTCTTGACCCAAATACAAAAGAGGTCAATGAGGGCCAATCTCCCGACATAGACATACATGTATTTGGTGTCAAACTTGTAGACTTTTCTAGGGACACGAAATCGCGTTCAAATCAATCACAGAAAGTGGGTCATCGATGTTCGAGTCATTGAAGATCTGTATGATCAGTATTTTGATTATACTTCCATCGACAATAAAGTGGCTGGTGGAGCTAATATCGATATAACCTTATTTTTTGTTGTCTAAAAATACAATTTCCAAACGAAATTAAACTACCCCTAGATTGTTATAAAATGCTTCTACCCAGCTAGCAATATTTATAAATCTATAGCGGGCCGTTTTCGGCCCGTCAGCTACCCTGACGGGCCAATAACGGACCACTATATATTTATAAATAATGCTAGCTGGGTAAGGACTGTGCAATAAAGAAATATAGGAGAAATTATCGCCTAAATATGTACTTTCTAACTAGGCTGCATCGTCAAAGGGGTATTAATTTTATAAATTAAATACTGATTATACTTTAGTTACTTCAAAGTTTTCAGGAATGTGTGTATTTTTATGAGTTTTTGTTTATGATAAGAAAGTATATTTCTTTCACAATGAGTGAGATTCTTCAAAACCTCGCTGAGAGCTTAAATTATTTTGGTGAAACTTAATGCATCAGAACACTTATTCTTTTTAATTTTACAAACATTATAATACCGAAACAACAGACTGGTAAACTCGGTTGATCATGAAATATTTTCTATGGTTATTCTCTCCCTTCCGCTAATTCAAAAAGGGCAGTTGTCAGTTTCTGGAGAAAGAATGTGCACAATACTGGTTAACCGCTTAGAGGACAAAGCCTGTCCAATGAACGTTTGGTTAGGTAAACTGACCGCCCTCGACATGACCCCACTGGGTTGACTGGGCCGTAAAACCTCAAAACAAATAAACAAAAACTCAGTTGGAAACAAAAGTTGGGCTTCTGTGAATCTTTGTTATATAAATATTAGCTCCAACAGCCACCTTTAAGGGCAATTGATAGCGTTGTAGATTTTTTTTTGCTTCGTCCGCCAAGGGATATATTTTTTTGACTTCCTGATTGCTTTACTATAAGCTCAGTCCCTTCTGAAAAAGCTCTTCTACTCTTTAAGGAACGAAATTACCTTGGAGCATACCGTATATACCCTTATATAGAATGAAATTACCCTGGGAGCATACCGTATTTACCCCTATAAGGAGAGAAATTCTGAAAGCATGCCGTATTTACACTGGTAGCATACCGTATTTACCCTTATAAGGAAAGAAATTACTCTGCGTGCATGCCGTATTTACCCTTATACGTAAAGAAATTACACTGGGAGCATATCGTATTTACCCTAAGTATTGGGACATCTTAACGCCTCATCGAACTTGTCCTTAAATTTAAAAAAAAGAAGATGATAATAATTATAATAAACATTCTACCATCCATTGTTGTGTGTAAAAACTGCTGTTTGCACGGATGCGCATTCTACGGCGTCTGATCTTGGTCTACACTCACCCAATTCTTAGGGCTATAACGGTACTCCATCCGGAAAGAAATTATTTGGGAGCATATGATTTCCTTATAGTTTACACCCTTTTTCAAACGGGACAAAAGAACTTTGACACAGTTGTCTCTCTTCAAAGGGAACTAGTTTTCTTTAACAAGTGGCAAGACGTAATATTTCTATGAGTTTTGTCTGAGCTTTTTTTTCACATGTCGCGGGTCATATATCACATAACACAGAAGTATAACCAAATGTTTTATTAGGTTTATGGAAGCTGAAACAACACAGCATCTCCAACGCAAATTTACTCCTATATGGTGTTAGGTAATTGTGACAGTAAATTTATCCTTAAAGCATTAAGCAAATTTGCAGCTTATGATAGTGACCAGCCTTTATAGTCATGGTATTTTTTTGGTTTTATTTTAGTGGATTATCAAACAGGGTTAGGGGAAAAATATTTAGTCACTGGAGACTGGAGCCAGTCTATATATGCCAGGGACCGGTTATTTGGTATTCTGATGGTAGGAGGGGGCTGTTTTTTGTCGTTGTTGTTGTAACTATTTTATTATTATTATTATTATTATTATTATTATTATTATTATTATTATTATTATTATTATGATTATTATTATTGATTTTCCCTAAACAGTCAGTTATCTAGCGTTTCATTTGCAAAAACAAAAAAAAAATAAAAAAATAAAAAAAATAAGAAAAATCGCTGAAAGCAAAGTAAAAACATGCTGGCGTAAATTTTTCTATTGACTCTAAATTAAAATAATAATAATAAAAAAAAAAAACACACACACACACACAAAAAAACAAAACATTTGCCTTCAATGGGAATGGGAATAGGGAGACGACGCTCCCAAGACACGCCTTATCTAATTACAATACCATCGGTTTTGCTGCGGAATACACACTAGATAGGATACACATGTTTAGAAAAAAAAAAATTATACAATTCAATTTCAATGCTTGTTAGAAAAAAAACAAACAAATAAACATAACTGTGTACTTGACAGTTTTGTGCCTCCGCCCACAATAAGTGAATGGGGTCCGTCTGAACGTCTGTTTACCGATTAACTTGTTCTCTCTATACTCAGTAACATGTATAGTTTTTTCTACAGTATTCCATTACGAAAACACGCATATTCAAATATACCGAAAATTTTACTACCAAAATTATTGAAATAATTCTGATATTTTTTATATTTTTACTCAAAACGTATTTTGTGGGTACTCGTTAGAACCGCCTCGACGAGGCGGTTCTAAAGAGTACCCACAATCTATGTTTTTGAACAGAAATAAGAAACTTAGAAACTCCAGTTTTATTATATAAAAGTGGAGTTTAAGGGGTACAAAATTATATAGGCATATTTTCGTGATGTTAAACAATATGAGCCGTGTCTTCGAGCATGCGCAAATGTATAGATTCAGATTAATCCCACGCATGCGCAGTCTCATCCGGGCATTTGCTCTCCATTCATATTTTCTGTAGTATTCAATGATTCTTCGGATGCGCTGGCTGATCTCGGCTTTCTGTGTCCGCATTTGCCCGTAGATACGTTTTCACTTGGCGCGGCCTATATAGGAAGGGCACACTTTCTCTAGTTTGTTACATGTAGTAGTAGAACAGTAACATAATAATTTAAAAATACGTAAAATGCTTAAAAGTTTGTTTTCGAATACAGGTAAAAGTATAACAAAACATACAAAAGAAACTTGTTCAATCTTTGTTTTAAAAAAATGCTTTCTGTAAATCAGAAAATTTTCTGGTTTCACGACAGCAGTAAAAATAAACAAAAACTGGGTTCGAGACAAAACACAAGTCCTCTACCACGCCCAGAATAGGAAATGGTTTATCCCTAACCAAACATACAAACAGTCCATTTCGTAAAATTGCGGAACCGTCATGGTGTAATAAAACAAAATGGTTCGAAAAAAAAGGGCCGCAACGTCTAAAAACAAACCTTTAGATATATGCGTCCAGTGAAGATTCAGATCAGCCTGCGCATTTGCGCAAGCTGATCTGAATCTTCACTGGGGCATTTTGGATACCACAGGATGCAAACATACTTCATACGAACAACAAAGATTCTGATCAGACTGTGCGAAAGCGCAGACTGATTTGGGTATACGTCAGACATCCATGTAAGAAGGTATTTCTCTCACATTGCGGCTCATTAATGATGTTTGCTGTTCTTTGTTTATCTTCCTTAGTCTGTGCCATCTGAAAAGAAAACAAAGACAGCGTTATGAAAAATGGATAGTACTCAAAGGGAAAAAAAACTCTGACGTGGAAGTATTTGCCTCCCTTTTCTCTGGGTTTAAATCTGAAAGGAAACATTTTACTCCCATATTTTTATTACGGTCGCCACATTTTTATCGGGCTCAAATACTAGAAAGACAACTTCCTGTCTACAAATGTTTCAAAATGGCGACAAAATAGACGTTTCTGTTTACCTATCTTTTCTGCATATAGATGGAAACATGCCTTTCCTATCAAATACACAACCATGGTTTATTCTTTTTATGCTATATATATATATATAATAATAATACAAGCACATATTCTTTAAGGAGACTCCATACACGTGGTAGACTTCCGCCAGTTTTACAAGGGGGTGGGGGGGGGGTAAATTTTTTAATGATCCTGTTTGCTTTTCTTCACACGAACCCCTTCTTAAAAGGCGCTTACTCTAATAGGAAAGTATTTACTCCCAATAGCCCCTTCTGAAAAAGGGTCTACTAAAAAAGAATTTTTAAGTAGACCCCTTTTCAGAAGAAAGCAAAAACAATTCTAAAAGAGTTGCTTCCCTTGAAAATGGAAAACATTCCCATTAATCATCTGAAAGCAACTAATGCTGAGTTTAAGGGAGGTAACAATCTGACTAAATGCCTGAAAGTGTATCTTATCCGTTTAAGCGTAGAATAAGGAAAATATTTTGAGAATAGATAAGAACAGCGTTGGCCCAGTTCAGTCTGGACATCCTAATTCATCACGAAAACATGCCTATATAATTTTGACCCCCTTAAACCCCACTTTTATATAGTAAAACTGGGGTTTGCAGGGGTGTACACTAGTTTTGTTATTTCTACTAAAAACATAAATTGTGGGTACTCGTTAGAACCGCCTCGCCGAGGCGGTTCTAACGAGTCCCACAATCTATGTTTTGAGCAGAAATATGAAAAATATCAGTTTTTGTATCTGAAAATTTTCAGTTTTTGGAGGTGAAAGTTTCTATATATTTGAATAGGCGTGTTTTCGTAATGTGTCTACTCCGGGTTTCATTGACCGCTTATAGCAGCATTGGATACTGTGGAATATACGTACGAACACTAAGGACTAAGACAAGATCCTACGAATAAACAGACTTAAGGAGACTTGATACATCTGAGACCAGTTGTTCAAAGCATCGTTAGCTTAACAAGCTCGTTAGTGGTCAAAATGTTAACTGTTCTAGTAAGTACAATATCTAATTTACAGGTATTTTTGCTGAAAAAATGTGAGAAGCTTTTGCAAAAGCCACTCACATGTTTTCAGCAAAAATATTACTGTATATGTCATATTTAATGATCAAAGGTTTAACGCTACAATAACTAACGACATCATTAGTTTCGAACAACTGAGCCCTGGTTATTTGTTCTGCCATTTTTACAAGGGCAACTTTACAATATTTGTGAATTTCTGTTTGTCCACCCTCCCCTTTCACGAAAAGGGTCTACTCTAAAAGAATAGAATTTCCTCCTAAGGGAGTTTTTATTTTATTTATTTTATTTATTTATTTTTTTTTTCTTTTACAATAGACGCCTTTTCAGAAGGGCGGCCAACACATTACGAAAACAAGCCTATTCAAATATATAGAAAATTTCACCTCCAAAAATTGAAAAAAAAAATCATATAAAACTCTGATATTTTTCATATTTCTGCTCAAAAGATAGATTGTGGGTACTTGTTAGAACCGCCTCGGCGAGGCGGTTCTAACAAATACCCACAATCTATATTATTTAGCAAAATAAGAAAAATAATGTATACCCCTGTAAACCCCAGTTTTACTATATAAAAGTGGGGTTGAAGAGGGTCAAATTTATATAGGCATGTTTTCGTGATGAGTTCTAACATAGTTACTCCTTCTGACAGGGTATCCGTTCCCCTTAATCCAGACTTTGTTGTTCGCGTTAGATCTCTATGTTACTTCCTAGTATGACTTGAAACGTTTCTGTAGCTTCAAAAGTTGTTCCGTATCAAATTTAAAAATAAACCTTCAGACAAACAATGTGCAAAGACCAAATTGCTCCGTCTGTGCAAATTGAAACAACAATCTTGACTTAGAAGCAAGATAGTAATAAACCGCATGTATCTGTGCTTCTGTAAGTCTAAACGCATGCGCACACGTACTCGTACGTACGCAAATGCATCCATATACACAAGTACACGTGTGTATATGTATGCTTGTGTGTATGTGCGCGCGTGCCCGCGCGCGCGCGCGCGTGTGTGTGTGTGTGTTTGTGCACCTGATTTAACCAGCTTTCGAGGTCCGAAATAAGTTTGCAAACATACAGTCCGAGGTGTGAAGTTAAAGCGAGCTCCAATATTTGAACCTCGTTTCGGCTTTGCCTTTTCGGGTAGTATGCCATATTAGGGCTCAATATAAACCGGACTCCGGAACCCGGTAAGTAGTCAGATTGGGCCTCGGAAAGATAGCGTGCTCGGATGTACACACAAATGTGCTCGGATGGACTTGTGTGTTACCTCTCAAGTAGGTGTTTATTACAGGTGGATGGAAACACACACGGATCTCTGAAAGATCAACACGGATTTCTGTTTGAATACACACTGTGTGTCCTCCACTGTCCTTTCACCTTATGTAAATGTGTGTGTGTGTGTGTGTGTGTGTGTGTGTGTGTGTGTGTGTGTGTATGTGTGTGTGTGTGTTTTCACATAGGTACCATTTTCAGCGTTCATCGGTTCCATATTGCGCAACAAAGGTCCAGGTCTAGGGAAGGTCGGGCCTGGGCCTGGTCTAGGAAAAGGTCTTGGAAAAGGTCTGGGTCTAGGAAAAGGTCTAGGAAACGGACGCCAGCTTCTAATATCCTCGCTATCACCTGTAAAAATAAAGCAAATATATATATATATATATATATATATATATATATATATATATATATATATATATATATATATATATATATATATATATATATATATATATGCACAAGCAAAAGAAAGTATACACTCTTTACTTGTTGATTTTCTGAAAATCCAAGGATGGAATATTATCACATCCGGTATCATTTCTACCTTTCTAACCAATACGATTATGTTATTGTTTTGAATGTCTTTAAAACTTAAGGCGCGTCAATGTGCAGCAGGGTCAAAATAAAAGATACACAAATAGCCACCAATAGCAGAATGAGGTCAAGGTATGCCATTAATAATTTACATGATCTACGCAAAGCCGTGCAGGTATACTGGAATGGTATTCCTGCACACCTGATCCAATGTTACGTAAATTCCACGTGGCGACGTTTTTTAGAAGTTACAAGATTCAGCCATTTTGTGCACTGAAGAAGGATTAAATTCCGAAACTAGTTTGCAGTATAATTTCTTGAGTTGTGCTGATTTTTTCTACCAAGAAGTTACAAGACAAATAGCTGTACCAGTCATACCAGACATTAACATCATATACATGATTTTGCAAGGATATACAGTTGACTCTCGCTATCTCGAACTCGCTTATCTCGAATAACCGCTTATCTCGAAGTGAAAATCTTGTCCCTGCTTAAACATGAAAATCTAACAACAGGTAAAAAAATATTGTGGAAAAGAGGAGAAATTGCTCCAAAGGAGCAATTTCTCCTCTTTTCCACAATATTTTCAATATATCTCTAACTTAAAGAGTCCAATTACACATATATTTGTTAAATGTGGTCAATCGAATTAGTTTTTCCCCCAATTCTGCAAATCTGATATGTCGAAGTACGGATATCTCGAAGTATTTCAGAGAGTCCCTTGGAATTCGAGATAACGAGAGTCGACTGTACATTGAATCCAAGCAAGGAAACAGCCCTTTGGCTATTTCTGCATTGTTATTTTGACTCTTGCTGCACATTGACGTACCGCATTTTTTTTTTAAATTCAAAACGATAACATAATTATATTGGATACAAAGGTAATTGAATAAGCTAAAAAGTGACACCAAACATGATAACATTCCATTCATGGATTTTCAGAAGAACGACAAGTAAAGAGAACACACTTTCTTTTGCGTTTATATGGCAGAGGCTATAAACAGTCAACAGTAAATCGCCAATAACGTTAACATGGCTACTTGCAATCAATTGTCATTGAAGCCGTATAGGCTAAGCAAAACATAAACAGTCCCAAAGGCAAGAAGAAAAAAAAAAAACTCCGGTAACAATTGTTCGCCGAGGATATTGAGTGTCAGCGCTTTAAACAGTTTATGTCACTGTCTTAAATTAGGGAGAAGCATTCCCTTCTCATTGGCACGACAATGATCATTGTACTTGGTCAGAAATTGTAATTGTACTGTTTGTTCATAAGTTGATTAATCAAATAATAAATCAGTATAGTCTACGGTCATGTTATGACTGTTGTCGAGGCCGAAGCGAAGGGAACTGTGGAAGTTGTTATGTCACTGTTTGTCATTATATGTTTTATGTTGTAAATATATATGTGTAAAAAAACTATAGAATTTTAACTGTGTTAGAGTTTTCTGTGTAGTTAATACAGTCAGGCATTACCCAACCTGGAGCATAATCAGTAGGAAGTCACCCTCGTTCCGTTCTGGCCGCTTTAGAGCGTAGCACCTGTGAAAGAAGTGAAAAGTTCTAAATGCGTTAATTTCACAACAGAACTTGTATTTCATTTGAAAACAAATGCAGAAGTTAAAAACATGATAAAGGGTGTATATTGGCCACAACTTGAATTTTACTAGTCTTTCACTTGCACAGAATTAATTCCTAACTGTTAAATAATGTGACCATTTTCATTAGCTGACCGCAAAAAAAAAAAAGTTTTCATTAGCTGACCGCAAGAAAAAGAATATATATATATATATATATATATATATATATATATATATATATATGACTCGGCTTTGCCTCGGTCAGTGTAAAGTCGCATTTGGCAATCCCTTGGCTAAATATTGACAATATTAATGTGTGTACAAATTTTTATCAAAACATCACAAAAGCTGACCTGCGACGATTCCTATGTTTTCAAATTTTGGGCCTCGGTGCTGCCTCGGTCAATGAAAAATTGCATTTAGCAAGCCCACTTGTGTTTTGTCCATATCGCTGTGTGTGTGAAAAAAACATCCCAACGTTTCAAGAGTTACGGCCATTAACGATAACTGATCACGATCATGCGGACGCCGGCATGGACGCACAAGTCGATTATAGGACATACTCAGGAAGAAGAGATCACAGTCGGTGCACTTATAATTATCGTGACACCAACTTGGTCGGACGTGTCCGTCCGAATACTCGGGGAGGTCCTTTCAGTGTGAACAGCATTTACAAAGTCTTATATTACATCACGAAAACATACCTAGATAATATTGACCCCCTTAAACCCCACTTTTATACAGTAAAACTGGGGTTTACAGGGGTATACATTATTTTTCTTATTTCTGCTCAAAAACATAGATTGTGGGTACTCGTTAG
Organism: Anodontia alba; assembly: GCA_964016985.1. Classification (NCBI taxonomy): domain Eukaryota; kingdom Metazoa; phylum Mollusca; class Bivalvia; order Lucinida; family Lucinidae; genus Anodontia; species Anodontia alba. Next base: position 112,107,180 of record OZ024826.1, on the reverse strand, counting down.
AACCGCCTCGCCGAGGCGGTTCTAACGAGTACCAGCAATCTATGTTTTGAGCAGACATATGAAAAATATATCAGAATTTTTTATCTGAAAATTTTCATTTTTTTTTTTTTTTTTTTTTTGTGATAAAATGTTCAGTATATTTGAATAGGCATGTTTTCGTAATGAGTATTCTCTGTACTTTTAAATAATTATAGTCATCCGGTACGCTGGTCCGCTATCAATAAGTCTTGTGCATTAAAATGCGGTTCATTCTTAATTATTTTGTGTATGTGCGTGTGTTTGTTTCATTTCAAAAAGTCCTAAAATGTAACACCAGATGGGAACGGTGAAGAAAGCGCTTATGATCAGGACTTACTTGCTCGTAGACATACAAAAACACGCCTATTCGAATGCATTGAAAATGTTACAACCAAAAAAGGAAAATTTGCGTTTAAAAATTCTGATATTTTACATATTTCTGCTCAAAACATGGATTGTAGGTATTCGTTAGAAACGCCTCAGCGAGGCGGTTCTAACGGGTACCTACAATACAATCTATGTTTTCAGTAAAATAAGAAAAATAATGTATATCCCCTGTAAACCCAAATTTTACTATATAAAAATGGGGTTTAGGGGGATCAGAATTATATAGGTATGTTTTCGTGATGATATATTCTACAGTATCCAATAATTCTGTTCATTGTCAACGGCGAAGATCCTGATCAAACAGTGTAAATTCGTAGGCTGATCTGGGCCTTCGTTACCAGAACAGAACACAACTTTACTTGGTAATAAATCCTAGGCAGCACGCAGTTGGCATATGAGAAAAAATACAAACAATACATATAGACATGTTGATGACGTGCATAAGGCTAAAAAAATAGCTGTATTTCCACTAACATGCTGAAAACAATTTGGTCGATCGGTAGAGGAATTTTTTTTTTTTTTTTTTTTTTTTTTTTAATTTTTTTTCTACAGAAAAGAACAGGGTCGGGCCTGTAATTTTATGAAAAACACGGGTATTTCGTTGAGGATCGGTGCTTTACTTTTCTTATATCGCATTTTTACTGATAAAAAATAGCTGAGTCGGGTGTTTGAAACAGGGTCGGTCGGTTTAAAGGAAACACAGCTATTTTTTTTTCAACGCCTAACATGCATAGACTATTTGTTTTTGTTGTTATTTCTTGTATACGTTTAGTAATATACATACTGGGATTTTCAGACATACGGGCAACGTTTAGTGCTGAAAAAAAAAAAAAAAAAAATATATATATATATATATATATATATATATATATATATATATATATATATATATATATATATATATATATATATATATATAAACGGCAATGTTGGTTTGTACAGGGCATAAACGGACCAGACCCTGTCGTCGCCCTTATCCCTCACTATAATATCTACAACCGCGAGCACAGCGCGCAAGCAGGCATCACAAGCACATGCGGACGAACAACTGTCCATGTCCCAGTTGGGTCCGGATCCTTAGCCTGCATAAGTGTGATATAAGGCACATTTTAAAGATATTATTACAAAGGTGTTGATTGGGCATCGGATCAGTAGGTGTCATTAATGAGATTTATAACACCTTGTGAAAGGGGATTACTACAACTAGTAATTATGCTCACACATGTACACCATGCTAAATTTAAATATTGGCAGACAAAAGTTTGCATTTATAAAGTAAATATACTGTAAGGAACGTTTTACCTGTCAAATATATATATTTCTAAAAATAATATATATAAATAAAATTTACGATTAATGCAGTTTAGTTATAAATCATAAATTTTATTTATATATAAAAGTATGTTTTACCATTTTTCTTATTTAGTAAGTTTGTATTAGCTACGCCTACATACAAACAGAAACGGCCCATACTAGCATACGTATTATTATTATTATCATCATTATTATTACTATATCTGTTACCATTATTATTATTATTATTATTAAGTTTCGGACATCTGGACCTGAAGAAACACGTGATCAGACGCCACAAAACGCGATTTCTGATCAGTGTCTACACCGTTTGCCATTCATCAAGCTGTTTATTGACAGGCTGATATAACAAAATGGGCCTATTCAAATGTTAGGACAAGTATGCAAATGAGATCAGTTGTCCGAATATTCAAGATAGATACAGTATCATAGCCCCTGATAAGTTGCTTCTTTTTCAGTCCAAAAGTATTGATATTTTTTCTCCACGAAAACATATGTTGCGGGTACTCATTAGAAGCGCCTCGCCGCAACCTATGTTTTCATGGAGAAATAAGAAAAATATTTACTGGATACCCACTCTTATCTAGACCCATGCAGTATCATCATTATAATCATCACGATACTGAGCCGGGGCACACTATTTCCTATATTGCATATGCGCCCAGAGAACACTCAGGTCAGCTTGCGCATCGCGCAGTCTTCTCACAAGACAGTGAAGACTGATCAGCTTACGGACTATGCGTAGGATGATCTGAATCGTCGCTGGGCGTACATGCAATCTTGCATGAAATGTTGTGTACCGGCTCATAAATACATGTATGAGACGTTACCAGTCACCTACCGTCATCATCCAAAGGTTCCACGTTACGATACCAAGGTCCATGAGGTCTCGGGAATGTTGGTCCAGGGGGACGTGGTCGGGACAATGGACGAGGCCGGTAGATGCGAGCCTCAGAATCAGCGACGAACATAAGACAAATAGCTAAACCCAATATACACGCGTATGGCTTCATGTTTAGATTCGCTGGTGTAACACGTTCCTGTCAAGAGAAGAGATTAAACATTTTGAGAAAACGTAACGTTTGACATGTGCGCCCAACGAAGACACTGGTCGCATTCGCAATTTGATCAGAGTCTTCGTTGTCCGCATGAAGAAACTTTGCATCCTTGGCTCTCTCTCTCTCTCTCTCTCTCTCTCTCTCTCTCTCTCTCTATATATATATATATATATATATATATATTAAGTACTTACTTAAATAAAATATTAAGAACTAAAATCTATTTTAACTGAACTTGTTTTTGTCTAATGAAATATATGTTGAAATTGTTTTTATTTTTTTGTTTTTCAAACAGATATTAAAGAAACATACAAAAAATCTACAAAATCTCACATACCCGATCTTGGAATAGTCAGTTCAGCTAATCAGAGTTCTGTTATGTTGGCTGGTTTTTTATACAATGTCTGTGTCCGGGAGGAGTCAGAATTCAAAATAATACTCTTTGTGTTGAGTTCCGGCTGCAATGTATTAACCCTTTCATTCCTGTAGACCAAAGCAGATACTGTGCAAACAGTGTAGATCCAGATGAGACGGCTCATAATGAGCCGTCTCATCAGGATCTATACTGTTAGCCATTATGCTTCGATTTCTGACTGATATCCCTATTTGCAACAATGGACATGACCAAATTCAATGATGGAAACGTCCATTTCATACAATCAGGATGGAAAAGGTTAAATGATTGAAAAGGATATGCGTTAAATCCTGATATCAAATTCTATTCCGGGGATTTAGATTTCGCACAATGTAGTATGTCTGCCTACTGTATCGTGCAACTGTACTTTTGCCAGAAAGAACATGACATGCTTTAGACAACAGACTTAAATGCAGAACTATTCGGTGATAATTCTGGGACGATATTTTCTTTACTGTCCCATAAAAGCATATTTTGTGGGTACTTATTAAAAGCGCCTCGCCGGGCCGCTTCTAATGAGTACCAACAACATATGGTTATTTGGAGGAATAGGACAAAAATGAGAAAATGAAGAACAAAAATACTCGCCCAAGAAAAGATACTTTTAACAATATGTTGCTATTTTTTTCTTATTCTCCGCGAAAATATATTTTTAGAGTAATCGTTAGAAGCGTCTCTCTTCACTAAAGCATTTGTGGATACTCACTGGAAGCGCCTTATAGTCTCTGCAAGTTAGTCCAGTCAAACGGTGTGGGGACCCAAAACAAATTGCAACACATTTTTTTTTTTTTTTTTTTTGCATTTGTTTACAAGATAAATATTCAAATACAACATATCAAAAATAGGGCAAAATCGGAAATTATCAACTTTTTTTTTCATGTTTGGTGATCAAAGAAATGACTTGTTAAAGCATATCATTAATACATAGTATTTACATGAAAGTAGCATTCCTGTTTTTGTTTTGTCTTAGAACCTCTACTGACTGCACCGGAAATGACCTCAAAGGCCTAAAATACGGAATTTTACTTTTTATTGTTGCGTATTTTGCCATTTCAGTATATACTTGATATTACAATACCCTACCCACTTCATTCTGCCTTACAATTTCAAATGAATTGTCTTGGGTCATAAAATACTTACTGTAACAAAGTAAATGTTGTACTGATAATTTTGTTTGGTTTAAACATATTTAAAAAGTCTGATTCGAATCAGAATAGTGGAAGGAAGGGTGAATTTTCCTAGTAAGGGTCGATGAAGAATAATATGCCTTTAATATAGCAGAGATCCTTTGGAGTCATTCCCGGTGCAGTCAGATTCAATTTTGTTTCAATTACTATTTTGGAGACCCTGCCGCTTACTTCTTTGAAATAATTATGCTTATTACATATATTTGAAAGGCACCCTCCCTCAAATAAGAACGAAGTTAGATACGGTAACATTTCTTTGCAAGGGCCCATGAGGAGCCGATATGACGTAATTATGGTAAAAATCTAATTTTATAGGTATCATGTTTAATTAACATTTCTTAAGACTAAGTCTTAAATTATTTGAAATGGTCAAGCTTATTAGTCTGATATGTACCCTGGCTCAAGCTAGAATGGAAGAAGGTAAGGCAGCTTTCCCTGGTATGGGGCTCAGGAAGGGGAAATATGTCTTCCTTGTGACATATCCCAAAATTTTCATATATACGTTTATTTATTATTTCTGGAGCTTTCTCATCAGATTTCATTAAAATGTGTATGCTTAGCAGTTTGGAATGTGTATGTACTCTGTTTATTAAAGCAATAATGTGTGCTTGGTAGTGTAATGTTTCCTAATATGGGGCCCATGAGGGACCAACATATCTTCGGTATGATAAAGTTACGGTAAAATTCTTATGTGTTAGGTTTTCTATTTTTTATTCTGTAGTATTTCTAGAGACTCTATGTCTTATTTCCTTAAACGACTATATGTATATTAGTCTGGAATGTATTTTTTTTTTCAAAGTAGAGTGGAATTTGGAATGATTTAACCTATCCAGAGGTCCTTGAGGGGCCATTGTGTCTTTGTGTTGGCAAATTCCGATTTTTAGATTGACATTCTATTTTCAGTATGTGTTCATGGAGACTCATCATCACGAAAACACGCCTATATAATGTTGATCCCCTTAAACCCCACTTTTATATAGTAAAACAGGGGTTTACAGGGGTAAACATTATTTTTCTTATTTCTGCTCAAAAACATAGATTGTGGGTACTCGTTAGAACCGCCTCGCCGAGGCGGTTCTAACGAGTACCCAAAATTTATGTTTTGAGCAGAAATATGAAAAATATCAGAATTTTTATCTGAAAACTTTCAGTTTTTTGAGGTGTAATTTTCAATATAGGCGTGTTTTCGTAATGTCCTCTACTTGCTTAAATTAGGGTCTGCTAGTTGAAAAGAAAATTCAAACCATAAGGGCAATAGTAAATGTAACTACACATAGTAAGGGCCGATACGGGATCAGTTTGTCTTTCATATGGAAAAATACCATATTTTAGTAAACACGTTATATGTCAATTATTATTTCTGGAGATAATAGCCTCTTATTTCCTCGAAATTCTTATGATTATGTATTTGCAAGTACCCCTGTTAGAGGTAATTATACCTTTATAATGACAAAATTCTAATGTGTATATTGACAGCATAATATAAAACAGCAAAAGCATATTGACAGCACAATATATAACAGCAAAAGCAGAATAGCCTGAGAGAAGATTTTACTCTGCAGATGGTAAATAAACTCAACAAAAAGTCAAAGACAAACAGAAAGTGGATTGGGAAGTGGATGGACATAGGAAAGCAAGCTGACTTTTAATGGTCTATATGACATCCTTCTGACACATTTCCAATGTTTACTGTAAGCTCTGTTTTTCAAATGTCATCACTGGAAAATCAGCTTTTTAATGCATTGATTATATTTTGTGGGATGGCAAACAATGTAGACCCTGATTTGACTGCTCCTTCAGGAATCGTCTGATCTGGGTCTACACTGTTTGCATATATCATTTTGTCACAAACCTTGGAAAGCATATAGGACTGAAAATAGTAGGTCTTGATAGTGAACTAATCTTAATCCTTAAAACGCCAAGAAAACCTGCATCTGAAAATGTCGTCTGTTTATGTCGTCTGCTGAATATTCTTGCAAACTTTTCAAACCTAATTTTGCATACAGGCAAACAGTGTAGACGCAGATCAGACTGCTCCTAGAATGACAAAGCAGATGACAATTGTTGTGAATGGCAGTTTAAGGGTTAATTTCGGGTGGTCGTAATAGTGGAATTTTACTGTGTATGACCTCTGGAATTTTCGACTGTAAAAAATCTGAAAATCGCCTGATAATGTAGACCCCTAAATATCCCTGTTTTCACTATATATGATGGGGAAACATGAGGGCACGTGTACTTGCTAATTTATCCCATTTATGCCGAATGGACTCTTCTACCTTCACTCTTCGGACGGGTTCATCTCAAATAAGGGTAAGCTTTTATTATTACCATGTTTGACAGAAATTCCTGTATTTGATGCAAACAGTGCAGACCCTGATCAGACGCCGCGTTCTGCGGCGTCTGATCTGGGTCTACACTGTTTGCCAATGCCCCATTTATGGGACGCTAGGCATATATGGGTTAATGCTGAGCTTGAAAATACTAATAAACATACACTGCAATATAATATATCCGGTTACCAGAGACATGGTGTCCCTTGGATACCGGTACTATAGTTGAACAAGTTTAAATGTTTCTATAAGGACCATCACAAGCGAAAAAGTGTCCTCGAGCATGCGCAAAGTATGCAGATTCACACCACCCTGCACATGCGCAAAGTCATTGAGTACCATCCGGGTATTTGCTCTTCATTGAAACATTCTGTCGTATCTCATGATTTTCTTTTCAGACAGCGAAGGCCCTGATCTGACTGCGCGGATGCGCGGATCTGGGCCTTCGCTGTCTGCATATGCCCGAAGACATGTTTTCGCATGGCACGACCCAATTAATATGTTGCATTGTAAACAAGTTTCAAATTCAACTACCAATCAAATTAATCCAGGAAGAAGTGTATGAAAAACTGACATTAATGCCGGATAAAACTTTCAGCAGATGACATACTGAAATATTTTCTTATTTTTCCCAGAAAACTTTTTTTTTTTTTTTTTTTTTTTGACACGTTTTCGCATGGCGTGGCCACATTAATGAATGACGTTGTAAACAAGTTTCAAATTCAACTACCAATCATACTAATCCAGGAAGAAGTACTGACACTAACACTTAGCCATATCTGCAGACGACACTTATTTGCAGACGACATTTTGAAATATTTTCTTATTTTTCCCCAAAAAAACAGATTTTGATATTTCATGCAAATTGTCTCCATTGGGGACAGTTTGCATGAAATGTCAAGTCCTGTTTTCTAGAAAAAAAAAGGCAAGAAACACATCAGTGTGTTGCCTGCTGAATTCGCCCAGAGAGTGGTAAAGATTCAAAATCATTATAAATTAATGCAGGGCAAAGGTTAACCTATTTAAGCCTAGCATTCCATAAAAAGGGACATTGGCAAACAATGTAGACCCGGATCAGGGTCTACAACGTTTGTGATAAGTTCAGAAATTTCTTAAAAACATGGTAATAATAAAAACTAATCAGGCACACCTTATATAGGCAATGGACCTTCCAGACTAGGTAGAAAGTCCACTAGGCACAAATGACCCAGAGACACAACTGATTAAGAAGCTTCCGGTTGAAGTACCAATCAAATTTAGCCAAATCATATATTTTTTACCTTATTTTTTGTCGACCAGTAAACCTAGCAAAGGAGCAGATAATGTTAACCGTTGTAATCTGGAAATCCCAAAAGGGTAACTGGCAAACAGAGCAGACTTAGATCAGCGGCGTCTGATCAGGGTGTCCACTATTTGCAAATAATTTAGCCATGTTTTATCCTGTAAATATCTAAGTCACATAGCCTGACATCCCTAAACTGAAATTGAAAACTTCAATATATAATGTGGGTGTGGTGGAGTGGGGAGTTTGTTTGTTTGTGTTGAGGTTTTACAGCCCAGTCAACCCTCTGGGGTTTACCTAACCACACTTTAACTGGGCAGGCCTAGTCCTCTAAGCGATTAACAAGAATTGTGCACTTTCTTTCGCCAGAAACTGACAACTGCCCTCCTTGAATCATCGGAATGAAGAGCATGATCGTAGAAAATATGTCATGAACAAATCTCCAGGAAAGAATGTTTCCGACCCGGCGGGCGTCGAACCCGCAACCTCCTGACCACCAGTCGGACGTGCATCCAGCTGAGCCACCGAGGCCAGCGATAGGGAGTTTATTCAGTCATCTGCGCAGTCTGATCAGGGCCTACACAGTCCGCAAACAGATTCATTGGATACCAAAGCAAGTTGCATGGAGAGCAAATGCCCTGATGAGACTTTTTGTATGTGGAGGATCGTGTGAATATGTATAATTTGCGCATGCTCGAAGGAGCTTTTTCGCTTGACGAGGCCCAAGTGATCTGTCCGCCTGATGAAGTCCTTCATTACTGGCTATCCCCATTGCTCCAGGTAATAAAACTCCGGGTCCAGTTGTTCAAAACTAACAATGTCATTAGTTAACGTATCGTTAAAACTTTGAACATTAAATATTGCATATATACTAATATTTTTGCTGAAACAAATGTGAGTAGCTTTTGCATTTGCAAAAGCTACTCATATTTCTTCAGCAAAAATACCTGTGAATTAGATATTGTACTTACTAAAACAGTTAACATTTTGACCACTAACGATCTTGTTAAGCTAACGATGCTTTGAACAACTGCGCCCTGGTGAGCTGAATCTTAGCTGTGTGTCTAATCAGAATCTACCCTGGGTGCACATGTCATAAGACATTTGTACAGGAGACATAACTCTAGATAAATAGGGTTATCAGGTCTATATATTTTCTTATTTTTTCTGTTTAAATATACCCTGTGGATGTATTCATTTATAATAGAAGCACACTGCGTTTCTACGAGGGTCCTGCAAAACGTTTTGCCACTGGGTTCGGATTGCTTCAGTGCTACGTTTTATCAAACATATTTTTATTACAAACCTTCAAAGTATTCTCCCTTTACTGAAACACATTTCTGTAACCTTTTTACCTAGTCGCGAAAAGCAGATAAATAGTCTTCTTTTGGTATCTGTTGGAGGCACTGATAAATAGCGCTGCCAAGAAAACTTCTAGACGTACACTTATTTCCAGAAAGCATTTTCTTAAGCCTTGGAAATAAAAAGAAGTCACAGGGACTCAGGTCAGGTGAATAAGGGGAATGGTTTAAAACTTTCACCTTTTCAGAAGCCAAAACAGACTTAACAACCTCACACTTATGAGAGGAGGCGTTGTCATGTAAAAGGTGGACTCCTGACCATCCTTTGCTTGGTCCCTGTTCCAATGTAACAAGTAAATTGGTCAGTGTATATGACTGCATCTATTTCAATTTGAAATAACTCGGTCAGTTGGAAAGCAATTTGCACGAAATAAACGGGTATCGTTAGCTATACAACATAGCATTCAAGTGCAGTGAAGCATTTTAAAATATACCTGGGATATAACTTAGGAAGCTTATTAGTGACAGAACTTTTTGCACGACCCTCGTATAATGAGTAGACGAAATAAAACAAACATATCAATACTTTTTAGGATGGGAAGAAATGTCATAAATGGTGATATGTGAGAAAAAAGAAACCAACTGTCTGTGGGGTATATGCGAACAGTACAGATGCAGATCAGTCGCACAGTCGCACAGTCTGACAATGACCTTAAAGTTTATTATATACCGATATATTCTACGCAATTTAATATCACGAAAACATACCTATATAATTTTGACCCCCTTAAACCCCGGTTTTTATATGGTAAAACTGGGGTTTACATTATTTTTCTTGTTTTGCTAAAAACATAGATTGTGGGTCCTCGCTAGAAGCACCTCACAGAGGCGGTTCTAACGAGTACATACAATCTATGTTGTGAGCAGGAATATGAAAAATAGAATTTTTATCTGAAAATGTTCCTTTTTTGGTTGTAAAATTGTCAATATATTTGAACAGGCGTCTTTTCTTAACGTAATTCGGTATGTGGATAGCAAATGCTCTGATCAGATTGTGTGGATGCAACGGCTGATTTGGGCCTTTGCTGTCCGCATATAGCCCTAAGGTACTTTTTCACATGTCTCGGATCGTATAATATGCGGCATGCAAGCATTTGGAGGCATCCGGGCGCGGTCAGATGCAGCAAAACAATAAGAGATTTTAAGCCCTCCATGCCGTGTGGTGAGCCTCATGGGATCGTCCGCTGGACCACGGTAGAATTAAGCTGTAGAATTACCCAATTCAAACTGCAACGATTTTGATTGGGAACCTTGTTCACGTTCTAGTAATCCTTGAACCTGAGATTCAGGACTTCTGTTCCCGGATGGAGAAACACAAAAAAAAAAAAGATGAAAACGTGACACAATCTGACCGGGTGGCAATGTACACGTGTCCGTATTATCTCCTATATATAGGCTAGACCGGTAATGTGGTTGGTCATTGACGAGGTGTGATAAACTGAAGACAACATCTGAGCGAGAGAAGCGAAGACGTTATCTAGATACAAAATGGTGAGTCCGTTCATATTTACTGATCCTTACTAGACTACTGTCCTTTCGACACCCTTTTCGCTTAGTGCTTTATTTTTTGCATACTGGGTAATTTAACATGCTTTTTTTTTGTCTGCAGATTTTTTTTTAAATAAGCTTTTCCAAAAACAACAACAAAACCAAAAAAAAAAAAAAAAAAAATAGGAATACTATCAGAGTGCCAAGCAGTTTGGATCCAGAGCAGGCCCGACGTTTTGTTGGGCCTGGCCTGGATCCAAACTGTTTACAAAGGTTATCAGCAGACAACAAAAGTCGCCACTAGCGAGGAAAACGTTGATGAAAATGTTTTGTTCTGACTGACCATATCTTATCAGGAACCATTTGTCTTTTCTGTTTCTGCACGTTGATTTCAAATATTTACTGTAAGATTAATTTTACGGCCAAACAAATGAGACTGGCCTATGTAATTTCTACATTAAATTGGATTTTCGGAAAAAAAATTATCAGGTTTTCTTTCCTTTTTTTTTTTTTTTTTTTTTTTTTTTTTTGCTTTTCTTCACTCATTTTAATTATTGATGCTCCTTTACAATATTGTAAACATTTCAGAAATTTTGAACAAGCTGATCTTGTTGAAAACCTGCGATCAAACTACCTGCCATATCGTTTTTGCATAGTTTGCTGCTATTATTACGATGAAACGAATGGCATTTCTTTTTCTATTTTTTTAAACCATTCAGTAGAAGAAACCGTTTTATTATTATTATTATTATTATTATTATTTTGTACAAAATGTAGTTACGATAAATGATTTTGCATTGAATCATGACAAAACATTGCTAATTGACTTATTCTGAGTAAAGCTCCACGCAAAAAAATGAAAACAAAAAAAACAAAAAAAACACGAAAACATACCTATATAATTTTGACTCCCTCAAACCCCACTTTTATATAGTAAAACTAGAGTTTACAGGGATATACATTTTTTTTTCTTATTTGTGCTTAAATACATAGATTGTGGGTACTCGTTAGTACCGCCTCGGCGAGTAACGAGTACCCACAATCTATGTTTTGAGTAGAAAAAAAAATATCAGAATTTTTACCTGAAAACTTTTAGATTTTGGTGCTGAAATTTTCAATAGATTTCAATAGAGGTGCATTCGTAATGGCCTGTCTGAAATATGTCGAAAGCAGAGTATTCTATGTTTGGTTAGCTTATTTAAGTATCGTCATGGTGTACAAATCACATAAACATTACATATTAAAAAAATAAACAAAGCCATTCTCATTAAGAAAACATGGTTATTCAAATATATTGAGAATTTTGCCACCAAAAAATGAAAGCTTTCGTATAGAAATATCCTATATTTTACATATTTCTGCTGAAAACATAGATTGTGGGTACCCGTTAGAACCGCCTCGGTGAGGCGGTTCTAACGAGTACCCACAGTCTATGTTTTCAGCAGAAATAAGAAAACTAATGTCTACACCTCATCACGAAAACATGCCTATACAATTTTGACCCCCTTAAACCCCACTTTTGTATAGTAAAACTGGGGTTTACAGGGGTATACATTAATTTTCTTATTTCTGCTCAAAAACATAGATTGTGGGTACTCGTTAGAACCGCCTCGCTGAGGCGGTTCTAACGACTACCTGCAATCTATATTTTGAGCAGAAATATGAAAATTATCAGATTTTTTTTTTATCTGAAAATTTTCAGTTCTTTGGAGGTGAAATTTTCTATATATTTGAATAGGCGTGTTTTCGTAATATGTAAACCCCAGTTTTACTGCATAAAAGTGGGGCGTAAGTGGGTCAATATTATATACGCGTGTTTTCGTGATGTATAAAGAATTATATAAGAGACTATCACAGATATAGTTATACAATTAATACACATAAAATTGTATCTATACAAAAAAAAAAAAAAAAAAAAAAAAAACTTACGTTACTTACGTTATAAAATCAGCTTGTAACTCGCATTATCACTGCAACATTAAAACGACGGAAGTAACCAAGACGGAATAAAACGTGGCAAAACTGAAGCGCCCATTCTGCACCCGACTGGGCCCAGGTAGATTCCATGAGCTAATGAGCCCACAAGCTGTTACTTCCTGACTCGTACTTTATAGTCTTGTATAGGAACTTGTATGGTCTAGGGGAATTATATGCCTAGGACAGACGAAGCCCAGAAGTGTGCAGGATGGATACCTATATTCTATGTTCCTCTGGGAACATCCTCAGCTGGAGATCGATGAAACACATCTATGGAACCTTACTTTATATGCCTATCGGCTACAAAGGAGGCAGTAGCGGATGGGGATTCGAAATTTGAATCTCATCCGCTACCGCCTTCTTTTTAGGTATAGAAAGTAAGGGTCCATGGATGTGTTTCATCGATCTCCAGCTGAAGAACGCCGATCGACAAGGGAGATAAAAAAAAAGTTGCACTCCAGCTAATATTGTTTATTTTAAGTGACAGCTAACATTAACCCTGATCCTGCTGAACTCGGATGTGCCCTGCTTATGCAAATACACTGCAATCTCTTTATAACACGGTTCGTTATAAAACATTTTTGGATATAACACGGTTCAAAGATGGATCCCAAAAATGTATGGATTATATTGAAAAATGACCATAAATGGCCATTTTTTCAATATAATCTATACATTTATTTGCTTGGATATCACACGATTGTTTAACTAACACGGTTAATGCTATGGGCTCCAACAATAGTGTTATAAAGAGGTTGTGGTGTAGTGTGAATCCAGATCATTTGGCTTCTAAGTATATCTGGCATTGCACTATTTGATATCAAGTATGTGATTTTTTTTATCAACATCTAATTTGGTGAAAATAAGAAGTGAGCGTGGCATCTTAATTTATCAAGTATGGAAAGGGTAAACATCCTCTAAAGCGTAATGGTTTGCCCGTCCGCTTTGTAAGTCGAAGGCCATAGGTTCGATCCCCGTGTAAGACATACATTTCTCTCAAACCTTTTTATTTATATATATATTTGCTTTTATTTTTTATTTTTATTTTTATTTTATTTTTTTATTTTTTTATTTTTTTTTTTTTTTTTTTTTTTTTTTTGTTTTTTGTTTTGTTTTTGTTTACTGATTATAATCATCCTTGCAATCATAGTTGATATTTTCATTCCATTCCAATCAACCTAGTTTCCGATTTTCGTGAATTTGTGTGTTCTTTGTTTCCAAAGGCAATCTTTTTGAGTTTTGTTTTAGTCATAATCTGGACTGAATCGTATCTTGCCACCTGCTCAGATCTCAAAAAAAAAAAAAAAAAAAAAAAAAAAAAAAAAAAAAGAGAGAGAGAGGGTCTAGTACTATCGGCAGCTGTTATCCTTGATACTATGTAAACGTGAATCGAGGGTTTTTGCAAGGTGCTTCTAATGAGTAACCACAACAATCAATATTTTTTTTTGTTGAAAAATAAATGGATTATCGGAGGCTATGAGATGTTATATGTATGTTTCAGATAAGAGCGTGTATTATATCTGTCTTATTTCTCCACGAAAACATAATTATGTTGTGGTGTATAAGGCGTTCCTTGGCGAGGTGCTTCTAATGAATACCCACAACATGTCTTTTTGTGGAGAAATAAGTCAACTATAAATACACTCTTTTTTGTTGGAAATACACATCATCTGGAGGTCAAAGGTGTTTTATGTATGTTTCAGGTTAGTAACAGCATTGCGGTAGCGGTTATAGTAGCGGTTCTCTGCAGTGTAAACGGAGAACGCTTGAAACGACAGTGGTCTGGACGTCTGACTGAAGGTGGTTATTCGAGTTCCACAGGCTATGGTCATCTTGGCGGAAAGTTCGCTTATAAAGTAAATGACAGGCTCAGTCTAACAGGATCCGGCTGGGCGGATAACAGGGGCAATTATAACGTCGGCGCCGGCTTTACTTGGCGGTTCAAACGAAGTGCTTTGGTAAGGTTTATTACAAACAATCCTCTTTATACCGACATTCGATACAACGAAAAATTTCGTTATAAGGACAATTTGACTGTCACAAAACCTTCACTTAAGAGGCAACAGTTAGTCACAAAATATGCAGGGATATTGTATTTAATACTTTAAAGAAACATATGTTTTGGATATTTGTTAAAATCAACTACGTGAGGTAATTCTAACAAATACCAGAACATGTTTTATGAGGAAATAAGAAAAAAACAAGACCTTTCTTATTTACCAATCCGCTCAATAAGTATTCTGAACAACAGAAAATTCATTTTAATGGCAACGTATTTGGGTACAAATGCTGTCGTTGTAACGAGGGTTCACTGTATGTTATTATAAATATAAAAATGGGGCTTAAGGGTGTCAAAATTATATAGGCATATCATCACGAAAACATGCCTATATATTTTTACCCCCTTAAACCCCACTTTTATTTAGTAAAACTGGGGTTTACAGGGGTATGCATTATTTTTCTTATTTCTGCTCAAAAACATAGATTGTGGGTACTCGTTAGAACCGCCTTGCCGAGGCGGTTCTAACGAGTACCTACAATCTATGTTTTGAGCATAAATATTAAAAATGTCAGAGTTTCTTATCTGAAAATTTTCAGTTTTTGGAGGGAAAGTTTCCATATTTTTGAATAGGCGTGTTTTCGTAATGTTTTCGTGATAGACTGAATACATAAGGTTGACTTTCCGCCATTGTTAACAAGGGAAACAACTTTAATAACTTCCTGTTTGTTTTTCTGCACACTAATGCCCTGCTGAAAAAGGGTCTACTCTAAAAGAATAAAACTTGGCTTTTGAAGGATTGTGTTGGGATTTAACGACACGTCAAAACTTGTGGGTCATTTTGTGTCGTCTCCCAGAGAAAGGGAGAGAAGAGACAGAAAAAATAGTAGAGGAGGGACAGGAAAGAAAGAAGAACAGGAATGAAAGTGAAGAAACAGAAGAAATAAAAACATCTCCCCTCTACCCTTAGCTGCTACAAGGATAGCAGGGCAAGCGACTATAAGCTAATATCAGTTGGACGCCCTGGTGACATAGGATACACGATACCTTCGCCACACCCGTCCCAAGGGGATCTTTTACAGTTGTCCCCTTTTCAGAAGTACCAAATGTTTTCCTTTTAGAGATAGGCCCCTTTTTCAGAAGGGACCAAATCAATTTTGACGGAGTTGTCCCTCTTGAAAGCGTATCTGTTCCCCTTCAGATTAACTTTTCAGCCCACCAGTTGTAAATATAGTAAACCTGGGGTTTACAGGGTATATACTCGTATGTACATTATTTTTCTTATTTCTGCTCAAAACATAGATTGTGGGTACTCGTTAGAACCGCCTCGGCGAGGCGGTTCTAACGAGTACCCACAATTTTTGTTTTGAGCAGAAATAGGAAAAATATCAGAATTTTTTTTTCTGAAAATTTTCATTTTTTGAGATAAATTTTCAGTATATTTGAATAGGCATGTTTTTGTAATGCAACTTAAACTATAGTTTTGGGGCAACGGCAGCCCAGATCAGACTGACATCTACAGCCATCTGACAAAGCTTTGCCCTCCCACAGAATCAGCGGATACCGCACAATGTACAGACAGACAGAGGTCCTTGATCAGACTGCTAGGATGCAAAATCTGATCTGGGTCATCGTCATTACGTAAGGCCATTTTTTCTTATATAGCGTATCAAATAATTTTGATTTACAGATACTTAATCTCAATATCTGCATTTCTTTGTGTTGCGGTTTTACGGCCCAGTCAACCCATTAGGGTCATGTCGAGCGCGGTCAGTTTACCTAACCACACTTTCTCCAGGACTGACTTAGTCCTTTAAATGGTTAACCAGCACTTGTGCATATTTTTTCGCCTGAAACTAACCCCAGTATCAGCATAAACATGTAACCAAGGAGCTGAAAGCTTATTTAGCTATTCTCCTTATAATTTCATTGATTTAGTTGAAGTTTTGCGGCCCAGTCAACCCACGAGGTTCATGGTCGGGCGCGGTCAATTTACCTAACCACACTTTTCCTAGACAAACTTAGTCCCCTATCTGTAATACATATCTATCAATAATACATATTGTACAAGTAATTATAGTATAAATGTCGTATTCAATCTAATTACCATACAAACTTCTAAAATCGCACAGTTAAGCAGCTTCGTAACCTTCAGATTATAAGGCTTGTATCTACTTCTTTATAGAAGAAAATGTTGTTGGTACTCATTTGAATTGCCTCGACAAGTCGAGGCAATTCAAATGAGTGCCAACAACATATGCTTTTTATGAAAATTTCAGAAAAATATTGCGTAAGTATCATTAGATACACCCTCTTGAAGTTCTCTGCTGATCTGTCTTTAAAGTTTGCCCGTATCAGGAGGAACTGTTACTGCAAGTTTTTTTCTAGTGATTTAAAAAAAAACAAAAAAAAACTAAAGCGCACAGTGCAGTAATTAGGGTGAATACGGTATTTCGGGGATGGTTAACTCTTACCGTGATATAGGCAAATTCAGCAGACGACAAGCTTGTGATATTTTTCTTATATTTCAAATGCATGGATTTTCAGATCCTGTTTTCCAGGAAAAATAAATATTTAAAAATGTCGGTTGCTGAAATTATTACCCAACATGCAAAGTATTAAAACATAATACAAAATAGTGTAACGTTACATTGTAATATCCAGCAGCCATTTTTCGCTGACTCTTGCACTTCGCACTCTACTGAAATAAAATGTAACAACATTCGTATTTAGAGGAAAATATAAATTTTAGTAGTATAGTCTTTTTTTTCCGTGCCTCGGGAAGGCTGTGCTTCGTGACTGTGGACGTCATTCATATTATTAATGTTATTTTTTCTATCTTTCAGCGCTCTTCGTCAGTCATATATTTGGTGTTATTTTTTTCTATCTTTCAGCCACAAGAGCGCTTCCATCTGCGTATTGAGGCAAGCCCATGCGACTTCAATGCTTATGACGCAAATGGCGACGGGGTAATCACAGAGAAGGAGCTAAGCATGCTTTTCCCGGACACCAAACTTGCCGAAGCTTTGCTCAGGGACTTCGACAGCACAGGTACATGTATGAAACAATGAAAAATAGACTGAAAGGAATTTTCCTGTTTCCGCAGAATGTTAGCCTGGAAACGATTGACAAATAAACGCTTTACACAATAGGTAAAACATTCAGCTGACGATACTTTAATATATTTTCATATTTTCCTCAGAAAAAATAGGCTTTGACATTCCGTGCAAAGTGTTCCGTTATGGGAAATATTTTGCATGAAATGTCAAAGCCAATTTTCGTAGGGAACAAAAATAAGAAAAATATTGTCAATGGGTCGTCTTCTTAATTTGACCAGAGCGTAGTAAAGGTTAAATTGTGTTATGCATACAAAACTATTTCGAAGCCATAACAGTTTGATATATGTAGAATGAATAAAAATAGCGCAATTCATTTTAGGTGAATGAACACACCTGGCGCCTTTTCATCCATTTTTTAACAAGGGTGATAATTTCCTAATTGCTTTCTTGTACACCAATCCCTTTCTGTAAAAGGGATCTGCTCTAAAACGAAGGAATTCGCCTTACTTAAACACGCCTATTCAAATATCCTGAAAATTTTACCACCAAAAAAAAAGAAAATTTTCGGATAAAACAAATTCTGATGCTTTTCTTATTTCTGCTCAAAACAGAGATTAGAACCTCGACGAGGCGGTTCTAACGAGTACCCACAATCTGTGTTTTTGAGCAGAAATAAGAAAAATAATGTATACCCCTGTAAACCCCAGTTTTACTATATAAACGTGGGGTTTAAGGTGGGTCAAAATTATATAGGCATGTTTTCGTGATGGCTCCGCTTGGACCACCAATTTTGACAATTACCTCCCCTGAAAGTGCATTTATCCCCCTTTAGCATGTGTTATTTATTGCAGTGCGAGCCCTAAAAGCACTAATTATAACTACAACAGACGGCATTTTGAAATATGCTTTCTTTATTTTTTTTCAGAGAAAATAAGGCTTCATATTTCACGTGAATTGTCTGCTAGGCAGACAATTCACATGATATGTCTAGTCTTATTTTCCCTGATAAATAAGAAAATCTGTTTTAGAATGACGCCTTCTTCAAATTTGCCCAGCGCTTGAAGAGTTAATGATACTTACGACACAAGTAGGCCCGTATTTAAGAAATTGCAGATAAAATCGACAACCAAACAGGCAAATATCGTTTTGGGTGTTTTGACACTTTTGACAGAGTACCGTATTTACCGTACATATTCGGACAGACAGGCCTGAGCAAACCGTGTAGACCCAGATAAGACGCCGCACAACGCGGCGTCTCATCAGGGTCTACACTGTTTGCCACTCATCCAGCAATTTTTATACACAACATCTGGTAGTAAATTGTACTTTTAGAACAAATATGGTAAGGAGTTGAAGTGTCCGAATAATTAAGGTAAATACGCTAAGCAAGAAAATTGGACATTTATAACCGGGTACGATACATAGAATGCTAAGGAGTTGATCAATACTATATACACGAGTCGCAACGTAAGAAAGAAAACACGTGCAAAGAAAAAGAAGAGTCAGCGTGTACGTCCTCAATATAGGTCACTGTGACTTACATTTCATACTTATAGCGAGCTCGCTACCGAATGTGGCCGACAGGCCGAAGGCCTGTGCAAGCAAGCTCTTCACACACGTAATATTAAATTCAACAAGAAGCGTACATACGTTTCGTTGCCGTCAAACCAAACCAGAAATAAACATTTTGTTTGCAGTTTGTCGGGTTCTCAATTAATGTGGTAGATATATTTGTATTTGCCGGGACTAACTAGGAAAATCCGGTACCAGAGTCCGGTACCAGAATTTTAACGGTATAGTTTGGGTAGTACACTTTGATGTTACTCTATAGACCCTTAAAGTTAAGATGTGTATGAAGAATTCTTACCTCTGCCATTCATTACTGATATAGGGAGCTCTATACAGAACCTGATTATCTACGGAAAACCCAGGACAAAGTTGTTTTTTTTTCTCTAAACTACTGGGCGAAGCATAGTCCATTGCGAGCTTGCCTATAGGCATTGCCTCTGTTCATATTATAGTCATATACAGTCACTGGTCATTATATTTTTGGATTACCATGAAACTTGATATTTTGCTGTCAGTCTTCAATGAGCTTTATCATTTATTGTGTTCTAAGCGTAGAACAAGTTTTTGGGAAAGCTAGTACTTATTATCTTTTACGGATGAGACCATATAGATAACTCGTGCGTACCTTTGATAGTTTCCTGTTCTTGTCTTTATATAGCAACTACTAAACTCATCCCAGTCGGCACACTGTGTTTATACAATATCGTATCAACGTCGATGCAACGTCATGGCGTTGATGCTACGTTGTCTTTTAAACTGACTCCTGTTTTAATCTAGGTATGCAGACCGTATGTACTTATGTACTTTGTGATAATTGGCTCTAAGATTTCATGCATTTTTTCCGTGCTGTTTTCGATGAAGAATGTATACGTGTACGTGTTATATATATATATATATATATATATATATATATATATATATATATATATATATATATATATATATATATATATATATGCGTGCGTGCGTGCGCGCGCGCGTGTTTGTGTGTTTCGGATTTTGTTTCTTGTTAGTTTGATGTCTTCTATACAATAGCTACACCAGCTATAGCTGTTTTATTATTATTATTATTATTATTACCTCTGCATTTTTTTTTTATTTCAGGTGATGAAACCATTTCCCCTGAGGAATTCTTTCTTCGAGCTCCACAGCTTATAGTGGGTTGTAACCTCATTGCACCACCCGAACAAACGGACGAAGAGTGAAGGAATATTGACTTCAACTGACAGTGTTTAACCCTTTCAACCCTGAGTTTCTTAAGTGGTCTCTTCCAGCCTTAAATTTTGACGTCAACTGACACAAATAGTTTATTCAGTGTAAAACCAAAAACAGAGTGGCAAACATAGTGTAAATCCTGATGAGACGGCTCGTTACGGGCCGTCTCATCTGGAACTGCATTGTTTGCACGGGTATCTTTTTGGTGTGCCCGGTTAAAAGGGTTAAGACTAAAAAAAACTGTATAGAAAATAAACATATGAAATGATCTACTTTGTTTATTTTTATTGTCTCACTAACTGTACTTACAAGAGTAGCTGGGGTACAGCATGTGCTACAGGACTGTATGAGCGCCCAGCGAAGACTCAGATCAGCCTGCGCATCCACCAAGGATTCAAAGCGACTTCAGGCGGACAGCGAAGAATCCGATCAGCCTGCGCTGGTCTGTGTCTTCCCTAGGCGCATATGCAACCTTGTATGAACTGCTGTGTCCCGGCTTAACTGTTATATGGTATGTATGTTTCTATCCCTAAGGTCATGTCGTTAAACCGTATTTAGCCTAAATATTGGGACACGTTTTAATCATTACTTTACTTATCCTAAACTCTGAACAACTCAATTTGATTTACTGTTAGTGTGTTTACAAACTGCTCGATCAGGGACAAATGATGTGGAAAAAAAGAAGAGAAATACGTTACTTAATGCTACTTCTTATTTCTTCACAAAACATATATGTTGAAGATGCCAATCTGAATCGCTTTCGATGAGTACGGGTCCTCAACATATACGTTGTGTAAAAAAACAACGACAACAAAAAAAAACATACAAAAGTGGCGGCATACGAAAAAAAGGACCTTATTATTTCCGGTTTATGGTTCTTTAAATGCTCATTCGCAGTCTCCCTGAATCATCTTCTAGGTCCCTACTACATGTCTGCGAAAAGTAAAGGCTCTGGCAAGGCTGCGCTTATGCGCAGGCTTGCCCGAGCCTTTGCTGGTCGCCTATGTGTATGTACCCTTTTTCATGTGATGGTTCAAATAGTTTTTGGCTGAATCAACCCATATCGCTTGAATATGCAGATGACTTGTAATTACTGTTTCTGGGCACTGAAAAATATGTGCGGAATATGTGCGGAATATGAGCGGAATATATGCGGAATATGCGCGGAATATACGCGGAATATATGCGGAATATGCGCGGAATATATGCGGAATATGTGCGGAATATATGTGGAATATGCGCGGAATATATGCGGAATATACTCGGAATATGCGCGTAGGAGCAATTTCTCCCCTTTTCCACGATGTTTTAAATATATATCACTAACTTTAAGAGTCGAATTGCATATGCATTTGTTAAATGTGGCTGCTCGATTCATTTTTCCCTAAATTCTGCAAATCTGATGTATCGAGGTACGGATATCTCGAAGTATTTCAGAGAGTCCCTTGAAATTCGAGATAACGAGAGTCGATTGTAGTACACATCTCCCGAAATAAATAGAAGCAAAGCAATCAGCTATCTCTTCCCCAGCAGGGTGACAACAGTGGCCGACATCAACCACCACACACCGATTAGACAACGGACTGGTCAAAACATAAAAATAAGAGCCATAAGGACACATAAAGAATAAACCAACACTCAGCAAACTCACAACGTCGCAACAACATCCTAGACACCTTAACTCTTTGCCTCGCCTTGCCGCACTTGTCTTAAACTTGAACAGAACTTAGAAATGCTGATAACCTGTAAAGGTTACATTCATAGATTAGAGGCCTACAAAGGGTCTGAACTAATGGCACAAAGTGGCACTACAAAACGATACCCCATCAAACATATAAGGCTCAAAGCAAAACTGTGACAGAAATACACCTTGGAACGTTCAACAATAGTAAAGGGCAAACGAACACACTTTCAAAGAGCGGCAAATCGGTTTAACTGGTTCTGCCCCTTTTGAAAATGGGTCCGCTCTAAAATGAGTAGATCCTTTTTCAGACGGGAATTATTTTGTAAGCAAGCAAACAGGATTTAATGTGAATTGTCTCCCCTGGCGGAAATGACGGACATTCTGCCAAAAGTGAATCCAGCTTCCTTAAAACTACAGTCGAACCTCAATAACTCGAACATCTTTGGGACCGTGTAGATTTGTTCTAGACATGGGTAGTTCGAGCCACTGAGGGTTAATCACAACGCCAGGTCAGGTGGCAAATGGATATAATTTAGGGATGTCTTTTCGATCTTCTATATAATAATGGTATGTTGAGTGTACTCATTAGAATGGCCTCGATGAGCCGTTTCTAATGAGCACATTCAACATATATTTCATGATCAACTAGAAAATTTTTACTAAAATATCCATAAATATTTGCTTTCTTGGGCTATCAAGATTATTTCTTACGGACTAAAAAGCGAGTTCGAATTAGCTACAAACTACAAACCACGTCAATTTGACTACCATTTAAAGTATCAAATAGCGAGGTTTCAATCTTAACCCATTTATGTCAAGTGGATTCTTCTACCTCAATTCTTTGGATAGATCCATTTCCAACAGAAGGGGTATCTGGTTAGTTTATATTGGTAGGATGTTTTCTAGAAATTTCTATACTGAATGCAAACAGTGTAGACCCTGATCAAACGCCGCGTTGCTCTGGGTCTACACTGTTTGCCTATGTCCCTTTCGTAGGACGCTAGGCATAAAGGGATATAGACGACAGATAAAGCATCACGAAAACATGCCTACATAATTTTCACCCTCTTCATACCCCACTTTTATATTGTGAAACTGTGGTTTACAGGGGTATGCATTAGTTTTCTTATTTCTGTTTAAAAACATCAATTGTGGGCACGCGTTAGAACCGCCTCGCCGAAGCGGTTCTAACGAATACCCACAATCTAAGTTTTGAGCAGAAATGTGGAGAATATTAGATTTTTTTAAATCTGAAAACTTTCATTTTTTTTATTTTTTTTTTTTTTTTTTTTTTTTTTTTTGGTGGTAAATTTTTCAGTATATTTGAATAGGTATTTTTTCGTAATGTCAGCCAAAAAAATAGTATAGAGGTTTAGAGGTTGGCCAAGAAGAGCCACAATCAAAGAACAAAAGCTTACCAATGATACTAAGATGAAGGGCAATGAAACCACGACATCAAACACACTAACCACACATCAAAGAAAGACAAAGCTAGCAGCTCACTGTTACCCAATGCTAGAGCCACTTAACATACCAATACGACATCGAACTGTGCAAGACGCGAAAAACAAAAGCCCAGCAACAGGCCTTGTAAACTGGTTTGGGATTGAAACGTGTACTTTATTAAAATAGAATCCACACAGATTGCATTTGCCGGAAGCAAAGAACACATAAAAGAAAGAAAATCAGAAACAGTCGACTCTGGTTATCTCGAAATCAAAGGGACTCTATGAAACACTTCGAGATATGCATACTTCGACATATCAGATTTGCGGAACTGAGGAAAACAAATAATCGTACAACCACCTTTAACAGAATGAATATGTAATTCGACTCCTAAGTTTGAGATATATTGAAAATATTGTGGAAAAGAAGAGAAATTAGGAGCAATTTCTCCTTTTTTCAACTGTTACAATATTTTGTTGCCTGTTGGTTGATCTCTGTGTTAAAACAGGGATCAGATTTTCACTTCGAGAAGCGGTTATTCGAGATAAGCGAGGTTGAGATAACGAGAGTCGACTGTACTCTGCTTTATTGAGATTCAGCATATGACGGCAATGCGGTTACATTTGTAGCATGTCTGCATCAGCTTAAACCATTTATGCCTTGCGTCCCATTAAAGGGACATTGGCAAACAGTGCAGACCCTGATCAGACGCCGCAGAATGTGGCGTCTGATCAGGGTATACATTGTTTGCTTTAAGTACGAGAATTTCATTAAAACATGGTAATAATATAAACTAACCAGACACCCCTTTCATTGGAAATGGACCGTTCCAAAGAGTTAAGGCAGAAGAATCCATGCGATATAAATGGGTTAAGCGGAACTAGATTTCCCAAGTTACCAGAATGGGAGGAAGGATCCCAGCGTGATCTAGCCTTCATTAACCACTTGTCTCGCCATGGTGCAACCTAAATGTAGGCACGAATCTAAAGAATTGGATCTCTCTTATCTACACTAAAGTACAACAATTACTGCAAAAACAAATCAAACGATAGGGGAAATATTCCCTTGAAGTACTGATGTGACCAGAAATTCATTTTATCTCTGACGATTGCAAATATCAAGTTGGTATCGGCAACCAAATGGCACAGTCGAAGACTTCCAGTTGGATCGAGGCCAGCTTGATCAGATTAAATCCCAGCATAAGGGTAGAAACCTCCCATAATTCCATGTTCCAGGTGCCTTTCACTTCAGAGAAACTGTCTGTCCTGAAAGGCTTACCCAATCGGGTCTCATGCTGAGTTAGTCCGAAGGACAAATGTTACTAGACATTATGGACGACCATGGCTTGAAACAAATAATACACTTTCCTACTCGTGATAAAAAAATACCTCGGACTTGATTCTTTCCTCGTCACCTGATCAATTTCAGGATATTCACTCCTTAGATAAGCTTAGTGATCACGATTGTTTCAAGATTGGAGTTGCAAAATCAGACTCTGAAAGAGCATAGGAACTAGTTGGTTAATTCAGTGATGTGTTCAATAAAACTGAGTAAGAGGCGGTTCCGGCAACTGATAGATCGGCCCCTTTCATGGATAGTATTGTTGTGTCATCGGAGAGAGTAATCAAGTTAGACAGGCAACATGCATTTAGTAAAAGGTACAGTTGTGAAGCTCAGCTGACCACTATTATACAGTCGACTCTCGTTATCTCGAATTCCAAGGGACGCACTGAAACACTTCGAGAGATCCGTACCTCGACATATCAGAGATGAGAAAGTGAGGAAAACAATAAATTGAACAACCATATTTAACAAACGGATATGTAATTTGACTCCTGAAGTTAGAAATATATATATATATATATATATATATATATATATATATGTTGAGAGTTGATCATTAACAGTGCAAATAATTTGTTTACCTGAGGCCTTTCGGCTTTCGCCTTCTTCAGAGGTTTTCTATTTTAAACAAAAGACATAAAAATGTAAAATTTACGAATAAAAGATTGTGCCCTTTTCGGGCCCATGTTATCTAGCCCGCTGCGACTTAATAACTGAGCGTGTTTAGATATATGTGAAATGTAAACAATACGCGTAAACACAACGTGCAAAAAGTAGAAAGTTTATCTTCAAAACGTATAAAGCTTATCTTTACTATCAACACCACTGTGTCCATATACGCAATGTATACGATGCACATAAACCCTACACCAAAAGGGATATACACCAAACTGAGTGTTTTACACCAATACATAAGGCAAATGGGCCCAACTTGCGTAAAATCATATGAACAAAACATACCACATAAACTGTCGCATGCCCTGACTTAGGAACGATGATTCCCTCTACTGGTCGCCCTTGTTGATCCCATATGGCCGTAGAGTGTTCAGACGTCGGATCCAATAGCTCTCTCTTGCTTTCCTGGTTCGATCCGTCCACTCCGGGTTATGGTCTAAGCAACAAAGGGTGGCGTGGTCGAGGAAATCATGCTCCGGTGAACAGAAATGTTCTGCGACAGGAGACCTCTCGAACCGCTTGTGTTTCCAATCATCTCGGTGGCCGTTCATCCGTTGGTTCATATGATCACCGGTTTCACCAACATATTGCTTTCCACACTTGGTGCATGTAATAAGGTAGACAACATTGGTTGTCTTACAACTGGTGTTGCACCTAAGCTTGATTATTGCCCCAGACGCTGACTTCGCGATCTGCGTGGGGGTTATCATTTTGCAGGTTTTGCATCTTGCTTTGCCGCACGGTCGTGTCTCCCCAAGTGGTTCATCATCACGCATGTCTGGTTTGAGCTTGGCACGTACAAGAAGATCCCGCAGACTCTTGGGTCTTCTGTAGGCCATGGTCGGTCTTTCTGTAAAGATCTCGCTCAAAGTGCTGGATGACTCAATGATGGGCCAATGTTTGTTAACTATTTCCCTTACTTTTGGCAAGTCTGGGTGATATGTCAACACGAAGGGGAGAACGTTCGACTCGGATTTAAGCCTGTAAGAAAGTAAGTCTTCTCTCTTTTGTTGCCGTGCTCTCTCAATGGCAAGTGAAATTTCCTGTTTCTGATAACCCCGTTTGCAGAGGTGGTCAGTCAGTTCTCTTGCTCTTGATTCAAAGGTGTCCGAATCAGAGCAGATACGTCTGAGGCGAAGTGCAAGGCTGTAAGGAATATTTTTGCAGCAGTGTTTCGGGTGGCAACTTGTGGGTAGGAGATACTGGTGTGTATCTGTCGGTTTTGTATACAGATCAACAGATATTGTATCGCCCACAAGACTTGATTTAGTGTCAAGAAATACGTGCTGCTCAGTTGAAATTTCAGCCGTGAACTTTATGCTCGGGTGGAAGTTGTTGGCCTCATCGAGGAAAGCTGTCAAAGCCTCGCGGCCGTGCGACCACTTCATGTCAATATCGTCAATGAACCTTAGCCATGAAAATGGTCTCAGGGCCACCGACTTCAACAGCTGTCCCTCGAGACGACCCATGAAAATGTTGGCGTATGCAGGTGCCATTTTGGTACCCATAGCAGTGCCTTGGACCTGGAGATAATGTTTCCCGTTGAACTCAAAGTTATTGCATTTGAGTATGAGGGTCAGAAGTTTGACCAGAGTCTGTGTAGGTGGGTCCTTGACTTTTCTTTCCTCCCAAACTTCCTCGCATGCCTGGATACCATCTTGATGGGGAATATTGGTATAGAGGGAAGTGACATCCATGGAAACAAGGAGGGTGTCGGGTGGAAATGGGGCCTGGGCATCTTGCTTCCTCAGGAAATCTGTTGTGTCCTTTAAGTAGGACGGCAGATTTTGAACATGAGGTTGAAGATGCAAATCAACAAACTCTGATATCTTTTCCGTGGGATGGCCATTGGCAGAAACTATGGGGCGACCCGGGTTGCCGGCTTTGTGTATTTTGGGGAGGAGATAGAATCTGCCTGCTTTAGGCTGGTCAATAAGCAGGTAATTTCTGTTCTTCTCGCTTATATGGCCTTCATCTAGCATTTCATTGATCGCTTCAGACACTTCTTTGGCGAATTCGGGTGTGGGGTCATGATCTAGAAGTTTATAGTAGGTGGAGTCTCCTAGTTGTCTCTCAGCCTCTGAGATGTAATGATCTCTATCCATGACAACAACCGCAGAACCCTTGTCAGCAGGTTTTATGATGATCTCTTGTCTATTTTGAAGATCATAGAGAGCACTGCGTTCGGATTTCGTGAGGTTGTCATGTTTGGGCTTCGAGGGCTTGTGTGACGCTATGTCAGACTCCACACTGCTAATAAACGTCTCCAGATCAGGACCTTGTTTTTGAGGTTGCCAATCGCTTTTAGGTACAAAATTTGGATATTTCTCCGACGAGCGGTTAGTGTCATCACGATCATTGAAGTGTGATTTGAGACGCATGCGTCTGCTGAAGACCTTGGTGTCATGTAACAGGTTTCCTCTGTCATAACTTTTTGGGCGGGGGCAGAAACCTAGACCTTTGGATAAGAGACGATTTTCCGATTCGGTAAGGTCTACGCTTGAGAGGTTGACGACAGGGGTGTCGTTTGCAGTTTTACTAGTTTCCTCTCGTCTCTGTCGACGGACAAAGCGTCTGTTTCTAGGTTTCTTGCACATGAAGGAATGACCGGTTGGAGGGTCAACAACATGATCGACACCTAAGGCTTTCAGCTTTTTTTGACGCTTTTTAAGCAAGCGTGTCTCCTTCCTTTCTGGATCCAGTGCTACCAAAAAGATTTTTTGTTAGATGTTATGCTCCTTTTCCCAACTTATATATATATATATATATATATATATATATATATATATATATATATATATATATATATATATATATATATATATATATATATATATATATATATAATAATAATAATAATAATGTGGAAAAGACCTGTTGTCATAGTTTCATGTTAAAACAGGGACCAGATTTTTCACTTCGAGATAAGCAGTAATTCGAAATAAACGAGTTCGAGATAACGAGGTTCGACAGGTTGACACGTTTATTCTGGATTTCGAGAAGGCCTTTGACACATCCTTTCTGTAAATGAAGATACCACCAAGAAAAGCCAAACGCACGAATCACAGGACAGATGTCACACAATGTCAAAACAACGTCGATTAAATGTTGATTCAACGTCTTGACGTTGATTCAACGTCGAATCGACGTTGTTTAAACATTGTGTGCCTACTGGGAGCCTTCCCCAGGACCCGAAAGAAACTAATAAACACACATGTCGTAACACGTCGGCGAGGTGGTTCTAACGAGTACAAACAAACCATGTTTTTGAGCAGAAATAAGAAAAAAATAATTTATACCCCTTTAAACTCCAGTTTTATTGTATAAAAGTGGAGTTGAAGGGGATAAAAACTATATAGGCGTGTTTGCGAGCAGCCTGAGTGGGGGGGTGGGGGGGGGGGGGGGGGGGCGGGGAAGATTAGTTTTCTGCAAAACTGGCCTGTTCTAGGTATTTCCAAAATGCCCTTGTTTGTACTTGGCAGCTAAGTATGCATTATATCCTCTATGTATGTCATCCAGACGTTATATCATAAAAAAATAACTTTATCGTACTTTAGCGTTAAGGAGTAATTAATCTGTTTCTCAATGTATACTCCTTAACACATAACATGCTGGGTAACAAATTCAGCAGACGAACCTCTGGAATATTTATCTTATTTTCCGTAGAAAATAGGTTTGGCGTTTTATGCAACTTGTTTCCGAAGGAGAGGACATTTTCCATGGAATGTCAAAGCCTCTCTTCTGCGAATAAAAAAGAGAAAAAATGTCATTCAATTGCCATACGCTGAATTAGCACAGAGAGTAGCAATGATTAAATGCAGCAGACGACATTTGTTAAATATTTGTTTCTATAATTTTGCAGAGAAACTGGTGCTTGAGATTTTTATGTGAATCGTCTGCCAGCAAGAAATTGCAAGGCTTACTTTGTCCTAATATAGTTTTAAAAAATAGATACCGTCTATTTCATTTTCTCTGAAATAATTTTTAAAAAAATGCATTTTAATAAAATGTCGTCTGTTACACTTTTGACTGGCTTTTTAAAGATTAATTTTGTAATTTTATGTATATAAAACAGACAGAAACAGGATGTTGTTAAATCATTAAATGTGGTGCTGGTAAAAGATATCGTATGGCAAATATTAATATAGTTAATATTCATTTTGAAAATAGCACAGTCATGTAATATGACGAGGCCGGGCGACAATCTGGTTCGCACTATTCCCAGATACCAAGTGTAACCTTGACAGCGCGGAGACAAAATTTGTAGCAGACGCCATACGGAAATTGTTATTTATTATTTTCATTTTTCAGAGAAAATGTATTTACATTTCACGGGAATCGTCGGCTGACGATTCACATAAAAAATCAAAACTTGTTTTCTCTGAAAAAAAAGAAAAAAAATGTCTGCTGCAGTTGTGTTTGGCGCTTTATGTGTTAATATAAGGTAAAGGTGCTCCCGGATTTCAGACTGTGCTGGGCCACCTACATGTTTTAGCACAATAATGCAAACTGCAGCTTAGATTGTGTGTCAAAATATATTATAAACATATGTACTTTTAAACATATGTACTTACACTGACAGTTCAGTCAAAGCTCAGCATGTTGGTTACAACTTCTGCAGATAATTTGATAATGTTTTTCTTATTTTTCCCGGAGGATAGTGTCTGACATTTTTTGCAAAATGCCTCCTTTCGAAGACAGTTTGCATGAGGTGTCGGGACCTGTTTCCGGAGAGTGGCGTGTCGTTTGCTGAAAAATTTACCCGGAGCGTGGGGTGTTGTGGTGTGCAGCATATTAAGATTATATTCCAGGCTCGAATATGGTTAACATCTTCACTGACTGCAGGAGTTAAATCATTTTAAAATGTAAATTTTCAGCACTTCTGTACCTACTCGTACTTCACAAAGCTTAAATTGTAATACATTACGAAACCAAACCTATTCAAATATACTAAGCATTTTACCACCAAAAAAAAAAAAGAAAATTTTCAGATAAAAATTATGATAATTTTCTTGTTTCTGCTCAAAAACACAGATTGTGGGTACTCGTTAGAACCGCCACAATCTATGTTTTGAGCAGAAATAAGAAAAATAATACATACCACTGTAAACCCCAGTTTTACTATATAAAAGTGGGGTTTAAGGGGGTCAACTTTATATAGTCATGTTTTCGTGATGAAGAAACATATACTTGTACCGATCTAAATGCATCCAGTACATTCCACTTGAGAGTTCAGTTGAGACAGTTTTTCTCGTCATGTTCATACATATGTCCACGCATACGACTGCACAGACACGCACAAACCATAAAACACACGCTTCCATTCTGTGTCTTAAAATCAGCATGCTTAGCACTTGAATTAAATACATTACTATTGTTGTTAATAGGGCTAGTACATTACGAAAACGTGCCTATTCAAATATACTGAAAATTTTACCACCAAAAAAAAAATTTCAGATAAAAATTCTATTATTTTTCATATTTCTACTTAAAACATAGATTGTGGGTACTCGTTAGAACCGCCTCGATGAGGCGGTTCTAACAAGTACCCACAATCTATGTTTTTGAGCAGAAATAAGAAAAATACTATATAAAAGTGGGGTTTAAAGGGGTCAAAATTATATAGGCATGTTTTCGTGATGTCTATTGAAATGTACAGTACTGTTACGTATCTTAGTACGCACTGTCATGCTACTTGTGATTTTTTCATTATTATTTTACTTTCTCAAAGTTCTATAAGTTTGATTATCACCACGAGTTAGGTTTCAAACGCATAGATATACGAGTACGAAATTGTGACGCTTCACGAGATGGCTGGGCCAGTTGGATGCGACGTCGTCGGTAACAGACGGCTTCATGGTGGCGCTGTCGCTGGACTCGCATGTCACTCAGGTCCATTGTGGTATTTTTTTCCTTAGACAATTTCTAAAGCTATAACTTTACATTGACAATGTCATTTTTCAGCGACCGCATAGCTCCTACGTCATTTATCCTGGCGGATCTTGCAGACAACGCCGCGGCTCAGCAGGCCTGGGGATCTCGTGGAGGGTCAAATTCATTACTTATGCCCTTACACAAAAGAACCAAGTTAACATGCGCGGTGTTGATGCCGCGTCTTATCATCGTCTGTTCGACGCCACGGCGTCGTCGACGCTGGTTGGATGGGTAACGGGTCGTTTTGCCCGTGAGTCGTTTCGCCCGTAAGTCGTTTCGCCCTGGGTCGTTTCGCCCTAGGTCGATTTACCCCTTGGGTCGTTTCGCCCCAATTTAGTGGGTCGTTTCGCCCATAATTTCATTAAGGCCCAATGGATTGAGGTAAGGTATGGTTTGATATATAAAGGTGTCGAGGAAGGTATGGGGAGTCGGTGTTCATTTGGTTATAGCTCTGGCCTGTTTATTCAGTATGTATTGCTTATGAGCTTTATATTGTAATATCCTCGTTTGGTGCAGCTGGACAGCAGTCAGCATATAAAAGCATTTTTGAAAACAAAAAGGACTTGGTGCATAAAATGTTTGGGGCTCATTTAGCCTTTCTGGTATGTCGGCCGCCGTTCGCCGAAAAAGACAAAAACTTTACGCACCGCTTTTAATTAACGATCATGATTATTCACACATCGGTTATTGTATGATTATAAGTGTGAAAGGATTACCGTTGTGGATTACCGCCTTTGTCAAAGTAAATGACAAAGCAATTAACGTACACTTGTTTTCACACTTAACCAATTATTTTACTTCTTCGTTCGTCTGTCATTACTGACAATGACCAATCCTAATCAACTGTGTGATGTGTTATTATTTGTGTGTTCTAAGATGGCTGGTGAGACCAATCTTAGCTCTAAACTGCCTGTTGCAGATAGAGCAAGAGAGGTCTGAGGCAGAAAGCTCTGTTGGTGATGCCTTAGCTCTGGCTTTCCGCTGTGCACGTTTCTGCTAGGCTTCGCTGATTCTTTTTGCTTCGTATTCACCAGCTCCCCTTTTTATGAGGCCTTGCTACTTTGTACGATCCTGTGCAATCTGTTCCCATGACTCTGTTGGTATGTTGAAGTATTTAAGGGAGGCTTTGAGGGTGTCATTGTATCGCTTCTTCTGACCACCATGGGAGCGTTTTCCAACTTGTAGTTCTCCATAGAGGATTTTCTTTGGAAAACGTTCAGCAGGCATTCTGGTAACATGGCCTGTCCATCTTAACTGTGCCAATTTCAGAAGAGTATGTACACTCTGCATCACTGCCCTTTTCAGGACTTCTGTGTCTGGAATCCTGTCTTGCCACTTGATCTTTAGAAGTTTTATTAAGACAGCTTGTATGGTTCAGTCTTTTGGCATGCCGTTGGTAAACTGCCCATGTTTCGCATGCGTATAATAGTATTGGCAGCACTACCGATCTATAAACTTTCAGCTTTGTGTCGTCTTATTCCACTTCGGTCCCAAATACTTCCACGTAGCCGGCCAAATGCTGCACTAGCTTTGGCAATTCTAGCATTGACTTCATCATCAATGTGTACAACTCTAGACAATGTACTTCCCCGGTAGGTGAACTTGTCTCCCACTTGCAGTCGTTGACCTTTCACTGTGATGTTAGGCTCCTTGTAAGGCTTTCCAGGTGCTGGCTGATATATTACCTCAGTCTTTTTGATGCTGATTGTGAAATCATAGCTGTCACATGAATCAGATACTTGATCCACATCTTTTTGCATTTTCTCTTCTGATGGAGCACCCTTTGCCATGTCATCAGCAAAGAGGAACTCGTCTGTCTGCACCTTAGATTTAGCTTGCAACCTTCTTAGGTTGAAAAGTTTCCCGTCAAAGCGATACCTAATAGGTATACCATTGTCACCATCCTGGAAAGCATCTGTAAGCATGGCAGAAAACATCATGCTGAACAGTATTGAAGCTAGTACATAGCCTTGCTTAACTCCATTTGTCACAGGAAATGGATCACAAAACTCGCCATCATTTTGGACCCTTGCAAGCATACTATCATGGAACTGCCGCACCATTGCCATAAATTTGGCAGGCCAGCCAAAACTTTGCCATAATTTTCCAAAGTCCCTCACGACTGACTGTGTCAAATGCTTTGGTAAGTCGACAAAGGTCATGTAGAGGTCCACATTCTATTCCTGGCATTTTTCTTGAAGCTGTCGTGCTGTAAAGATCATGTCTATTGTTCCTCTGTTTTTCCTGAATCCACACTGGCTTTCTGGTAGAAGCCCTGACCGTTCGAGGTGTTTATTCAATCGGTTCAGTAGGACCCTAGCAAGGATCTTCCCAGCAATTGACAATAAAGAGATGCCTCGATGATTGTCACAGACATGAGGTTTCCCTTTCCTTTTGAATAGGTGGATAATTGTTGCATCCTTGAATTCTTGAGGGATGGCTTCTTTTCTCCACATAATATGAAATAATTGTCAGTTTCTCTGCAACTGGAGGACCTCCTCTTTTGTAGATCTCTGCAAGTATTGCATCTGATCCTGGAGCCTTGCCTGATGACAGGAGTTTTATTGCTTTCACTGTTTCAGAGACGGTTGGGAGCTCATCAAGCAGCGGATTACATTCCACCTGTGGTAGTCTGTTGATAGCTTCAACATTGATAGATGATGGTCGATTAAGGACACCATCAAAGTGTTCAGCCCATCTTTTCAAAATAGCTTCCTTTTCAGTCAGAAGACTAGTTCCATCTGCCCTAAGGAGTGGGGTTGTTCCTGAGCTCTGGGGACCATATTCTGTCTTGAGTGCATCAAAGAACTTTTTTCATGTCCTTTCTGTCTGCAAAGGACTGGATTTCATCAGCGTTTTTTCTCAGCCAAGAGTCTTGCATGTCCCTATGTCTTACATATATTTGAATAGGCAGTCTTGCTAGATACTGAGCTGGTATTTCTGAGGAAAGCCTTGTGTTTTTGGTGTTTCTTTTCAAGGAGTCCCTAAATTTCTTTGTCATTCTCATCAAACCAATCAGTGTTTGCGAGATACTGGTCCTAGGGAATCCATTGTTGAAGAGTGAACGGTGTTTCTGAAGACTGTCCAGCTCTCATCTACATCTTCTGAACTGTGTTTCAGTGCATCTAAACGGCTGCAGGGATCGTTGACGAATTTGTGCCTCCCGCTGTCTTGTTTCAGCTTGTTTTGCACCTTCTTGCCTTATGGTCGTCGTACAAGCTGAATGCGCAGGTTGAGTTTGCTGACAACAAGTCTGTGATCTGTCCAACAGTCTGCACCACACATAGTTTTAGTTACTCTGACATCCTGTCTGTCCTTCCTTCGCACTATGACATAGTCAATGAGATGCCAGTGTTTGGAGCGAGGGTGCATCCATGTTGTCTTTCTGCGAGTTAGTAGACGGAAGACTGTGTTGATGATCAGTAATTCATGCTCTGCACACTTCCTTAAAAGGAGGAGTACATTGCTATTGCACTTCCCTACACCTTCAGATCCAATCACTCCTTCCCAGGTCTGGTGGTCTGTGCCCACTCTGGCATTGAAGTCCCCGAGGATGATGAGTTTGTCTGTCCGTGGTGCTGCAGAAATCACAGAATCTAAATCATCATAGAACTTGTCATTAACCTCATCTGGGTTGGCCATTGTGGGTGCATAGGCACTAACAATTGTTGCATGCCTCTTGCCAGATAAGGGAAGTCTCAGCGTCATCAGGAGATCATTTATGCCTTTGGGAAGTCCTGAGAGCTTGCTGATGAGGTGTGACTTGATGGCGAATCCTACTCCTGCTTCACGCCGCTCTTCTTTCTTGAGTCCACTCCAGAAGAAAGTGTAGCCAGCACAAACTTCTTTTAAAAGCCCTTCTTCTGCAAGGCGAGTCTCACTCAGAGCTGAAATCTCGACTTTGTATCGGTCAAGTTCTCTACCAACTAGAGCTGTTCTTCGCTCAGGTCTGTCAGAATCAGAACTGTCCATTAGGGTGCGCACATTCCAAGCACCGATGGTAAGAGGCATCACCTTCATCTTTTTTTTTTTTCTGTTTCGACCGCTAAGTGGGATTCCCGCTGATCGCGGTTAACCAGCCAGGTGTTTTGAAGCAGGAAATTGTTTAGGAAACCTTTCCTAGCCCCTTCCCCATGCTACGGGGGTGAGCAGTGGGATCCTAAAATGGTCTGCTCAGTCGCTCAGTTCGGCTGCCGAATTCCCCATACTGCTTCGCTCTTAAGGAAAGCGACCATAGAGAACCAAGCCGCCTGTGTGCAGGTCCGCAACTACAGCTTCCAGTGTTTTCTCACCTGCTGCTTCGCCGCTCGCCCATCGCCACAGGACTTTTGTATGATTTGCATATATGTGCTTGCTGTGAATGTGTATTGCTGATTAAGATGACATGCGCTGTGAATTGGATTATAGTGAGTGAGGGAGAGGCGTGCAGAGTCAATCTCACTCTTTCATCCTGACCTAGCTGGATCCAGAGGCAAGACAGTGTCAGGTTATCTATCTATCTATCTATCTATCTATCTATCTATCTATCTATCTATCATTAATTCGTCCATCCCGTCCGTCCGTACATACTACCGTCTATTCGTCCGTCCGTCCGTCCGTCCATCTACCCTCGCATCACTCCATCCATCTATCCGTCCGCCTATCTCTATCATTCATTCATTCATTCATTCACCCCGTTCGTCCGTAAATTCACGTCCGCTTGTCCGTCTATCTATCTATCTATCTATCTATCTATCTATCTATCTATCTATCTATCTATCTATCATTCATTCATTCATTCATTCATTCATTCATTCATTCAATCATTCATTCTGTCCATTCCATCTATCTATCTATCTATCTATCATTCATTCATTCATCCCGTCTTTCCGTACATACACCCGTCCTTTTGTCCGTCTACCCACGCATCTATCTATCTGTCTATCTATCTATATATCTATCTATCT
This sequence comes from Anodontia alba, assembly GCA_964016985.1. NCBI lineage: Eukaryota > Metazoa > Mollusca > Bivalvia > Lucinida > Lucinidae > Anodontia > Anodontia alba. The sequence goes on along the minus strand of OZ024826.1, from coordinate 112,070,492 downwards.
ATCTATCTATCTATCTATCCCGTCCGTATATTCACCCGTCCATTCTTTCGTCTAACCACGCACCATTCCATCCGTCCGTCCTATCTATCTATCTATCTATCTATCTATCTATCTAATTCATTTGTATATTCACACATCCATTCGTCCGTCCATCTGTCTACCCACGTATCACCGTCCGTTCACCCATCTATTCCGTTCCGTCCATTTACACATCTATCCCGATTGTCCCTCCCTTAGAAAAATATAATTGGAGAGAAACGACCTACGGGCGAAAGACCCACGGCCGGAACGACTCATTTCAAAAGGCTTAAAACATGGCGAAAAAATACGGCGAAACGAACCGGATTCGTTGGATGCTGCTTCTGCGTTGTGTACCTGGTGTTATGTTTTAAATTATCTCGGTATTATTCTTCCTCTTCCAGTCTTCCTTTGGGTAGACTTAAGCAGCGTTGCTTTGAACTAAATTTATTTTTACTTGATGTTTCCAATCACTTTTCTTTATTGTTTATTATGTTCTCTTTCCTATCCCTTTCTACCCGTAACTGGACTGACCACCCTGCATTCAGATATTCACAGCCGATGACTAACGTTGAAACCACACACCAATTTCAAGACACACCAGACCTGCCTTCAGGACTCGTCTTGATATTCCTACAGTTCCAACTGAGCACTACCTGAAGGTCAACCAAATTAAATCAGACGGGCTTGATGGCACGTTTGGTGTTTCTTTATCGTTAAGGCTAGGTGCCAAAAAGAGACTAACATATAACAAATTCCACCTACTTTTATTTACAATGACACTAGTATTGTTAAGTATCCCAAATAGCCTTTTGGCTACCTGTACGATTTAGTGATTTAACAATTTACACTACTTCCAATCAAGACATATTCTGGCAATCTTTGTTTGTTTAATAGCTGCACGGTGATTTGAAGTTACTGAAGTCAACTTCATATCCGCCGATAAATTCATTCACCCACTCACTCACTTACTCACTCACTCATTTACTCACTCACCAACTGAATCACTCACTCACTCACTCATTCACTCGCTCGCTCGCTCGCTCGTTCTTCGTTCGTTCGTTTCTTCATTCACCCACTCACTTTGTCTGAACTTCTTTCCTATTTTCTTATAATAAAAATGAAATCAATTTGTTAGACATCGAATGTACATTTCGTCAATAAATGAATAAATAAGAGCAGCAGCAACTGATTTCCAACAAAGTGGCAATGGCGACCAGCAAAGGATCAGATCAGCCAATACGCGCAGTCTAGTTATAACTTTCGCTGGTCGCATTAACTCTTTATCGAAGCCAGCCAATGCATAGAGCGACCAGTGGTGTCTCTAACTATACCATATACAGTAAAACCTGTGTAAGACAGCCACCTTTGAAATTGACCTTAGTGGTTGATGTGGAAAGGTGGTGGTCTTATAAAGGTACATGTCATGTAATTATGCTAGCAAAATTACATGACATGTACCTTTATAAGAAAGACAACTTTTTCCACATCAACCACTTTTTAAAGTCAGTCTTGGAGGTGGCTCTCCTACACAGGTTTTACTGTAGATTGGAAAGCTGATCTCACGGTGTCTTCAACAATCACATTGCTGTAATCATGCGATAGGGTAATAAATAAATAAATAAATTTCGCATGATACTGACACAAGTTGCTGATGTCAAGTATATGATCGCGTGCTTAGAATGTCTTACGAATTATATACAGAACTTAGAATATGTTCGTCCATACTAATAGTTCGACATTCGGATTAAAAGTAAGCAAAATTAGGCGCATATGGGAGAAACTTCCCGTTTAGCTAAATACAATATATGAATAAATTACATCATTGTAATCAATGGAATAACAACTTTTTGCTCATACGTTATAATAGATTCGCAAATGCTAATTTATGTATGTTTTATATAGGCCCAAAAACGAAGATTCGCGTAATTTGAATAAAATTCTTTAAGAAATTTAGGATCAAAAGGAAGAATACTATTACCTCAGATGGAAGAAACTTCTCATTGACGTATTTCTATGATTTTTATACCAGATTAAAGAGCTTAAAATGCTCTGTCATCCTGGACGTTATAATTTAATGTCGGAAAAAAATATCAAATTAGGAAAGAAATTAATCTGTGTATTTCTATACATTTTCCTATTAAACTGAGGACCGTATACAGATATAACTGCTTATCTCCAGAGCGCTCGGAGATTATAGAAAAATTCCTTTATAACAACTATTCTGCCCTATGATTATTATACACCTAATATAGGACAGATCAACGGCTGTTTAGATCTCGGTAGATCAGTTAGATGCGCGTTCGACTGGCGATCAGGAAGTTACGGGTTTGATCCCCGCCGGGTCCGGCAGCATTCTTTCGTGGAGATTGATCATGAAACATTTTCTCTCTCCCTTCCGCTGATTCAAGAAAGGCAGTTGTCACTCTCTGGCGAAAGTACTGGTTAACCGCTTAGAGGATGTGTGATAAGGTAAACTGGCCGCGCTTGACATACTCTACTGGGTTGACTAATCCGTAATAGTTCAACACAAACAAACAAACAACTGTTTAGAATATAAATATAAATGAAGTTACCCAGAAAAGTCTACAAACGGATTCGACCTTCGACCTACGAAGTGTCAACATCGTCTAGAGATGACTAAAGAATAACTATGTCTGAGTATGTTATTCCTGCAGTACTACTCAGGGTCCTGAGTGAGTACAAGTTTGTTGGTCATACTCTCTGGAGGATGGCTGACGGGAAGGATCATGTTCGTGTTGAACTGACCTTCCATAAGACGTTACCAACGCTACCAGTATACTGGTGGTGGTGGACGTCTAGCAGCTGTGGGTTGGCGAGGCCTCGCCAACCCACAGCTGCTAGACGTCCACCACCACCGACGACCAGACCGACGCCTCCAGAACGCCGACAACCACCGAGCCTTGAGAAGGAGACATCACCACCATCAACACAGACTCTTCCAGACACTACAAGATCTACAATCACACACGACCGCACGCAGAAGACAGCCATCATAGAGCCAGCACCTATCATCACTAGACCGACCACACCGCCTCCTACTCCAGAGAGTCCGCCGAAGAAGAAGAGTAGAATTTCTTCACCCGACAAAGTCAACATTGAACCGACGAAAGAATACAACTACTTCGAGTTCAAGAATCCCGACTGGTATCCTCTAGAAGAAAAATATGGGATACAAGAGATTCGTGGTTGCAAATTCACTGACTTCTCCTGTTTTATCTTCAAGGCGCAGAGAAAATACAGACCCAACTAGACCATCAACGTAGATCTGCAGGCCTATTTCGTGTACCATCATCAACACCACAGAGTTGTCTTCATGAAAGGCCCAACATCCAAGTTATACGTTGAAGAGTAGTACGACGAGAAGGCAAAAGTTATGGATTGCACCGAAATACCGTGGCACAACTTCCTCGTAAACGTGGGTGACGACGCGGCAGGGACGATCCAACTCGTTCGCTTTGTACCAGCGGGATTCAAGCAATGATCGATGCGGACCTGGGTGAGGACACCCAACAAACCCTAGGGTGAGGACACTTACTCGGCACCTGGGTGAGGACACCCTCTGGGCGAGGACACCCTCTCGGCTCCTGGGTAAGGACACCCACCTTGCATCCTTTCCGGCGCCTGACCGACCGACATGTGGCTAGTGCGTGTATCTTACTCTCGACTAGAGTTGTATACCTAATGCATTATGCAGTCGGAATTGACACGCATTACGTACGAGATTAAAAGCTCAAACTTTTCGGCCGAACGTCAAAATTCTGCAACTTACAGGCTGGACTACTACTCTGGCACGAGGCCTGGACACGCCCGCACCGTGTCCGGACGTGCAAGCACTCCTTATCTGGGCGAGGTGACCTAGTTATAAATTATAACTAGGTACCGTTTCATGCCAACCCAGTAGTCCAGTAAACCTAATCCAGATTTATCTGGCGCTGCCTCTATCCCAGCTAGCATTCTACGTAAATCTACATCGGGCCGTCATCGGCCCGTCAGCTACCCTGACGGGCCGATGACGGCCCGATATAGATTTACGTAGAATGCTGACTGGGATGTGACTCAGTTGCCTGGAAGCCTTAAAAAAATCTGAAAATAGGCTACAATACACACAAGTAGCCATTACGAAAACACGCCTATTCAAATATATAGAAAATTTCACCTCCAAAAACTGAAAATCTTCAGATAAAAAAACTCAAATTTCTGATCAAAACATAGATTGTGGGTTCTCGTTAGAACCGCCTCGGCAAGGCGGTTCTAACGATTAACCACAATCTATGTTTACGAGCAAAATAAGATAAATAATGGATACCTCTGTAAATTCCAGTTTTACTATAAAGTAGGGTTTAAAGGGATCAAAATTATATAGGCATGTTTTTGTGATGGCAGTCTTTCCCGAGGCACCAATAGAAGAAGGGATAAGGACAAAATAATAACAAACATTGAAACACAACAATTACAATAACCAAGGCCCAGTTGTTCAAAGCTAACGACATCGTTAGTTAACGATTTGTTAAAATTTACATCGAGTGATACGCAAATATGCTGAAATGTTTTGCTGAAAAAATGTGAGTAACTTTTTTTCAAGAATATTGTGTATTGAATCCGCTAAAACAATTAACGAAATGACCCTTAATGAGCTCGTTAAGCTAACAACGCTTTGAACAACTGGGCTCAGAATACAAACAAAGAAGAACTGCACCAGAAAAGCACCCTTCAAGTCTATGATTGATTATGTAGTAGTTTAACGACACGTTAACCCCTGTCGGTCATTTTGTGTCGTCTCCCAGAGAAAGGGAGAAAAGAGATAGAAGAGATAGTAGAAGAGATGAAAGAAAGGGACAGAGAAGAAAGAGGAACAGGAATGAAAGTGAATAAACAGAAGATTTAAAAACATCCACCCCCACCCCCACCCCTCAACCCTTACCTGCTACAAGGATATCAGGCCTTGCCCAACTGTAAGCCAATATCAGTTGGATCTTCGGCCTATGAAATTAAATTTTTCAATTATCTAAATATGGGATGTCGCGTAGACAAAAATCGAAAAAATTAAAAAAAAAAACAAAAAAAAAAAAACAATGGCAAACAGAGTAGTGACAAAGTAGAAAAGGGCAAACAGTGAAGGTCCTGATGTGGCGCTCATTTGAGCCGTCTCATCTGTATCTAAACTGTTTGCAAAACTTTTTCTGGTCTGTGAAGTTGCATGGGTTAACACTACTGAAGGGCATAGACATTTTGTACTCGATCGATACTTATACCCTTCTCGCCTGCGGCAGCTACAGATTTTAACATAGTAGTACAAAATTGTTGAAAATACAAAAGGAATATCAAAATAAAAAAAACTAGTTGATCTTATTCTCAAAATCATTTGAGCCGGGGCACAGCATTTCCTTCAATGTTGCATGTACATCAAGCGAAGACCGTGCACCGCAGGACATCACGAAAACCCCTTTAAACCCCACTTTTATATAGTAATACTGGGGTTCAAAGGGGTATGCATTATTTTTCTTATGTCTGCTCAAAAACATAGATTGTGGGTACTCGTTAGAACCGCCTCGTGGAGGCGGTTCTAACGAGTACCCACAATCTATGTTTTGAGCAGAAATATGAAAAATATCAAAGTTTTTTTTATCTGAAAATTTTCAGTTTTTGGAGGTGAAATTATCAATATATTTGAATAGGCATGTTTTCGTAATGATAACCAGTCTTCTATGACTAGTGTTTAGTCTTCTTTGCGGGCCCTACGTGGCTCATCTAATGGTTTTCTTTAGTTCAGAATGTCAGAAACTGAACAATTTTCCCAGTAAGTATTCTTTATAAATCTATAGCGGGCCGTTATCGGCCCGTCAGGGTAGCTAACAGGCCGATAACGGCCCGCTACAGATTTATAAAGAATGCTAGCTGGGAAATCACAGTGATTTGATTTGAATCACAAGGTTTTCTGTAATGTTTCGGAGATTGAGTTAGGGAGGGTCTTTGCGAGCTGAAAATCGTTTTTCTATTTCTAGTATTATTATCAGTATTAGTACTATTATTATTATTATTATCTGTTTGCCACTCGACCAGCAATTTTTAGACACAACAACAGATAGTAAACGTTACCTTTTTTGTTCAAATGATTAAAACAAATGTGCATTATGAAAGCATGCCTATTCAAATATACTAAGAATTTCACCATCAAAAAAAAAATGAAAATTGTCAGATAAATATTCTAATATTTTCATATTTCTGCTCAAAACATACATTGTGAGTACTCTTTAGAACGGCCTCGATATGGCGGTTCTAACGAGTACCACACTCTATATTTTTTAGCAGAAATAAGCAAAATAATGTATACCCCTGTAAACCCCAGTTTTACTATATAAAATTGGGATTTAAGGGGGTCAACATTATGTGGTAGTTATGATAGTTTCGGTCCATTTGCTTCATTTTCGATACATTCGGAAATGATGCAAATGGGCATGACGTATTCGACTCCATTAAAATGTCACTATGGCCTCGGACCACAATTATTTTTCCATTACCTTCCGTACAAAGATCTCTTGGGAAAAAATTGCTGACAACTTTGCAATCGATGCATACTTTCTTCTGCTTATGTCATCATTTCTTACCTTCAAATTTATCCACTTTAAACACGACCACGACCAGCTCCTTTTCCTGCTGTCGCCCGTCAAAGTAAACACCTGTCAGTTCATACCAGCTACAGCCCATGTAGGCTCACTTCTTAGGGGTGTGCTTAGGTTCACCTGTTTTCCTGAAATCGTAAATCAAAAGGAAACAAAACAAACTCTTAATTTTCAAAACACCTACATGTTGATCTATCAAAAGAATCACAATGCAGTAGTCTGCTCAGTCACTCTGGCATAAGATACAGCATCCAAGTGAGGGACTATTTGTGCGACTATATTTCCTTATTATATTAACGAATCAGGGGAGCTAATTGTGGACTGGTTCCTATCAGACCTCTTTTTTAAAACCAAGTTACACCATGTGCTGTTTACCTAGTTTCTACATATGTCTGCAATCATCAGAGCAAATATTAGACCAAGTTCTTAAAGTACAGGACTGTGACAGCATTTCAAACACAGGTACCTAAAATGAAGTTGTGGAACTTTTTCGAAAGCCAAACTTGTTTTTCTGTAAAACACTTAATTCGCAATATCTCACTTATTTTTGGGATTGTTTCCATGAAATAAAATGCATACAACACCCTGTGATAGCCTCCTATTGATGCAATTCTAATCTATGACCAAAACAATGGTTTTATATGGTTCATATTTTAGAGGCTTAAAATGAAGAAATTGTCAAAATTCGACCGATTTTTGCCATTTAAGGAAAGTTAACAAAAGAATAAAAAAAATCTGAAAGTACAGACTTTGGCCTCTAAAACAGGCTTTTTCATTTCCAAAGCGATTATGATATAACTTTATTTACTTACAAACAAAATAAAAGCAACTGCAGGTGTCCCCTGTCCCAGGTGACATTTCAAATGTTTGTCATTCTAATACACAAGTGCACCTGGGCAGGCCCCTATAGTGATGTCTCTTGGGAAGCAGAAAGATGCCAAAATCTGTATATACACGTACTGTGTTATGCAGACTGGTATCTGTGATTTCAATTGACAGAAAACAAAAAGAGTATAAATAGGGTAAAATACCTGCAGTTTCAGCATTCTAGTATTTTGTATGCGTAAGTGAAGACTACCATGAAAGGCAAGAGAAAAAGAAGAAAAAGCCAGTTCCAGAAAGACCACATTCCCTGGAATCAGGGTATTTCACTACCTCAGACAGATTCCAACCAAGATGCTGAGCCAACAACTACTAGACAAACAGTTAGAATGAGTAAAGAAGAGTTTTACCTGGTAACAAAGACAGCCCATGATGGAAGATCAAGATGCATGCCAGACTGTGAAGGTATTACTGGAGAGGCTCGACTTCTACGCCCTGCTACTACATTGCATTTGGACGAGACGGAACCAACACAGCCTAAAGATTTTGATGGCATGAGACTGGTTGACAACGAGAAAATGGTCGAAGCCTGGAATAAGGCTCAGTCGCTTCACAGAGTGGCCGCCTCTGACTGTGACCTGCCGCACATGGAGATCGCCAATGAGAAAAAATGATCGTAATTACATTAAGTGTAAAACTTACTAAGAACTGAATCTGGGTCTGCTGTTGTGTGTTGTTGTTGTTGTTGTTGTACAACAACTAGAGCAACAACAAATACAAATATAGCACGTACTGCAGCAATGAATACAACTGCAAAATTTTTCAAGTCTGTAGTTGTAGTAGTTGCTGTAGTACAGGCTTTGCTGGTATTTGGTGTAGTTGTAGTTGAAGAACAACAACAAAAAACAACAGCTACTACTACTATTACAGAATGTGCGAGGACAGCTGCTACAACTACTACTACTACTACAGATATGTACTTACATGTATTTTTTTATGTATATATGTTTGTATTGTCTTTAAGTTTCAATAAATGGTAAGATGAGGCCTGGTTTTGTTTTCATTGATATGCATGCATTAAGTAATGTATTGACTGCGTTCTGTTGTATTACAGGCGGCATCTTACACACGCACGCTTCAGAAGAAATTTTGGAAATGACATGAATAATTTCAGAGTAATTTCAGTTTGGCATCAATCCTGGGAAGCAGGACTGACCCCAAACTGTGATAAAAGACAATATTTCCAAAATCACTCCTGAAGTGAACAAGGAAGTAAGAGACCTGCATCAAGGGACTCTTAAAATGGTGTTTGCTGGGTATAATATTGACCCAGAAGATGGGTACATAACAAACACTAGTTACCGTATTTACCCTAAGTATTCAGACACCTTAAATCATTACCGTACTTATCCTAAAACTAGGACAAGTCCACTTTACTGTCTACATTCTTTTTGTATGAATGGCAAACAGTGTCGTGGAGATGAGATGCCGCATTTTTCGGAGTCTGATCTGGGTCTACACTGTTTGCTCAGGCCTGTCCGTCCAAATATTTTTGGTTAGTACGGTAGTCTTATGGCTAGTCAGTGACATGTCACATCATTTAAATTTTACTTACCCTTACTGTGATCTAACTAACATTTTACACTCCAACAAACAATATGGATACCCCGCATGACCCTTGCACAAGCCCCGATTAACACGTCCCTGTCACAGTTGACCGTATGTGGCTGACATCCATTGTCCTTATATCCAAGGTCCCTGAAAATATCATGAAAGTAAACGGGTGAACATTCATACTTTTCCATTTCCCACTCAAAGGACATTTGAAATTTATCACCCCATATCCGCTTTTTTGGTCGTCCTGCTCCAGAGTAAACACTGGCCATTCGGTGATAAATGTGAATTTTCCAACAATTATGTCTTATATTTCTTTTTAAAAAATCCCTCCATTGCAACACTACAAACAAAATTCTCAGAAAGAGGCTGCATTTAGACAAAATGTCGGGATATCTACACAATATTTACATCATTCACTCACATTCTACTTTCAGTTTCAACAGATTTTAATGAAAATTTAAAAATTAAAAAAATAAACAAATAAAAGAAAAGAAAAGAAAACACCTTCTGTAGACTGAAATTGCCTCCATTTCCTTTAAAGTTGTAAGATAGGCTGATAGTCTGTCAAGTTTCAGCTCTGTCAGACCAAAAATAGGCTCATAATTGAAGTTTAAAAATTCTGCACTTTGCTTAGAGCGGGCCTGCCATACAAAGACCTCTTGGGAATAATTGCTGACAACTCTGCAATCGATTGCATACTTTCTTCTGCTTATGTCATCATTTCTTACCTTCAAATTTATCCACTTTAAACATGACCATGACCAGCTCCTTTTCCTGCTGTCGTCCGTCAAAGTAAACACCTGTCAGTTCATACCAGTTACAGCCCATGTAGGCTCACTTCTCGGGGATGTGCTTAGGTTCACCTGTTTTCCTGAAATCAAAAGGAAACAAAACACTCTTAATTTTCAAAACACCTACATGTTGATCTATCAAAAGAATTACAGTGAAGTAGTCTGCTCAGTCACTCTGGCATAATACACAGCATCCAAGTGAGGGACTATTTGTGCGACTATATTTCCTTATTATATTAAGGAATCAGGGGAGCTAATTGTGGAATGGTTCCCTATTAATACTGTAGTCCGGTTCCTTGCGCAGCTCGATAGCAGCGTCAAGCGTTAGTTTCCGGATTTATCAGACACTTTTCAGTCTGGTAGACTGGTTACCGGTATAGTATCTTTACAATACAGGAGGGTAAACACTACAGGGAAAATACCTCATCTATAAATATTCTGCACTGCAGACAGGACTCGAGTGAGATCAGTAACATATTAAATAAACAAACAGATATAATTGACGTTTGTTTAAGTATGTTGCTCTTCAAGTCATGTTTTACAGAAATGTTTACAAGTGGTACTGCAAATACATACATACTGCATTAATTGATAAATAAATTGTGAATTTGTATAAGGGAATATGAATCTTTAGGCCAATGATACAGCTTTTTTTTCTGTGACCTCTTAAATAGTTAAGAGACTCTAGAACAAATATGAATTCGAATAAATAATTACATTAGCATCTTTATGCATGTTAAGCAACACCGAAATAGAAAGTAGATCTAAAATATTTTTGTAGATACTGTTAATCTGATAGCAATGTTCTGCTGTGTTTTATTTGTATAAATATCTGTCAGCATGCATCGCCGGTAATACTGAGTTAAATATAGAACGCTTTACGTCAGTCGTGGGAATTTCGATACTAACAATAGACTGCTTAGTAATTTTCACACCAGGCGTCTATTTTCAGTAGTGGCTTATTAATACTGCAGAGACGAACGATTTTCTGTCCATTTGTCTCATTCCCAGTACATTCGGGATTGATCCAAATGGACATAGCCTAATTACCTCCCTTAAATATTATTATATTGTCACAATAACTTTTTCTGGTCAAAGTCTCTACGTACTGTAAAAGGTATGTTCTAAATTCCTTATATATTCTGAAATGTTTACTTCTCTAGATTATTATTTCACTGCTTGTATTATAATATCTATGTGTAGTTACTATGAAAAGTATTTATACCATTTAATTAATGTTGTATCCAATACATATTGGTAAACTTTCTTCTGTATTGGGTGGTCAGCAATAGTGGTTAATACACGGTCTTACAGGTTCCGATAGCGTACCAAAGTCCCGTGTTGTTCTAGGCGGGCACAATATAAGATAAAGCCATAAATTATTCTTTCTTATGTAGAATAATGTAAAAGTTTGCAATGTAAAACAAAATGCATACGAAAAACTAAAATACATAAAGCTAACTCACAAATAGAAACTGTCATGGTTGTCTTTTGACTTTACAACTCATACCACCTCATCCAGAGATTCGAACCTAAACCTCAAGGATTAACAATCATTGGGAATACCGTACGGAAACACAACGCGAAACTAGATAATGACCCTTTGACTGTTGGTTCTAAGATTTATGGCTCGGTGATTCTACGACTGGGTACGTCTAGTCAGTATCTACCGACCGCCTTACTTCAGAATGGTGGCATTTGGCCAGGATGTGGTAAACGCGGGTTGTTAGGTTATTTGACTGTATTAAATATCTATTCCTGTCATAAATGTAGCTGTAAAGACAGTGCTTAAATCAATATGCTAAAATAAAAGAAATGAAGGCTTGTAGTCTTTAAAAGTAAAAAGCAAGTAAATTAAAGCTGACATGTGAAAAAAAAATATAATCACACCAGAGTAAAGTTACTAAAGCATGAATTTTTGAGATTATAAGAGCAATAATCCTTATAACATAACATAACATAACATAAATTTATTCAGCATTAAACATTATACAATGTTTTAGCCTACAAATGAAGTTATGAGAAATACATTTACTGTGAAGCGAAAACATATTTCCAAATCTTGAATAAACGTACACATGTGAATGGCATTAAGCAGAATAAAAAGCTTAAATTAATAATCTGGATATTGAACATACATTCAATTGTTATTGTTTCTAAGTATTTCGGCAAAATATATGAATTTAGCAATCTTCAGTACAGTTTTCTTACATTGCGATGACATGATAGAGTCAAATTTAGTCAAACTTGGCCAGTGTCAGTAATATGGCGATAAATACTTTCGTCTCAGCTCTATAAGTTGAGGACAGACCAACAATAAATGATATTCACTTTCTATAGCATTTAAGTTACAGTAATTGCATTTCCTGTTATCACGGGGAATAGTTTGATGTCTCCCTTTCCCAATAGCTAGGCTATGTGCAGAAATGCGAAATTTACACAGTGCGATTCTGTACTTCTTTTCAGAAATAAAATCAAGGTATTTTTCAAGTGTAAACGAATGTTTGAATCTTCAATATGTACTAACTCTTGGGGAATTATTTATGTCCGCATACCAACTTTGGTGATAAACATCGAGTATGCGTTGCTTAATGACAGAGAATGGAACCGAGTTAGCATCCTGATTAATCCATGTATTAGAAAAACCATGAGTTTGAAGAATCTCTTTGATTTGAGAAGCCCAGTTAGCACCATTGTAATTAATATTGTTATCAGTATCTGAATTAAGCATTCCGTATACAAGTAAAGGTAAAGTACTTTCCTCCGATCGTAATATTTTGAACCAATATATATTATCATGTCGCTTTCTTTAGTTCTTCCAGGCTAATGTCGCAATCTAAATCCGGATCAAAAGCAGCGTCATCTAAAGTTGGGTCATCATTATCAGTGGGCAATGTGTCGTTACTAGAAAACGTATTTTTGAAATGCTCGAATAAATCTTCCACCTTAAGGTTTTGCCCCTTAGAAGCTTTATTTTTGCGCAATGATTTAATTTTTCGCCAAAATTTTCTGGGTTGTTTACGTGCTTCTATATTTAACTTTCGGCCTTCAGCAATTTTATGTTTATGCTTGGCTCTACTTTTGATTCGATTGTATTTTGTACGATATTTTACGAAATTTTGACGATTTATGTCATTCTTTTGTTTCAGGTAAAGATTACGTGCTTAAGCGAAATCTTTCTTTGCAGTCAGCATCGAACCAAGGAGATGTTTTGGTATTGCTGCATTTTGTCGAGCTACCATGCATATTAACATATTTGCCGAACACCTTTGTTGAATTCTCGGCGAGATAACTACTCAAAATATCAACCTTTTCGTTTATTGTACAATTTGCATTATTTCTACGGTTTAGATTTGGTAATGACTCTGTAATGTGCTGCCGAAAAAGTGGTTCTCTATCACTGTCCCAAAATATCCTATTTTTCGGCGCGCTCGCATTATCAGTAGAAACTCTGGAATGATTTTGCTGTAAAAATGAAAAACATAGCGGGACATGGTCTGAGGATTCATTAGGTATTAACACTTCAAAGTTAAATAAAGATCCTATGTCAGTGTGATGTAATAAAAGGTAGCCAACAGTGCTTACACCGTGTGTTGAATGATAGGTTACCTTCCCTATACCGTGGTCATCGCCTAAGCGACCGTTAGCAATATAAAACCTGAACTCTTACATAAATCTAAAAGTTTTCTCCCGTGGGAATCTACAATAAGATATTGGTTTACACACATTGGTATATGGGAAATATCAGTAAATAGATCATAATCTTCAAGATATCTGTCGAAGTCAAGAATGTCAGGGAAGTCCGATGTGCGACCGTTCATGTCACCTACAACAAAGACTTTCGCAAAAGTAGAATATATCTCTATGCCCTTTTCTATCTCGTCCCAATAGTTATAATCCATAGCATTATAAATTCTAGACTCCGCTGGAGGTATATAGACATTGCATATAATAACATCTTCTTAATATACAAACACATCTGAATTAATTTTGAACCATAAAAGACCAATAGGATTCTTTTCGATAATTTGCACCGAATTTTTTAGGTGATTTTTTTTACATATAGTGAAACGCCTCCACTATATCGGCCTTTCTTAGCACCAGGCGTTTTGTTACCACAAACATGTTCACAAGTATAACCGTTTATTTCTAAGTTCATAGCAGTTTTATTACTTATCCATGTTTCGGATAGCAACAACAGATCATAGTCACTCACATATTCCAAGAATTCGTAGTCAGTCAGTTTACGGTAAAGTCCGTTTACGTTCCATGAGAGAACACGCAGTTGCTTCCCTTGATCTCCCCAGCTTGGGGTCTCGGTTGCCATAGGTTCATCGGGCTTGTTAGAAGTGACCATTTATGTAAAGTTTGTCCTCATCACGAAAACACGTCTATATAATTCTGACCCCCTTGAACCCCACTTTTATATAGTAAAACTGGGGTTTACAGGGGTATACATTATTTTTCTTATTTCTGCCTAAAACAAAGATTGTGGGTACTCGTTAGAACCGCCTCGCTGAGGCGGTTCTAACGAGTACCCACAATCTATATTTTGAGCAGAAATAAGAAAAATATCACATTTTTTCATCTTAATATTTTCGTTCTTTCGGCGGTAAAATTAACAATGTATTTGTATAGGCGTGTTTTCGTAATGTTTACCAGCTTAACTGTGTTACCCTTGGCCTTCTCCTGTTCCATACTCGTATACAGTAGTTTTCTCGCGTCACGAATCTCCATTACGTAAATACGTCTATTCAAATATAAAGAAAATTTCACCTCTAACAAACTGAAAATTTTCAGATAAAAACTCCGCCTTTTTGTCATATTTCTTTACTATGTAGAAGTGGGGTTTGAGGGGGTCAAAATTATATAGGCATGTTTTCGTGATGCTTTGGGCACTGCGTACCAATGCCGAGGTTTGCTTTCTTGAGATAAATGGCTTGTTCATATGCTTTGGTCCTGACCATTTCAAGTTCTTTATAATAGTGAAATTTGGCAACTATAGGCCGCACTTTCCCTCGCACGGGCATACCAACTCTCTGTGCACTGTCAAACGCAATGTTCCCGGCTTGCTGCAGCCGCAGCTGCTCTCCGATTATCTGTTTAATAACATTTTCACAGTTTTCGTGTTCCTGTACTGGCACACCATAAACCATAAGGTTGTCCCGCATGGAACTGTACTCCAGGTCCGTTAACTTTGACTGGATACTAGATTTCTATGTTTCAAGAGTTTTGCCCTTTTCTCTAGCCGGTCACATGTACCTTGGAGGGATTTCAATTTAGTTTTTGCCTCATCGAGCTCTTTTTTGTGATCGTCGTACTGATTTCCAATAAAAGAGCACGAGTTTTCGACGACGGACAAAGGAGTGTCAATACTAGTTACATTTGTTTCCAAGTCCTTGATTCAACCACAGATTTAATTTACTGTCTGCTGAACCTCCTCAATTTTCCACACTTGGGATTTAATGGACTTCACGTCAATAATGAGCTGAGCTGCCCATTCTGGAGGTTGATTACCCATCATCGAACGGGAGCATTGAAGGCATTGTGGGTGAACCGGTTGGGGTGGGGAAGCTGTCCTGGTTACCGAACGAGAATCCTCCAAACGACGGCTGTGTGAAGGACATGTTTGGGAAATGAACGCCACTGCCACAATTATTACTACAATTGTTACTACTACTAGTACTACATTTGTAACGTGTATTCAAGTCATTCACAAAAGCCCATTGATAACATTCCATTCATTGTTACTTGTCGGGTGACCGTTACTCACACCTTCCGATTTACCTGAGCACTCACTATCATCTAATGGCGAATTTGCAAGACGTTTAGTTTTCCGCTTTTTTCTCGGTTTCATTCAGTTTTTCTCTGATTCTCCAGGAGATATTTAGAGCACATAATTATACAACATATATCCAAAATTCAAAAGTTAAAACACTGTATAAATATTTTTAATCCATATTTCTTTACGAGCTCTGTTGATGCATTTCTCACTACATGTATCGGTATGTGAATACATATACAATTTTAATTAATCTCGTTTAAGAATGTCCACAAGCCATTAATTGCCCAATTTAACCATTTGAGTCACTACAATTAAGAGATGTGTGGTCTGTGTGTTCAAAGTTGATTTATATAGTATTTCTTGATGGGAGGAATCTGAAGTGGTCTTTCTAGACGTGTGGTTTTTGTCCACATGTGGTCTTTAACACAGGTTGGACTGTACCAAGAAAAGGCCACAAGCGAGAATCACAGCCTTCCCGAGGCACCGAAAGAAAACCAACATTACGAAAACATCATATTCAAATATAGGTAAAACTTCACCTCCAAAAACTGAAAATTTCCAGATTTAAAAAACTCTGATATTTTTCATAGTTCTGTTCAAAACATAGATTGCGGGTACTCGTTAGAACCGCCTCGGCGAGACGGTTCTAAAGAGTACCCACAATCTATATATTCGAGCAAAAACAGGATAACTAATGTACACACATGTAAACCCTAGTTTTACTATAAAACAATTATCTGAACCTGCGATTCCTCTCCTACTGAGCAGTATTACCGTTGCAACGACTTAGTACTCTGGGCGGGATTCTGACTTAGAGGCGTTCAGGTATAACCCCCCAGATGATAGCGTCGCACCATTGGCTGTTCAGCCAAGCACATAAACCAATTGTCTGAACCTGCGGTTCCCAGATGAGGTTAAAGACAAGTTCTATGATGATTTGGATTCTGTGATTTCTGCAGCACCCCGGACAGACAAACTCATCCTCCTCGGGGACTTCAATGCCAGAGTGGGCACAGACCACCAGACCTGGGAAGGAGTGATTGGATCTGAAGGTGTAGGGAAGTGCAACAGCAATGGACTCCTCCTTTTAAGGAAGCGTGCAGAGCATGAGTTACTGATCACCAACACAGTCTTCCGTTTACCAACTCGCAGAAAGACAACATGGATGCACCCTCGCTCCAAACACTGGCATCTCATTGACTATGTCATAGTGCGAAGGAAGGACAGACAGGATGTTAGAGTGACTAAAACTATGTGTTGTGCAGACTGTTGGACAGATCACAGGCTTGTTGTCAGCAAACTCAACCTGCGCATTCAGCCTGTACGACGACCACAAGGCAAGAAGGTGCCAAACAAATTAGATGTCTCCAAGCTGAAACAAGACAGCAAGAGGCAAGCATTCGTCAACGATCTCTGCAGCCGTTTAGATGCCCTGGAACACAGTTCAGAAGATGTAGATGAGAGCTGGACAGTCTTCAGAGACACCGTTCACTCTTCAGCAATGGATTCCCTAGGACCAGTATCTGCAAACACCAAGATTTGTTTGATGAGAATGACAAAGAAATTCAGGGACTCCTTGAAGAGAAACACCAAAAACACAAGGCTTACCTCAGAAATATCAGCTCAGTATCTAGCAAGACTGCCTATTCAAACATATGCAAGACAGTTCAGACGAGGCTCAGAGACATGCAAGACTCCTGGCTAAGAAAAAAGGCTGATGAAGTCCAGTCCTTTACAGACAGAAAGGACATGAAAAAGTTCTTTGATGCACTCAAGACAGTATATGGTCCCCAGAGCTCAGGAACCACCTCACTTCTAAGTGCAGATGGAACTAGTCTTCTGACTGACAAAGAAGCTATTTTGAAAAGATGGGCTGAACACTTTGATGGTGTCCTTAATTGGCCATCATCTATCAATGATGAAGCTATCAACAGACTACCACAGGTGGAATGTAATCCGCTGCTTGATGAGCTCCCAACCGTCTCTGAAACAGTGAAAGCAATAAAACTCCTGTCATCTGGCAAGGCTCCAGGATCAGATGTAAAACCTGCAGAGATCTACAAAGCAGGAGGTCCTCCAGTTGCAGAGAAACTGACAGAGTTATTTTATATTATGTGGAGAAAAGAAGCCATCCCTCAATAATTCAAGGATGCAACAATTATCCACCTATTCAAAAGGAAAGGGAATCCTCAAGTCTGTGACAATCATCATTATTGTCAATTGCTGGGAAGATTCTTCCTAGGGTCCTACTGAACCGATTGAATGAACACCTGGAACGGTCAGGGCTTCTACCAGAAAGCCAGTGTGGATTCAGGAAAAACAGAGGAACAATAGACATGATCTTCACAGCACGACAGCTTCAAGAAAAATGCCAGGAACAGAATGTGGACCTCTACATGACCTTTGTCGACCTTACCAAAGCATTTGACACAGTCAGTCGTGAGGGACTATGGAAAATTATAGCAAAGTTTGGTTGTCCTGCCAAATTCATAGCAATGGTGCGGCAGTTCCTTGATGGTATACTTGCAAGGGTCCAAAATGATGGCGAGTTTTCTGATCCATTTCCTGTGACAAATGGAGTTAAGTAAGGCTGTGTACTAGCTTCAACACTGTTCAGCATGATGTTTCCTGCAATGCTTACAGATGCTTTCCAGGATGGTGACAATGGTATACCTATTAGGTATCGCTTTGATGGGAAACTTTTCAACCTAAGAAGGTTGCAAGCTAAATCTAAGGTGCAGACAGACGAGTTCCTCTTTGCTGATGGCAAAGGGTGCTCCAACAGAAGATGTCCTGGATCCCTGTACCTAATGACGAGCGCCAAAAGGAGCAGGGGTCCAGGGTACCCTGTTCGTTCTTATTGTTGTGCTTAGAGGATTCTGTCCAGCATTGTGATCACCTTGTTGTGGGGGTGAGGGGGTGGGGTTGGGGGAGAGAACTGGTTGCTTTGACACAACAAGATAGTAAATTGTATTTATTCAAATTTTAGAACAATTCTGGCAAGGAGTTAACCCTTAAAGCGGCAGTCACAACTATTGTCGTCTGCTTTGCCATCTGCTTGTGATTTTAAAAGTCATTTTTGCAAACAGTGTGGACCCAGATCAGACTGCTCCTTTAGGAGCCGTCTGATCTGGGTCCACACTGTTTGCCTGTATGCAAAAATAGGTTTGAAAAGTCTGCAAGAATATTCAGCAAACGACATAAACAGACGACATTTTCAGATGCAGTTTTTCTTGGCGCTTTAAGGGTGAAGGTGTCAATACTGTGTAAACATGCGTACAATATACCAAATAATGTTATTTTCCCTGCCCCTCCGAGAAGCAAACTTCTTTTGCAGTTCTACTGAATTTAATTTTTATTTGTTGGTGTCTTTTTTGTGACGTCGTTTTGTGTCCATTATGAAAAGACGCCTATTTAAATATCATTACGGAAACACGTCTATGCAAATATGTAGAAAATTTCACCTCCAAAAGCAGAAAAATTTCAATTAAAAACCTTCGATATTTTTCATATATCTGCGAAAAACATAGATTGTGGGTACTCGTTCGAACCGCTTTGCCAAGGCGGTTCTAACGAGTACCACAATCTATGTTTTTTGAGCAGAAATAAGAAAAAAAAATAATGTATACCCCTTGTAAACCCCAGATTTACTATCCAAAATGGAGTTATATAGGTTTGTTTTCGTGATGCAGTCAGCCCCTGTCCGGTGCGTTGAGAGGGTAGTTTTCTGCGGATGTGGCCTTTTCTGGGTATCTCCAAATGAACTTGTTTATACTTGACAGCTAAGTATGCAGTATACCCTCTATGTATGTCATCCAGACTTTATATCATAAGAAAGGAACTTGATCGTATACAACAAGAATAGATTAATTACTCCTTAACGCTTAACATATTCAGCAGACGACATTATGAAATTTTTATCTTATGTTTCCTAGAAAATAGGTTTGGCGTTTTATGCAAATTGTCTCCGAATGAGACTATTAGCATGAAA
Source organism: Anodontia alba (assembly GCA_964016985.1). NCBI lineage: Eukaryota > Metazoa > Mollusca > Bivalvia > Lucinida > Lucinidae > Anodontia > Anodontia alba. Next base: position 112,050,824 of record OZ024826.1, on the reverse strand, counting down.
CGTCAAAGCCTGTCTTCTGGGAAAAAATAGAAAAAAATATCAAATTGCCGTCTTTTGAATTAGCCCACTGTGGTAACCGCATGTAGCAGCAGACGACATTTTTTTGAATATTTGTTGTTTTTTTTATAACTTTGCAGAGAAAATGATGCTTGACACTTCCTGTGAACGAAATGGCAAGACTTATTTTGTCCAAATATACGATCGTTTTAAAGAATATATGACGTCTGTTGCATTTTCTCTGATGAAAATAATTTAAAACAAAATAGACTGTCGTCAAATACACTTTTGATCGGCACTTAAAAGGTTAATTTTATAATTTTACGCATATAAAACAGCCAGCAACAGGATGTTTTTAAATCATTTTATTAATTGTTGGTGAAAAATATCATATGACATCTTTAAAAATATATAATATTCCTTTTTGTATGATGACGAGGTCGCACGACAGTCTGGTACGCATTATACCCAGATACTAATTTAACCCTTAAAGCGCCAAGTAAAATTTGTAGCAGACGACATTCTAAAATTGTTATTTATTATTTGCATTTTTCAGAGAAAACAAGTCTTTACATTACACATGAATCGTCTGCCAAGCAGACGATTCACAAGAAATATCAAGACTTGTTTTTCATCTGAAACATAAAAATTGTCGTCTGCTGCACTTGTGATTGGCGATTTGAGGTTGATGAAAGGTACAAACGCTCCCGGATCTGAGACTGTGCTAAGTCACGTACATGTTTTAGCACAATAATGCAAACTGCAACTATCCTTTAAGCGCCACGCAAAATTTGTAGCAGACGACATTCAAACAAAAATCTTAGAAAATAAGCCTTGAAAGTTCATGTGAATCGTACAACCTAGGCAGACGAGTCTATATCATTTTGAAATATCTTTCCTGTTACCGTTATTCGAGATAAGAGAGGTCGAGATAACGAGAGTCAACTGTATTGGAAAAATATCGGCCCAACTGGATTTCCAAGGCAGGACTCCTGTCGGGCCAATAACGGTCCAATAAGCATACGATAATGCTCCGAAAGAAATTATACATCACGAAAACATGCCTATATAATTTTGACCCCCTTAAACTCCACTTTTATATAGTAAAACTGGGGTTTACAGGGGTATACGTTATTTTTCTTATATTGCTCAAAAACATAGATTGTGGGTACTCGTTAGAACCGCCTCGCCGAGGCGGTTCTAACGAGTACCCACAACCTATGTTTTGATCAGAAATATGAAAAATATCAATGTTTTTTTATCTGAAAATTTTCAGTTTTTGGATGTGAAAATTTCTATATATTTGAATAGGCGTGTTTTCGTAATGGGATGACCAGTCTTCTATGACTGATCTTATGTCTTTTTGCGGGCCCTATACGTGGTTCATTTGATGGTTTTTGCAATAATTTAGACTGTCAAAATCCGAGCTATTTCCATCACAGTGATTTGATTTGAATCACATGGTTTTCTGTGATGTTTCAGAGATTGAGTTAGGAAAGGTCTTTGCGAGCTGAAAATCGTTTTACTGTTACTATTATTATTATTATTATTATTATTATTACTACTACTACTAATATTATTACTATTATTATTATTTGAACATAGGAAGAAGATAGATTTGGCGCCAGTAAAATCAATTTAAACCACTGGAAGTGCATACTACCGTATTAACCGTAAGTATTTGGACAGACAGGCCTGAGCAAACAATGTAGACCCAGATAAGATACGACAAAACTCAGCTTTTCATCAGGGTTTACTCTTTTTGCCACTCGTCCAGCAATTTTTAGACACAACAACAGATAGTAAAATTTACTTGTTCAAATATTAGATCAAATATAGTTAGGAGTTAGGGTGTCTGCATACTTCCCAGCAGGCACATGACGTAAATACAACGTCGCCTCAACGTCGATGCAACGTCATGACGTTGCATCGACGTTGAGCCGACGTTGTATAAACGTCATGTGCCCGCTGGGTTGAGGTAAATATAGTACTGACCATTCTAAGGCGGTGGTTCTACCAAGCAGACACACGACGTTTGTACAGCGTCGAATCAACGTCGATGGTTGCATCGACGTTGATGCGACATTGTCTCAACGTGCCAGCTTGGTAGTTGTGTTCGTTCTTTACGGACCGTGTTCCATCCTGTTTATTATAGTCAGCCCTTCCTGAAAGCTATCTGCATTGATCAATCACCTGACTGAAAAGGCTACTATTGCAGTTTCCGATCCGGGGCTACATCAGTGGATATAAAATTATTAAATACAATTTTTGTTGTATGTAAAAGCAAAATAAGACGCAACGAATAGTATAATTATTAACGAATTGTTAAGTTTTTTAGTTTCTGTATAGAGACAGCATGCAGATGCAAACCACGAGTATATAGTAGCCACATTTCCTCGGGTACCATTACGCAAACACGCCTATTCAAATATATTGAAAATTTCACCACCAAAAACTGGAAGTTTTCCGACAAAAATTCTGATATTTTCCATATTTCTGTTCAAAACATAGATTGTGGGTACTCGTTAGAACCGCCTCGACGAGGCGGTTCTAACGAGTACCCTTAATCTATGTTACTGAGCAGAAATAATGTATACCCCATGTAAACCCCAGTTTTACTATATAAAAAGCGGATTTACACAGGGGGGGGTGGGGGGGTCAAAATTATATAGGTACGTTTTCGTGATGGGTCCGATTCGAATAATTTTGTTTTCCTGAGCACAACTTGAAATATCAGTATCTCGTTTTTGGCAGTGGTGTGCCGATATTGACGTGAGATTAAGTTAGATAGTTTGCCCAAACAAGCTAAAAGCTGTTCATTGTCTTGAAATAAGATAATCTAGATAAATACTTACGTATCAAAAGAGACAAACACGGACATCCTTCCTTCTGCCATATTTAAAGTTATGCCAACCGGATTTACGACGGGGCCTACATGACGAACCTGAGCACTTACGGCGCTGTTAGACAAGAGTATATTTCAACCTTAAAGAACATATTATTAGACACCCGGTCCTCTTTTTACCTTACCCTGTACTAGTCTCTGGGCTGATTTTCCCAGAAAACAGGATTGGCATTTCGTGCAAATTGTAAGAGTACTAGGTATACAATATGAAGCGACTTACTGACCTCTTAACTGCATCGGACGACCTTTTCTTTTTTTTCTTTTTTTTTTTTTATTAAGAGCTTGAAATTTTAGGCAGAAGATTCACATGAAATGTCAACTCTTATTTTCTCTAAAGAATGAAAAAAAAAAAAAAAAAAAAAACAATCAAAATGTTGTCGGCAATAATGTTAGTTAGCGCTTTAAGGGTTAAAATTTGTTTTGACATATTTAATATGAACCTGGAATTTGTGCGACATCCTGAATCTTTGGTTACATGATCAAATAGTTACCTTCATGCACGCCCTCAGCCTCCTGATTGGATGAGGCAGCAGAGACGGTTATGGTTAGATTATTATATAAGGTAAGTTAGGCCCCTGGCTAACATTGGCGGAGCTGGATAAAACCCATCCTCAAGACATACAGGAAAATTCGCTAGAAAATCAGTCATGGTGAGTTATCTTTTATCACGCAGCTTTAGTCTGGAAACCCAAAAAGGGTAATAAGCAATCAGTGTAGACCCAGATCAGAACGCGCTGTCTAATCAGGAGTTGTTTGCATTACATACAGGAATGTCTATAAAAATAATAATAATAAAAACTAACCAGACATCCTGCTATTGGAAATGGACCGCTCAAAGAGTTGTGGTATAAGAGTCCAATCGACGTACGTGGGTTAAATTTGAGCATACGAAAACCCAGCGGACACATAACGTTTATACAGCGTTGCATCATGACGTTGTGTCGACGTTGATGCGACGGGGTGTCTCAACGTTCCGTGCCCGATGGGAAGTGTTTGGGCTAGGATGGGTTGACACTGCTGTACGTTATATTTATTTATTTATTTATTTATTTATTTATTTATTTATTTATTTAAACAATGTTTAAAGAGGATGACACAATTAGCTATAAATAACTATTCTACCTTGCGGTCCTCTAACTCAAATTTATATACATATATACAACAAGACTTAACTAACAGCTAAGAAATTCATGGGATAAAAGTAGCTTGTAAGGAAGTGAATGCTTATATAGAGTTTTTGTCAAATAAAAAGTGCTAATAGATATGTGCAAGTGATTTAAAACCAACCATGGCACTTAATTATATCAAAGACAAATCTATATGTTATCACAGTTTTTGTAAGTGCTTTAAGATTTGACGAGCGCATAAAACCAATATCTAAAACAATTATGCTAGGTCATAAAAGCTCTCAATTCAGTTACAATAACGGTTTCAGCGATAATTTAACACATGGTATATCATTTAAAATCATAGTTAAAGACATTTTATAAGAGTTAAAATGTTGCTTTAAGAGACTGCTTAAAGGAAGAGAGTGACCCCGATGTTTTTACTGTTTGAGGTAGAGCATTCCATAATCTTAGTGCGGAACACGAAAAAGAGCCATCAAAAAGTGCTCTCCGTGCTTTCGGCACATAAAGTGAGCCATTTTCTGATGACCTCAGGTTAAGAGTGTGTACCTCGGATACTGGTTTTAGAAGTTGTGTTATATATTCAGGGAATAAATTATTTATTGCTCGGTATGTCAAGACAGCCTTATTATATTTAAGTCTGTCCGGAAATGACAGCCATCCCAGCTGACTGAACATATCTACTGATAGGGTATCGGAATCTGCTCGCTGGATGATTCGAGCAGCGCGTTTTTGCAGTTTGGATATGCGTTCAATATTAGTTGCAGAGGCTGACCCCCAGGTAACAGAGCCGTTAAAAATATAAGGAAGAGTATACCCCTGATAGTAAACTTTTTGAATATTTGTCGGTACGTACGTTGCTAACTGGCGTAATAGAGATATTTTAGATGAGATAAGGGAACATAAGTGGTCTATATGGGCAGACCAAGAAAGGTGTTCATCGATATAAACACCAAGGAGTTTCTGTTTACTAACGGATTGAATGTTGACATCGTCAGCAATAATATTTAGAGGTCGAGAGTCGTTCACGCGCTTTCTAGCGCCAACTAGCATGCAAGTTGTTTTGGTCATGTGAACATTCATTTTGTTTATCTTTCCCCATGTTTTTGTGTTACCGAATTCTCCTTGCAGACCTTCTTCAATAGCATCTATGTCATTACCATGCGTGTGAATCGTCGTGTCATCTGCATACAAATCAGAGGAGCACTTTTTAATATGAAACGGAAAATCGTTGATAAAAATGAGAAATAAAGTCTGGCCCAATATTGAGCCCTGAGGCACACCAGATTGTACGGTGGTGAAGTCCGTCAACCCTTTATCACTCTCGATTACTTGTTGTCGTGAACATAAATATGATTTGAACCACTGTATGGCAGAAGGGTTAAGTTTGTATAATGCAAGTTTATTCAGCAAGATGGAGTGATCAACTAGATCAAAAGCCTTCCGAAAATCAATAAAAAGGGCTTCAACCAAGTCACCCTTATCAATACATTTCATCCAGTCATTAATGGAATATTTTATACACCACAACCTCTTCATAACACTGTTGTTAGGGTCCATAACATAACATATTTCCAAACAAAGATGTACAGATTATATTGAAAAATGACCATTGATGGTCATTCTTCAGTATAATCTATACATTTTTTGGGATCCATCTTTGAATCGTGTTATATACAAAACCGTGTTATAACAAACCGTGTTATAAAGCGGTTGATGTGTACAGGTATTTCTATTCGTGAACAGTGTAATTTTGGTTATTTGCTTTCAAAGATTCCTTTGTTTCAGTATTCCCAGGGATCTCTCTATATGTCATGTCGCATTGAAGTCGATGCAACGTCACGAAAACATGCCTATATAATTTTGACCCCCTTAAATCCCACTTTAATATTGTAAAACTGGGGTTTACAGGGGTATACATTATTTTTCTTATATTGCTAAAAAAACATAGATTGTGGGTACTCGTTAGAACCGCCTCACCAAGGCGGTTCTAACGAGTACCCACAATCTATGTTTTGAGCAGAAATCAGAATATTTTATCGAAAATTTTTCATGTTTTTTGGTTGTAAAATTTTCAATATATTTGAATAGGCGTGTTTGCGTTATGCAACGTCGCATTAACGTAGATACAACGTCATGATGTTAATAAATGTCGCATTAACGTCGCTGCAACACCATGGCGCTTTTACAACGTCGCGTAAACGTCTGTCTAGACGTTGCAGTGACGTTAATTTGGCGTGATATAACGTCCTGGGTTTATACTGAACATCAAGAGAAATGTGTACAGAAAGTAAATAGAAAATTGGTGAAACATGAATGCTGTCACTTATTTTTGTGATTTTAGTTCAAAATCTGAAATTTATCACTATAAATTCCTAACATTCATGAAATATCTCGCAATGAAGATGATATTTATGCATGAAAATGCTCGTGCATTATCGCATCGTACATGCGCACGAACCATGGTATAAATAAGACATATTGCACGACCCGCAGTTAAGTCATCCGAAAAGAGGACTTACGAGGAGTGCCCAGTAATCATAATGTTCGTCCGTTCGTGCGTTCGTCCGCATGCAATCAGTTTCCGCTATAACTTTTAAACCGCTTGCAATATTTTTGGCATGCAGATACATGCGTATTGACAAAACCTAACCAAGGAAATTATCAAGTGCTAGATTTCTTTATCAATAGCCTCGCCGAGGCATGTTCGTCAGTCCGTCCGTAATCAGTTTGTATAAATCACTTTTAACTTTTAAACTGCTTGGAATACTCTAGTAATTTTCGGCATGCAGATACATATTGACATGATCTAACCAAGAAATTTTACAAATGCCTGATTTCTTTATATATAGCTTCGCCGAGTAGTGTCCGTCCACCCGTAATCAGTTTGTGAAAATCGCTAAAACTTTTAAACCGCTTGGAATATTTTGATAAATTTTGGCATGCAGATACATGACAAGACTTAACCAATGGAATTGTCTAATGCTAGGTTTCTTTATAAATTTTTATAAATAACCTTGCCGAGGCAAGACATGTGAAAAAAAGATAATCGCTTTAACGCTCAAACCGTTAGAAATATTTTGGTAATATTTGATATATTGATAGATACTGAAAAGACCTAACCAATGATTTTAATTTAAACGCCAAATCTCTTTATAAATAACCTCGCCGATCCAATATGTGAAAATGAAACTGCTCGGAATATTTTGATAATTTTCCGCTTACTTACAGATGTTGACAAGGTTTAAAATGAACTTGCTAGATATTCAAAGTTGTTAGACTGACTCTCTCTCTCTCTCTCTCTCTCTCTCTCTCTCTCTCTCTCTCTCTCTCTCAGGCACACACACACACGTGTGTGTGTGTGTGTGTGTGTGTGTGTGTGTGTGTGTGGTGTGTGTGTGTGTGTGTGTGTGTGTGTGTGTGTGTGTGTGTGTGTAAGAGAGAAGGGGAGAGAGAGATTATTTATTAAATATTTATAAATTTAAGTAATCTTATTAAATTTTTATAAATCTAAATAATCGCGATAACAATATTAACAAAATGGTACCCGACCGTAAGTAAATTAAATATGTTAAAAGGTCCAAAAATCACACGGTCGCCTATGGCGGTAAAGAAAATGACGCTACGAAAAACAATAACGTTAGATTTATAAATGTTAAAACGGGCGTACAGCGTCGAAAGAGCCGCGATAGTGTAATAGTTAGCAAGTCTTCCCGGCAAGCAGCCGAGCAAACACACAACGTCGGTGCAACGTCACGACGTTGCATCGCTACGACAACATTGTAACGACGTTGTTGCTACGCTGTGTGTTTATTGGGAGAAGATGATTTCCAGTCCCAGGATGACCGATTTTTGTACACTAATTTCTGTTCATTGTAACATTTTCTGTATTGTACTTTACTTTGTTTCATATACAGTCGACTCCCGTTATATCGAATTCCAAGGAGCTCTCTGAAACACTTCGAGATATCCGTACCTCGACATTTTAGATTTGCAGAATTGAGAAAAAAATAACTCGAAAAACAACATTTAACAAATATATAATGTAATTGGACTCTTGAAGTTAGAGATATTTGGAGCAATTTCTCCTGTTTTCCACAATACTTTTTTACCTGTTATTGGATGTTCATGTTTAGGCAGGGACCAGATTTTCACTTCGAGATAAGCGGTTATTCGAGATAAGCGAGGTCGAGATAACGAAAGTCAACTGTATATTCATCAATAAATCGGTTTTTGTTTCAGATTTTAAGCAGAGGTGTTCTTGTGGTTTTGTTAGTAGCAGTACTTCTGTGTTGTGTGGAGGGGTGGTGGAGTAGACGGAGACGGAGAAATAGGGCGCCAGCACCCAAAACTACACGGAAACCTTGGGGTGCAGGCGTAAACGTAGATGTAAACAACAATGGGGCTCCGAGGCTCAACGGAAAGTTGACATATACGAAGGACAATTTCCAGTTCAAGGGAACCGGATCTGTGGATGCTTCCGGAAACTGGAGAGCTGGTGTCGGAGCCTCGTGGAAATGGAAGCGAAACAATAAGGTAGGCTGATTCCGGACCAGGATCAGCAGTATTTGTGCATATACTCGAAGTTCCCATTTCGCTGTATTTCTTATACACTCGAAGTTTCCATTTGCTGTATTTCGGATTCACTCGAGGCTTCCCTTTCGCTGTATTTTGTATTCAGTCGAAGTTCCCCTTTTCCTGTATTTCGCATACAGTCGAACTTCCTCTTTTGTTGTATTTCCCATACACTCGAAATTCCCCTTTCGTTGTATTTCGGATACACTCGAAGTTCCCCTTTTAGTGTATTTCTGATTCATTCGAAGTTTCCCTTTCAGTATATTTCGCATACCCTCAAAATTCCCCTTGCGCTGTATTTTGGATTTACTCAAAGTTCCCCTTTCGCTGATATCGTATACACTTGAAGTTCCCCTTTCGCTGTATTTCGGATTTACTGGAAGTTCCTCAGTCGCTGTATTTTGTATTTACTCGAAGCTCCCATTTTGATGTATTTCGGATTCACTCGAAATTCCCCTTTCGATGTATTTCCGTTTCACTCGAAGTGTTCCCTTTCATTGCATTTTGCATACACTTGAATTTCCAATTTGGCTGTATTTCTCATACACTCGAAGTTCCCCTTCACTGAATTTCTGATTCACTCGAAGTTTCCCTTTCGCTGTATTTCTTATTCACTCGAAGTTCCCCTTTCGCTGTATTTCGTATATACTTGAACTTCCCCTATCATTGTATTTTGCACACACTCGAAAGCCCCCTTTCGATGTATTTTAGATTCACCCGAAGTTCCCCTTTCGCTGAAATTCTGATTCACTCAAAGTTTCCTTTCTGTTGTATTTCGCATAGACTCAAACTTCCTCTTTTACTGTATTTCGCATACACCTGAAATTCCCCTTTTGCTGTATTTTGGATTCACTAGAAATTCCCCTTTCGCTGTATTTCGTATTCACTCGCTGTATTTTGGATTCACTTGAAGTTCCCCTTCGCTGTATTTCGCATACACTCAAACTTCCCATTTCATTGTATTTCGCATACACTCAAAATTCTCCTTTCGCTGTATTTCAGATACACTCGAAGTTCCCCTTTTGCTGAATTTCGGATTCACGAAGTTTCCCTTTCGTTGTATTCCGCATACACTTGAAATTCCCCTTTCGCTGTATTTTGCATACACTTGAAATTCCCCTTTGCCTGCATTTTTGATTCACTCCAACGCCCTTTTCGCTGATTTTCGTATACACTCGAAGTTCGTCAGATTCACTCGAAGTCCCCTTTCGCTGTATTTCGTTTACTCTCGAACTTCCCCTTTCGTTGTATTTAGCATACACTCGAAATTCCCCTGTCCAGCGAACGGGAAACTTCGAGTGCATGCGAAATACACATACTCCGCTGATCCAGTGCATTAACACAGTCTAAAAAGAATGTCTGAACCTCGTAAAACGTATCACATCCCATCTAACATTCCACTTAAATCTATATCGGACCGTTATCGGTCCAACAGGATTCCCATATGGACCTTTTTAATGTTATTGTTTTCATCCGCGGTACTGACCACGTGATTAAGATGTTAAGCCACGTGACAAAAAAAAGTGGATGGTAAAAACATTTCCGGTTCCATAGATACCTATTGATACAAGCCAAATTTTACTTGGATAATAAATTCCTTTTGGTTAATATTTTATCGTAAATTTTATCTTATATTTTAAAATAAAGCTTTAAAAGCAATCTGACTGCGTTTCCTCAGACAAATACAAATGTTTCAATGATATTTTTCCAATGTTAGCAGGCACCCGCGTAACCGTAATATTGCTTTATGGTGATCATTTTTATGCCCCCCGGTGGGGGCTATACTGGATTCACTTTGATTGTCACGTCCCGTCCCGTCCCGTCGCATTTGAATATTGCTTATAACTTTGGTTATCTTTGGTGGATTGCTTTACAGTTTGGAACACATACACATTGTAACAAGACACGATGAGGGGATAACTTAGATGGGATAATTCCTGCAGGCATTTTGCATGGATTATGGCCCCTTTCTGACTTAGAAATTTTTTCATTCAGATGCATTTCGATACATAACTCTTGTTATCTTTGTGGGATTGATTTGAAATTTGAAATACTAGCCTGTTACCTGACAATAAATTTGTAAAACAAGTACCATTACTCTGTTATGCATTTTGCATGGATTAAGGCCCTTTTCTGACTTAAAAAGTGTCCCAATTAGATACATTTTGATTCATAATTCTTGTTATCTTAAGGGGATTGATTTGAAACTTAAAATACTAGCCAATTACCTTGCAGAGATTTTGTAGAATAAGTGCCATTACTCTGTTATGCATTTTGCATGGATTATGGTCCCTTCTGACTTAGGAATTGTCCCATTTACATGTAGATACATTTTGATTCATACGTCTTGTTGTCTATGACAGATTGATTTGGAATTTGAAGTACCAGCTCATTATCTTGCAGAGAACTTGTAAAACAAGTACCATCACTCTGTTTTGACTTTTGCATGGATTGTGGCCCCTTTCTGGCTTAGATATTGTCCTATTCAGATGCATTTTGATTTATCGGTTTTGACATCATTGCGGATTAACTTCAAATCTGAAATACTAGCCCAGGCTATTACTTAAATGAGAATTTATAGAACAAGTATCATCACTCTATTACACTTTTGCATGGATTGTGGCCCCTTTGTTCTTGTATTTTTCAGTCCTTTTAGTATTGCGATTACCTCGCTTGGGGAAGAGAGAGCTAATCTTAGTGATTTTCCTACGTTTGTTCGGTTTGTGCTTGTTTAGATTTGTCGGTTTCCTCTTCCTCTTGGGGTCTGGGAAGGGCTGCGGTTTATGATTGTGGCACTCCCTGGACTTTTCTCTTACCTTTTTTGATATTGTCCCGTTTACATGCATTTTGGTTTACAACTTCCGTCGTCTTTGGGGGATTGATTTGATATTTGAAATACTAGCCTATTACCTTACAAAGAATTTGTATAACAAATACCACTTCTCTGCAATGCATTTTGCATGGATTATGGCACCTTTCTGAATTAGAAATAGTCCCACTGAGAGACATTTTGATTAATAACTTCTGATGTCATTATAGGATTGATTTGAAACTTAAAACCATTGAAAACAGATTGCATACTGACAAATCAAATGTTTTAGACCAAAGAGCTTGTACTTGAACTTCTTAGACATGAAAGGTCAAAGGTCTGTGTCTAGAACTTGGCAGTGAACACGAGACTGCAAGAAGTATGGACGTGTCATTAGACCAACTTAATGCTGTAGTGAGGTGATGCACTAAGCACTATTAGGAACCGCTTCTTGTCATCATGAAATATCATAAGCATGATATAGTAGGAATTTCTCCATCTATATATAGTGAGAGGACCTGGCCTGTAAATGTCCGCGAGTATCACTAGATTGGGGTATGCAAACCAGCACTGCATACCAGTAGAATGTCTACTTTTACCTTGCTTCTGATGTTATCTCAAACAAGGGATATACACACTGACACTTTATGGAAAATCAGTGCTGTGATGTAGCCACTAGTTTGATATGCTGCACATGATTGCTTAGAAGGTAAGACCTGTTATTCTGCTGAATTCCAGTTCTTTATGTGATAAACATGTTTCACGCAAATTCCCATTTTAAGCATATTATGAAATTTATTAATCAAGCCTTTGTTAACAATGGTGCTGGGTAGGGGCATGAGTGTGTTTCGCACACAGGTCTTGCTACGCATAGTTTTAACTAGTATATTGCCAAAACATATGTCAATCTTTGTATTTATGACATTTACATGATCACGATGAGAATCTCTTCTGAAAAGAAACTTTTGACGAATGAAACTGCTTTATTTTTTCTGAAAATATATCGGCAATTACACTGTCCGATAAAAGTAAACAGCCAATAGGAAGAGGCTAGAATGCACTCTGCGTTAAAGACCGAGAGGTTCGAATGATGTTTATTGTGTGACATAGTGTTTAAAAAAGTCTATAGATTATAACAGAATGTTAGCTCGGATGTTGGAAGACGCTTCCGTCCGTCTAGCATACATGTCTGTTACACGTTTTCGTGTTAATATGTTAATTTATGTATTGTGTATGCTTGTTAATCATATCTCTCGTTATGCCATTTTTAACCCTTGTCCTGCTGAATCCGGATATACCCTGCCTTTGCAAACAGTGTAGATCCAGATCAGTTTGCTTCTTCAGAAGCCAACTGATCTGGATCTGCACTGTTTGCCATTAAGTATGTGTATTAATAGGAACAATCTGTATCAAGCAATCTGATTAGCTGAAAGTTAGAAGTAGGCGTGGCATCTTAATTTATTCAGCAGGACAAGGGTTGACCGAATGTTTTGCCAGCTGTGTCTGATTTCGCAACTTACATTGTGGATACATATTATCATAACGAATCCATGCCAATATAATTTTGACCCCCTTAAACCCCACTTTAATATAGTAAAACTGAGGTTTACAGGAGTATACATATTTGTTTCGTATTTCTACTCAGATACATAGATTGTTGGTACTCGCTAGAACCACCTCGCTGATGAGGTTCTAACGAGTACCCACAATCTATGTTTTAAGCAGAAAAAAATCAGAATTTTTAATCTGAAAACTTTCAGTTTTGTGAAATTTTCAATATATTTGAACAGGCATGTATTCGTTATATTTATTTTTCATTTTTTTTTTTTTTTTTTTTTTTTTTACTTTATTTTCTTTCTTTTTCTTTTTTGGTTTTGCCCTTTACTAACCTTGACCTACTTTTCACGCTTTGTTGATCAATGATTAGTCTGTGCGTTTAGCTCCGTTTCTTGAACACCACCTGCAGTCGAGACATAGCCATTCGGTTAAAGTCTTCTATGATTTTTAGGACTGGTTACAATTAGGTTAACAAAACACTTCCCTATCCTCGGAACCCAGGCTTACATATGAGTTTTAATTGTAGTCTTAGGGGTGCATGATCCCTGAGGTTTTTTAATATGCCCTGGTTTTGAATAAGTTGAATGTTTGAGAAAACGGAATATCCAGTTTTTATGATTTCTCGAAAAAAAATATTGTCTCCTACTGAGTACCTAAACTAATGTTTCTGTGAAAAAAAAATAACAGAAAGAAGCGCCACGCTAATAGTAGTTAGTACCAATAACATGTTTTTTTTTTTTTTTTTTTTTTTTTTTTTTTTTTTTTGTTGTTGTTGTTGTTTTGTTGTTGTTGTTTTTTTAAATCAGGAAAATGTTTATCTTAATGCCCCTTTTATAAAACACCACGTGATATGTACAGTCTGAGAAATGACAAATACGGTTCGGTTATTTTAACCCTTAAAACGCCAAGACTGTAAACGTCAGCGTTACAGTCAAAACTGTTGGCGGGATTTCTTTATTCTATGGCGGAAAGTTGGAAGCATATGAAGGATACATTTACTTTTTCGTCGTTTTGTGTGTATTAGAATCGAAATAGATCAGCTCTTGTGTGTGATTTGTTGAGTTATAAATCACAGTTTGTCGGTCAGTTGTAAGAAGGTAAATCACTCGCGCTCCGCGCTCGTGATTTGATCTACTTTACAACTGACCTCCAAACAGTGATTTATTACTCAACAAATAACTGCTAGAGCTGATCTATTTCTTAAACATGAGCTAGGCCTTGACAAAAGGGTACTTACCACTTAGGCGAACAACAAAGGAAACTTTAAACAAATAGTGATATGTCTAGCCAAATTAAAGAATTGCGAATGCATAATTAAGGGATCAGAATTCGGAGAAATCAAAGTGCCTTTTTCATGTATCCGCTCATTTGTTGCTATTTCAGCCGAACGAAGTGTTTCTTCTGAAAGTTGAAGCCAGCCCCTGTCAGTTCAGAGTTTATGACGAGAATGAGGATGGAGTTGTCACGCTGGAAGAGGTAAACGATCTGTTTCCGGAAGACGTTGCCGAGAAGTTATTCATGAAGTTGGACACTACAGGTATAAGAAAAACAGGCATTCAGGGTTTTATTGTTGCTTTCCGCTTTAGTTTAGTTTGATTTGGAGTCTTCCGGCTTAGACAACACTTTGAAGGCTATGTCGACTGGAGTAGTTGGCCTACTCACAATTTTCCTAGGTAGGGTTAGTCATCTGGTCGATTAACCAGTCCTTGTGTACATACTTTCGCCAGTAACTGACATCTGCCCTTCCTAAATCAGAGGAATAAGCAGAACGACCGTAGAAAATATTTCATTATCAAACTCCACGAAAGTTATGTGACCGAGCTGGGATTCGAACGTGCGATCACTAGTTGAATGTTTTGTAAAATAAATGAGGTCTGTATAGTGGGTGTCGGGGGCAGGGTATACAAGTATCCCATATCCCTGGAAGAAACGGGTAAAATCCCATATTCGTTGAAATCAACAGGCAAATATCCCAATGATTGATTTTCCTATAAAACAAAATCCCATATTCCTTAACTAAACAAATATATCCCAGAAATTACCAGCATAAAATAGTCAGCAAAAGCTTAAAAAGGATATATATTCTATGAAGTAAAAATGTCCGGGCTGAAATAACTTGTGTTATCTTGTATATAAAAAAATCTCTTTCGCAGTGGGAGCACCTTTGTGACTTTGAGTTCTGGACTATTTTTTTTTTTTTTTTTTTTTTTTTTTTTTTGCTTTTTCTCACCATTCCGATTCCCGCGCGCCCCTCTCTCCTCAGAGAAACAGAGAAGTTAGAGGAGTTCAAAAAATCAAAGTGGGATCGGTGTCTATTCCGCACGCCTGGTAAACTATCATAGGTACCTCCGGCGGATGTACTGATTATCGGTTGTGACAGGCGTCCGGAGCTGCCTGTCATCACGAAAACATGCCTATATAATGTTGACCCCCTTAAACCCCACTTTTACATAATAAAACTGGGGTTTACAGTGGTATACATTATTTTTCTTATTTCTGCCCACAACATAGATTGTGGGTACTCGTTAGAACCGCCTCGCCGAGGCGGTTCTAACGAGTACCCACAATCTATGTTTTGAGCAGAAATATGAAAAAACATTAGAGTTTTTTATGTGATAATTTTCAGTTTTTGGAGGTGAAATTTTCTATATATTTGTATAGGCGTGTTTTCGTAATGGATGCTCAAAATATAGCCAAAAAAGGTAGGTATTCATCATTTTGAACAAAATACAAAATAACCAGGGAGTTGATTAAAAATTGAAAAGTGCTATTCGACCCTTAAATATATAAAGTTTTGTCACACGTCACATCCCCACAGAACTTTCTATATTTACCAAAGATACGACCTTTGAAGTGGCTTCGAAGTCAGACTGAAGTACTCGAAACAGAAAAAAGATCGATCTTTTTTTTGTTCTAAACGCGGGTATCTTGCATACGAATCTGTTTATCTCGGTACACTGATGTAAAGTAAACCTGCTTGCCTGAATACAGATATCGATAAACTCCAAATAAGGCTGGATTCTTCAAAACACAGCTGGAGGTGACTGTGACGTCGTGGAGGTGCCTGTGATGTGAAGAAATATAGTGAAAAGAGATATTGCAGCTGCAAATATTGATATAATTCTTCTCTAGATTACTGCCTGTAAAGAATCATTCATGCAGCGTTGCAATAAGCTATCATATTGTGTATGTCATGAATTTCCATGTTAAAGTTATAATCTCAAAGAATTATTGGCGCTTTTGAGTTAGACTGTCATAGAATGCTCACTGAAGTAAGACATTTTTTTTTTTCTTGAATGGTGATGATTGTAATCGGGAGGTGCTGCCTGTTAGTCATTCCAACTCGTAGAAAATTGTCTTTGCTCAATATATCACACGCCATGCCAGCTACACATATGGTTTACCAAAAGTATAAAAAAAAAAATGAATTATGACGCAACTTGAGCATTACCGGAACACCTAAAATAACCTACGTTGACTGGACTTTAAGGTGTGAAATTTTCAAGATCGTGTTTTACACTTTATGTTAAGAATATTTATAAAAAAAAAATAAGTAACTGAATCAGATGTGGATGTACAAAGCAGAGCGAAAATGATTATTACATTCTAGTTTTCATGATACAAAATTACCTCCCTTAAAGTTAATGTGAGGAATGATTGTAGTCCTGGGCCAGAAAGTTGACACATACATGGGGAACAACCTCCGTCACGATCACGTGATTCTACAAATAAAATAATCTCGATACCTGTAAGAAAATGAGTTATATATCGTCTTACAAAGCCGATTTTAATTTTGTAAAATGCATGTACCCTGAAGTGCCTTCTGTTTTCAGCGAATGTCAAAGTTAAATGAAAATATGTCAGTTACCCGAATACTGCATAGGAATCGCTGTTTTTTGTTGTTGTTTTTTTTTTGTGTGTTTTTTTTAAGTGTTCTGATGAAACGATGACATTTGCTGAAGATAAGGGATATTGCTACGGGGTTCGTGCACCTTGTAAAATTAAAAAAAAAAAATACGAAAAATCGACCTTGTAAATCCTAATTTTCTTTCCGGCATCGAGATTTTTTTGTTTCTAAAACTGTACATTTTACCATCGTGACGTAGCTTGTCCACCGTGATATAGCATGCGGCACATTAGTCAAGTTGAACTGGCCGATAATTTAAAATCTGGGTATGGGACCTGTCTTTTCCATTGCACCACTTTTGCATGCGTGCATTTTTGAACTGTTGCCAATGTATTTTTATACTTACATGTACTTCCATTTTGGTTTTGAGGGCGGGATTGAGATCTACGAGGTATTAGTTCTTGGTCATTGTCTAACAAAAATATTTATGATATTCGCATTCTGATAGACTAGTGCGACGTTGATTGAACGATTCATTCGAGGCAGTGGTCTATAAAAAAGCATATCAATATGTGTTCTGCAATAACTCTTCAGATTTTCACTATATTTTCTTACATCACAGGCACCTCCATGCCGTCACAGGCACCTCCAGTTGTTTTAGAGAACCCAGCCTATTTTGGAGTTTATCGAAGTTTATATTTGGGCAAGGAGGTTTATTTTACGCCAATGAGCAGAAATAAACAGATTCTTAAGCAAGAAAACTGCATTTAAGACCTAAAACAACCGATTGTTTTCTGACTTGAGTACTTTCGGTTGATCTTAACGCCACGTCAGCATTCATAACTTTCGTAAATGTTGAAAGTTCTGAACAATATGTCGTGTGACAAAACTTTATGCCTATAAGGGTCGAATAGCACTCTTTGGTTTTCAGTAAACTCTCTGGTTCTTGTGTATTTTATCAAAAAAGACTAACACCTACTTTTTTAAGTCTAGTTTTTTACCATCACAAGCAGCTCCGGATATCTGTCACAACCATTTAATCAGTACCTCCGCGGAGGTACCTGTGATAGTTTACCAGGCGTGTTCCGGACAATGAAGACAACTGAAGTAATCCGAAACGAAGAGTGAAAATAACAAACCCTGTTATTTTTCATCAGCAAAAATACCGTATTCTTTCACACGTGAAAATATCGTTTTTATTTATTTCGGATATACATTGATTTCACTACTTGCAATAAAATAAAACAGCAAATATTCCGTATCTCTAAACCCCTAAACAAGCCTCATAAATAAGTAAATAAATCTGGCGAAAGAATGTGCACAACACTGGTTAACCGCTTAGAGGACTAAGCCTGCCCAGTAAACGTGTGGTTAGGTAAACTGACCGCGCTCGACATGACCCTCAACACAAACAAATAAGTAAATAAATAAATACATAAATAAAAACAGATACCATCTAACTTGGAAGGATACCTTTCCCAAGAGCTGTAGTGGTTAACATAATGACAATAAGATATCTTGTCGCATATACGAACAGCGATGTCCTTGTTTAGTCTGCGCATCTTTGATGGCTAATCAGGACTGACACCGGTCATGGATATATCCGATAATTCCATCATGTTTGACTCTTTTCATGGTAAGTAATTTTGCATGCTTTTTGTCGTCTGTGGATTTTTTTAATTAACTTTTTTTCAAACACAAAATTCAGGAATACCATCAGAGTGTCAAACAGTTTGGATCTAGATCAGGCCCAACGTTTTGTTTGCAAAGGTTGTCAGCAGCCAACAAAACTCGCCACTGGAGAGGAAAGAGCTAATAAGGAGGGATGGGGGCAATTAGAGGTCCAGATCATCCTACGTACTTGTAGGTGCACAGGCTGATTTAGATCTCTACACTGTCTTTAAGCCTCTCCTTGATTTATGTGACGTCACTGAAAGGCAACACTTAAATAACATGTACCAGCCTTAGTTGTACTTTTTTTTCCTTTATTTATTGTCTCAAATACAATCGACTCCCGTTATCTCGAATTCCAAGAGACTCTCTGAAACACTTTGAGATATCCGTACCTCGACATATCAGAGTTGCGGAAGTGAGAAAAACAATAAATTGAACAACCGCATTTAACAAATGAATATGTAATTTGACTCCTGAAGTTAGAAATGTATATAAAACAATGTGGAAAAGGGGAGATTAAGAGCAATTTCTCCTCGCAATTTCTCCTCTTTGCGACATTATTTTGTCACCTGTTCTTAGATTTCCATATTAAAACAGGGACCAGGGCCCAGTTGTTCAAAGCTAACGACGTCGTTAGTTAACGATTCGTTAAAATTTACATCAAGTGATGCACAAATATGTTGAAATTTTTTGCTGAAAAAACGTGAGTAGCTTTTGCAGTGCAAAAGCTGCTCACATTTTTTTCAGCAAAAAATATCAGAATATTGTATATTGAATCCGCTAAAACAGTTAACGAAATGACCCTTAACGAGCTCGTTAAGCTAACGACGCTTTGTACAACTGGGCCCAGAATTTCACTTTGATACAAGTGGTTATTCGAGATAAGCGAGGTCGAGATAACGAGGGTTGACTGTATTATCTATACTGAAAAAAGGATACTTTTTGGAAACAAAGAACGCGCCAAGGAAATGAAAAGAAGAAAAGATTCGGGTTTCAGTTGAGTATGTTCAGGTGCAATATTGATTTATGCGACGTCAGGTGCAATATTGATTTATGCGACATCAGGTGCAATATTGATTTATGCGACGTTGCACATATCCTCTTGACTCGAGTTGTACAGAAATCTGTTTTCCGATTAACAAAAATGAGCACAATAGTCCCAAAAGAATTATTTTCTACGCTATGATGAATTAAAGGAGACGTTTTATGGCCGGCGCACGGCACTTATCATAAGCTGCAATGATGTCAAATATGTTCTTTTGGAAACAAAGAACACACTGATAAAATAAAGACAGTAGACTGAAAAAAACCAAGTTTGAATTGCATTTCTCCTTAACAGTTCTTTTAATTCGCCCTTTAAGCGCCTAGCAAAATTTGTAGCAGACGACATTTTTTTCCTTCTTCTTTTTTAACAAGTTTTGATATTTCACGTGAATCGTCTGCTTGGCAGCGATTTACATAAAATGTCAAGACATAATCGCTGAAAAATGAAAAAAAAATCAAAATGCCGTTTGCTGAATTTGTGATTGGCGCTTCAAGGGTCAAAACTGTCTGTTCTTTGCAGTGAACACAATGATTTGTAGAATATTTACATATGTGCCAATGTGTTTCAGCTGACGGTTTAATCACGATGGAGGAGTTCCTGGAGGCTCCCAAGATGATAGTTGGACTCGGCTGTGACCCAAATGCCCCGCCGGTTGATGTCCTAGCGGCTGAGGACGATGATGACGATGTCAATGACGTTGGAGAAGACGACCAGTTAGATGAATAATTACAAATGCTTTCTTATTAGGCCGCACAATGCAAAAATAAAAAAATAAATACGTGTCTTCGAGCATATGCGAACAGCAATGGCCTAGATCAGCCTGCGCATCAGCGCAGTCTGATCAGGGCCTTCGCTGCCCGCTGACAGAATCATTGGATACTATGGAATGTTTCAATGAAGATCTAATGCCCGGATGATACTTTGCACATGTTCAGGATGATGTGAATCCACACGTTTTGCGCATGCTCAAAGACACTTTTTTTTTGCTTGACGCGACCTAATTTGCAAAACTACATGGACATTAAAAACACTCGACTCGATTAGATTTTCGCAAACAAGTGTCGATGTATCTACTTCATCAAAAAAAAAAAAAAAAAATATGAATACCGCTTTACGTGTTCTTTCCTACATACTTTTTAGTTGTAGCACTCTGTAGCCTAAACCATCAGCTGAAAATTAGCGATAGTGTACTTTTTTCACATAAAACAAGACTTTGCTTTCCATTCAAATAAATGAAATGTCAGATGTTACATGTATTTTAGGAGAAAAATAAGAAAAAATAATTAAATGCTTTCTGTTTTCATCACGAAAACACGCCTATATATTTTTTTACCCCCTTAAACCCCACTTTTATACATGGAAACTGGGGTTTACAGGGGTATATATTATTTTTCTTATTTTGCTAAAAACTTAGATTGTGGTACTCGTTAGAACCGCCTCGCCGAGGCGGTTCTAACGAGTACCCACAATCTATAGTTTAAGCAGAAATATAAAAATATCAGAATTTTTTATCAGAAATTTTTTCGTTTTTTTTTTTTTTGGTTGTAACATTTTCAATATATTTGAAAAGGCGTGTTTCCGTAATGCATGTATAATCGAGCAAATTTAAGTTTTCAGTTTCAGAACCTCTCTTATGTACTTACGCAAAATTGGGCACACCCGATTTTAGTTCGCTGTTTAATAAACTAAGCTGTTTCATAATCAAACTACAAATATAAAAGTGCTTTTTTTTTATTTAGAAATAAGGCAAGCTCCCTAATTCACCGCTTTGAATAGCAAAAAGGGCGGATCAGAGAGAGTAGGGGGGGGGTCAAAAAATGTGAGGAAGTTCATGTGATATACCTCTATGAAAGTGTTTTTTGTTGTTTTTTTTTCGTTTTTTTTTTTTTTTTTTTTATTGTTTTTTTTTTTTTGTTGTTTTTTTAGTTTTTTTTTTGTTTGTTTTTTTTGTTGTTTTTTTTAACATTAGAAATAAAAACACTAAAAGCAAACCCCTTGGGGATAAAACCAAACGACGTGTGCAAACAGCCAAACCCACTATTTCTGCGCTTAACCCTTGTCCTGCTGAACCCGGATACCCTGTTTTGCAAACAGTGTAGATCCAGATCAGTTACTGATCTGGATCTGCACTGTTTGCCATCAAGTATGCAAATTTATAACAAAAATCTCGATCAAGTAATCTGATTGGCTGAAAATTAAAAGTGGGCGTGGCATCTTAATTTATTCAGCAGGACAAGGGTTAATTTCCTCCTCTCTGACAAGAGTTTTTTCACATAGAGCCTGCCTGACTTAGCACGTTTGATATTTCATATATCTCATAATGATACTTCCCGTTCCTTCCGTTTTAGAATAATTCTCATTAATAGTCGGATACCATAACTTTTCTCTGTTCTTGTCCTTGACATTGAACACGCATAGCTGTCAATAAGGCATATTTTCCAAAATCCTTGTCACCTTCCATCATCGAATTTGGACATGTCAGTTGTTGTAAACAAGCATGTCAGTGAAAAATCACAACAGATCTTTTGAATCAGGATATACAATGTTTGCACACCAATGTAATTTGGTCTGCAAGGCTTTCCATATGAATTAAAACGGCAAGTGTACAAGAAAGCTCTGGTTTGTGATTTCGACAGTTTCTGACTGAGTATTTTTATGTCAAAATAGTGTTGGAGAGAGTAATACATGACATCAGTTTCATTTCAAAGGTTTGCCTAAACCTCAGCATTGACTTTGTATCAGGAAGCACTGGTTTGGTATTCTAAATGCATTATGAAAACACACCTATTCAAATATATTGAAAATTATACAACCAAAAACGGAAAACTTTCAGATAAAAAAAAATGATATTTTTAAATTTCTGCTCAAAACATAGATTGTGGGTATTCGTTAGAACCGCCTCGGCGAGGCGGTTCTAACGAGTACCCACAATCTATGTGTCTTTTTTTTTCTAACAAAATAAGAAAAATAATGTATACCCCTGTAAACCCCTGTTTTACTAGGTAAAAGTGGGGTTTAAGGGCGGAAAATTATATAGGCGTGTTTTCGTGATGGGTTCGGAAAACATATGTTTGGTACTCATTAGAAGCGGCTCACTCAAGGCGGCGCTTCTATAAAGTGCCCACAACATCCGTTTCGTGGAGAAATAGAAAAAATTATTAACCTGATACCCACTCTTCTCTTGGGCATGGAACAAGTCTGTTCGACAACATGACTATGTTTGTAATATGCTTACTGAGCGACAAACAGTAAAGACCCTGATCAAACTTCTTCTTTGGTCTGATCTGGGTCTACTCTGTTGCTCAGGTGTGTACATGTGTGTGTAATATTAAGGTTAAGTCCGATATATACTATAAATGAGCCAGCCCTGGAAAAAGGGAACTTATCACACAGGCAACCAGCAAAGGCTCATATGCGCAGTCTCACCAGAGCCTTCCCTGTTCGCAGGTATGTTGTAGAGACCTAGAGGAAGCCTCAGGTAAAAACGCATGTTTGTAGCCCAAACAGGGAACTGTGCATGTGCATTTGAATAACATCACGAAAACACGCCTATATAATTTTGACCCCCTTAAACCCCACTTTTATATAGTAAAACTGGGGTTTACAGGGGTATACATTATTTTTCTTATTTCTGCTCAAATCATAGATTGTGGGTACTCGTTAGAACCGCCTCGTGGAGGCGGTTCTAACGAGTAACCATAATCTAGGTTTTAAGCAGAAATATGAAAAATATCAGAATTTTTTTATCCGAAAATTTTCAGTTTTTGGTGGTAAAATATTCAGTATATTTGAATAGGCATGTTTTTCGTAATGTACAAACCGGAAAACCAGGTCCTTTTTCGTGTGTCGGTGCCATTTTTGTTTTCTTTAATTCTTCTTTTTATAATAAAAGCAAGTCATTTGAACCATTGTTTGTGTTTTTTTACACTAAGTGGACTGGTTGAGTTTCGCCATGTTTAACAAGGGAGACAAGTTTTATGATTTTCTGTGTGCTTTGCAGCCCATCAAATCCCTTCTAAAAGGGATCTATTCCAAAATGAAAGAATTTGCTCTCAGTGGGAGAAAATTCTTTCCGTTTGGAAAAAAATAACATTTTCAGACGGGAGGCAAAACAGTTTAAATTCCTGAAAAGTGCACTGTAAAAGGATCAGGTAGATTTTACAATAAATACTGACAACTGGCTGCCAGTACATGTACAGACACTTCTCTTTATACCGACACTCGATACAACGACAAAATTCGTTATAATGACAATTTGACTGTCACGAAAACTTCGCTTGAATTAACAATTAGTCATAAATTATGCAAGATCAGTGTATTTAAGTAAAGAAACATATGTTTTGGATATTTGTTAGAATCGCCTCAGTGAGGCGGTTCTAAAAATATCTTAAACATATGTTCTATGAGGAAATAAGAACAAAATAAATCAATTACATATCAATCTGCGCATTAAGTATTCTGACCAACAGCAAATTCATTTTAATGGCAACGTCTTTGGGAACAAATTTTGTTGTTGTAACGAGGGTTCACATGTACCGTAAATTTTACGGGCGCCTGTAGATTATTTACAGTAATAATTACGCATGGTAGGGCAGTGTAGGCAAGGTAGATAACGTATAGGACATAGTAGGGATGTGAGCTTCCGCACCATATCTTAAGCTTACATATCCTTACCCCATCCTACGAGGAAATTTCTGCGAATGTTGCTCGAGCCCCCCGTAAAAATTTACAGTAGAGGCGCTGGCAGCCAATTCATTACGAGAACACGCTTATTCAAATATATAGAAAATTTCACCTCCGAAAATCTGAAAATTTTCAGATAAAAAACTCTGATATTTTTCTTATTTCAGCATAAAACATAGATTGTGGGTACTCGTTAGAACCGCCTCGGTGAGGCGGTTCTAACGAGTACCTACAATCTATGTTTTATGCAGTAATAAGAAAAATAATGTATACCCCTGTAAACCCCAGTTTTACTATATAAAAGTGGGGTTTCAGGGGGTCAGAATTATATATAGCATGTTTTCCTGATGTGCCAGTATTTACCGTAAAATATACGGGATTTTTTTTAATGTGTATCGTTTTCCTTTGTACATGTATTCTGCGCTTTCCATATCCTTCGGGGAAAAAAAGCGCTTTTTATTTGGCGTTTTACTCTAGATGTTAAAATTGAT
Organism: Anodontia alba; assembly: GCA_964016985.1. Taxonomy (NCBI): domain Eukaryota; kingdom Metazoa; phylum Mollusca; class Bivalvia; order Lucinida; family Lucinidae; genus Anodontia; species Anodontia alba. The sequence continues at coordinate 112,026,114 of OZ024826.1, read as the reverse complement.
TTGTGTTTGACATATCTTATCAGAAACCATTTGTCGTTTCTATTCCTGTGCTGAATTTCAAATATTTACCGCAAAAATAAGTTTATAGCTAAAACTGTCCCTGGCTTATGCAAAGTTGTAAACAGGATTTTTTGAAAACAATAAATCAATCAATAAATAAATAAATAAATAAATAAAACATTTCAGAAAGTTTCAACAAGTGCAACTTAATGAAAATCTGCAACCAAACTACCCACTCTATCAAGTCTTGAATATTTTGCAGCCATTTTAACTATATGGTGACAATGAACATACTCGATTTTTTAAACCAGTGACTGCAATAAAACTTTTTGTGCATGCGAAATACGAAATATGGTTTTGCATTAAATCATGCTAAAAGTTTGTAAATTTACTTCTGTGTAAAAGCGTCAGGCAAAAAAACGAGTTTCTAAAAGATTTCGAAAGGAGAGTAGACGTTTATACCGTATATACCCCTAACAATTTGGAACCCTTTTCTCCATACCGTAAATGTCCTAAAATTTTAACGTCCATATTTACAACCTATACCGTTGTGCCTATTAGTTGGTAAATAAGTGGCAAACAGTGAAGACCCTGATCAGACGCCGCAATCTGCGGCGTCTGATCAGGGTCTACACTGTTTGCTCAGCTCTGTCTTTTTTCAACTATATAACGTCTTGAAATATTTCTTATATCTCCACGAAAACATTTATTATGGGTACTCATTAGGAGGCGCTTATAATGAGTACATACAATATATGTTTTTGTGGAAAATAAGAAAATATTACCTGGACGCTCCTTTCATCTAGATCTATGTACATTACAGCCATTACGAAAACATGCCTATTGACATATATTGAAAATTTTACAACCAAAAATGGAAAATTGTCAGATAAAAATTCTGATTCTTTTCATATTCCTGCTAAAAACAGATTGTGGGTACTTGTTAGAACCTCCTCGGCGAGGCCACAATCTATGTTTTTTAGCAAAATAATGTGTACCCATGTAAATCCCAGTTTTACTATATAAAAGTTTGGTTTAAGCATTACGAAAACACGCCTATTCAAATAAAGCGAAAATTTTACCACGAAAAAAAAAAATGAAAATTTTCAGATAAAACATTCTGATATTTTTCATATTACTGCTCAAAACATTGATCGTGGGTACTCGTTAGAACCGTCTCGACAAGGCCATTCTAACGAGTACCCACAATCTATGTTTTTGAGCAGAAATAATATATACTCCTGTAAACCCCAGTTTTACTATATAAACGTGGGGTTTAAGAGGGTCAAAATTATATAAGCATGCTTTCGTGATGGGGGTCAAAATTATATAGGTATGTTTTCGTGATGATTTTCACTTTATTATAAGGTAAAAAAAGTAAAATCAGTTATCATGCATACTATATATATATTAAGAGTATTAATCCAGTATAAAGGAAATAACATAATAAATTGAAATCAAAGTTAAATACCGAAAAAATTCTGAAAATGCGCTAATTAATGAATACCCCTGCATGCCCCTATTTTCAAAATACATTTCTTGGGGAACATGGCGTTTGCATACATAGATTTATTAATCTCATCCTAGCTTCTGATAAGGCTTTTTTTTATACAAACTATTTTGATATTTTTTTCTTATTTCTCCTCGAAAACATATGGTGTCGGTACTCATGCAAAGTACCTCAAAAATGATAGAAATAAAACACAAATTATAATCAGATTTAAAAACCGAAATCAAAATTAAAACTTAGGTCAATAATATGTACCCTTGTATACCCGTATTTTTATCGTATATTACTGGGGTATATGGGGCCTATATGACACAGACTTCTTAACGTCATCGTTCGTTGTTGTTGTTGTTGTTGTTGTTATGTGTGTGTTAGTGCGTGCGTACGTGTGTGTGCGTTTTATAGTCTTATTTCTCCAAGTAAACATATGTTGTTGGTACTCATTAGAAACGTCTCACAGAGGCACTGCTCATGAGAATTCACAAAATATGTTTTTTCTTTTGGAGAAAATATTATTACGCCTTCTTCTCCGGAGCTGTAGTCATGTACGAGTATATCAACTGACGGCGAATCTACTGCCATGACAGTATTAATTTGCAGGAATATCTGAATATTTATGTTGAGGTTTCACGGCCCGGTCAACCCAATGGGGTCATGTCGAGCGCGGTCAGTTTACCTAACCACACTTTTACTGGGCAGGCTTAGTCCTCTAAGCGGTTAACCAGTGTTGTGCACATTCTTTCGCCAGAAACTGACAACTGCCCTTCTTGAATCAGCGGAAAGGAGAGTATGACCGTAGAAAAATATTTCATGATCAATCTCCACGAAAACATTTCTGAATATGCAAATTCCAAATACCATATTAATCGCAGCGTCAGTAAACGTACCTTCAAAACTGTGATCCCATCGAAGATTCAGATCAGCCTGCGCAGTCTGATCAGAATATTCATAGGACGCTAAACTGACGTTGAAATTCACATTGATCTTGACCCTTCTGCATGCTGAAAAATTAAGATGTCATGCCTACTTCTAATTTCCATCCAAACAGTGCAGATCCAGATCAGTTGGCTTCTTCAGAAGCCAACTGATCTGGATCTACACTGTTTGCTAAGACAGGGCATGACGTGTTCAGCATGGGAAGGGTTAAGTTTATGGTCAGACGTATGATCAAACAGTGTAGATCAAGAAAGCGGCGTCTGAACGGAGTCTGTACTTTTTCCCAGTCTACCAGCATATATTTTGACACACGTCCATTAGCCAGCTTCGGTGGGATGCGCGTCCGACTGGAGACCAGGAGGTCGCGCGTTCGACCCCCGCCGAGGTCGGCAACATTCTTTCATGGAGATTAATCATGAAATATTTTCTACGGTCATTCTCTCCCTTCCGCTGAATCAAGAAGGGCAGTTGTCAGTTTCTTGTGAAAGAATGTGCACAGTACTGGTTAAAGGGGAACGCAACCTTAAAAGGTATTGTGCTTTAAAGTAAAGAACTTTACAAACAATGAATTTTGACACAAATTTGATCAAAATCGGTGGAAAATTAAGTAAGTTATAGACAATGTAATATTTCAATATTTAATGAGATTTCATGAAAATTGAATTTCGTTTCATAAAGGTAGTTCTTCTCATAAAGTATGTTTATTTTGGGGGAAATGATTGCTTGTCACTAGAATAAATAGATTATAAAAAAATCTGTAGCAGAACTACTCTTAAAAACCCTTTATAATTTGTTTGCATATTTAATCTGGGCTGTGTGACGTCACAAAGTCTAGAATATGGCCTGCCCAGAAAACGTGTGGTTAGGTAAACTGACTGCACTCGACATGACCCCATTAGGTTGAATGGGCCGCAAAACCTCACAATAAACAAAAGAAAACGTCCATTTAACGTGTTTGTGTCTGGCGTCTCATAAAATAGACATTGCCAAACAATCTAGACCCAGATAAAATGCCACAGAAGGCGGCATCTGATCAATGTCTACTCTGTTTGCATGTTATATAGGAATTTCTATAAATCATGGTAATAATAAAATAAAATAGCCAGACACCTTTTCTATTGGAATTGGGCGCGTCCAAAGAGTTCAGATAGAAGGGTCCACTAGGCATAATTGGTTAAACTGTTGACGCCAAAAGGGGATAATCTGTTAGTTTTGCCCTTCTTGTCTTATCTTTCTGCCTTTCTTTGCTCTATTTTGGACAAGGAAGGTAACTTTATCCAATTTGTTATTGTCTTCTTCTGAAAAGGAGTATATTCTCAAAGGAAAGAATTTGCTCCCACGAGGGAGCAAATTCTTTCTTTTTAGAATACACGCCTTTTCAGAAATGACTTAATGTGATGGAAACGTAACAGGAAGTTATAAAAATTGTCTTCTTTGTGAAAAATGGTTCTTCAAATAATAGTACATTCGCAGGCACATTTTCGATTCACATGATTCCTGTAAAATATGCAGGTCTAAATTTGATGCAAGGTGGAGAAATATACCTACTAACATCCGTATAGACTGTTCTGTGCCTGCATTGCTCAGATATGCAATAATGCTTATTTTCTCGTGTTTCCTCATGATTATTTACCATAGCCAGCAATTCTCTTAGTTCACCCTATGGAACGCAAGATAGAAAACATGACACTGACTGATAATATGATAATCGGTTTATTTACTCACTCCATATAGACCACTTTAAAGTTATGGTTTTTATCCGGGCTACTGACCACGTGATTACAATGTTATGCTACGCGACCAATAATTGTGGATTGCACAAACATTTCCGGTTCTATTGATACCAGTTGATTAATACCAAATTCTACCGGGTAAACAATCCTTTTGGTTAATATTAACCCTTTAATTAGTTTGTGTTCGGAAACTTTAAGAAGCAATTTTACTGCTTTTCTACACTAAATGCAACTGTTTCAGTGATACTTTTTTTTCCGATATCAGCAGGCACACTCGCAGCCGTACTACTGGCTTTACAGCGATCAGTATCACCCTTGTCTTCGCTAGTTGATAGGTACAATATACGTTAATATTTGGGGTTATGACATTTAACTGATTGGTCTATGAGAATCTCTTCTGAAAATAAGTTTCTGATGAAAGAAAGCTGCTTTATTTTTCTAAAAAAAAAAGAACATTGGCCATTTCAACATCCGATTCACTTAAACAACATTCTGCCAACCATACCAGAACGAGGCTAGAAACTACTCCACGATAAGGACCGGAAGGTTCCGAATGATTTTATTGTGTGACGAAGTGTTTAAGTGGTCTGTGACTAACAGTCTAGACTAGCTACTAGTCGAATATCAATATTATTTTCATCAATGAATTATAATTATTAATTTACTTAATGAATTTAGGGTAATCTACTGCTTACTTTTGCCTCACCTCTTTGATAGCAGCAAGTCATCTTGGAGACCAATTATTAGAGAGTGGCTATACAAGGTATCATACATAAATTTGAATAGTAAAGAGTGATAAAATATGACATCAAGGTCTAGGCGCTATTCTACTGACAGTCCTATTTGTGAGAAATTTTATGAGGCCCCAAGGTTATAAAACTTTTTTCATGCTCAACTCAGCTGAGCATGAAATTTTCTCTGCTAATAAATATGAAAATGCCAACAATTGTTGGCATTTTCATATTTATTAGCAGAGAAATTTTAATGCTTAGCTATGTTTAACAAGACAGAATTTGCAATTGTTAGTAATTTGTGATTTATTGGCAGGACAAGTTTCATACTCAGGCGATTTTAGCATTGGGGATCGGCTATTATTTCAAAGTAGATCATCGGGTTTGCAAAACCAAATGACCATTCCCTGATAGTTGACTATCAAAAACACATGCATTTCTAGTTAAGCCATCTTCCAGGTACTTATTCATATTCAGATAATAAGCGTATCCATGTAATACTTTTCTGTTTCTCCAAGACAACACATGCTGTGCGTACTCATTAGACATCACGAAAACATGCCTATATAATTTTGACCCCCTTAAACCCCACTTTTATGTAGTAAACTGGGGTTTACAGGGGTATACATTAATTTTCTTATTTCTGCTCAAAACATAGATTGTGGGTACTCGTTAGAACCGCCTCGGCGAGGCGGTTCTAACGAGTACCCACAATCTGTTTTGAGCAGAAATATCGAAAATATCAGAATTTTTTATCTGAAAATTTTCAGTTTTTGGGGGTGAGATTTTCTATATATTTGAATAGGCGTGTTTTCGTAATGAAGAGCTTCTAATGAATAACCTACAACATATAATATCACTGAGAAATAAGAAAAAAACATAATTACTGTTAGATTGAAAAAATGCCTTATGTTGAGCTATGCTCATTTCACGCTATTTTTATCAAATTTCTTCGCCTGATTACACCCTTTGTTCTGGGGTCCATGTCTGTTGGTCTGAACATTCTGATTCGTCATTCGTTTATGGATTTATGAGTTTGGATTACGGCTTTGGTACCATGACCGCAACTATTCTATTCATAAAATATCTACATCAGCCAAATAGACAGCTCAGTGTTTCATTATTTTACGACTTGTGTACGAAAAATATGGTCGTAAAATAAAATTTTCCGTCAGACCATCAGTCGGAGAAGCCAAAAGTGACTGGTGATCGATTATAATTCATTATCGGGGAAACCCGATCAGAATGTGCTTCCTACTACGAGAATTGCTGGATACGAAGCTGTTTTGAAGGCTTTTACTCTTACATGATAGGGTCGGTCGAGCTGTCATGAGAAGGCGTTGCAGTCTCATCGCTGCTGCTAGTCTCATAGTCGGTGCTAACTGTTGATTCATAAGTAGTGCTGTCCGTAGACATATAGGTAGTGCTTCCCGTACTTCCGGTTGTTGTGGATTCCGTGTAAATGTCACTCGTTGTAGAATATACTGTGCTTCCCGTACTTCCGGTTGTAGATCCCGTGTAAATATCATCTGTTGCAGAAGATACTGTGGTTCCCGTACTTCCGGTTGTTGTGGAACCCGTGTTAATATCATCTGTTGCAGAAGATACTTTCCTTCCCGTACTTCCGGTTGCTGTGGAACCCGTGTAAATATCATCTGTTGAAAAAGATACTGTGCTTCCGGTTGTTGTGGAACCCGTGTTAATATCATCTGTTGTAGAAGATACTTTCCTTCCCGTACTTCCGGTTGCTGTGGAACCCGTGTAAATATCATCTGTTGAAAAAGATACTGTGCTTCCGGTTGTTGTGGAACCCGTGTTAATATCATCTGTTGCAGAAGATACTTTCCTTCCCGTACTTCCGGTTGCTGTGGAACCCGTGTAAATATCATCTGTTGAAAAAGATACTGTGCTTCCGGTTGTTGTGGAACCCGTGTCAATATCATCCGTAGCAGAAGAAACTGTGCTTCCCGTACTTCCGGTTGTTGTAGATCCCGTGTAAATGTCACCCGTTGTAGAGTATACTGTGCTTCCCGTACTTCCGGTTGTAGATCCCGTGTCAATATCATCCGTAGCAGAAGAAACTGTGCTCCCCTCACTTTCCTGCACGCTAGTTTTACCTGGTGTTGGGGTGAAGGTGGGCGTGTGCGTGGGGTTAGGGGTGGTCGTGACGTCGAGGCAGCTCATTGTAACATTAAAATCGACTTCCATATCCAGAACAGTACTTCCGTTAGTTCTTAGTTTTGGGATAGCCACCACATCAACACCGCCTTTCTTGACAGTCAGCTGGCTACACACACCATAGTGCTGGATTAAAGACTCAAGTGGCGTGTCGCTGTAAAGAAAATGAGTTAAGTATTGTCATCGCCATGAACAAAAGTGGAATTTCCTGCGACAGTCATGTGAAAACAGTATTCAACAGAATGTAGTTTTAATAAATAGAACGTTATTTGATCAGACTCAATTGAAGCATTCTTTGTTCTCATATGCTGTGTTTTGTTTTTTTGTCTTACTGTCCATATCATTAAATGTCATGGCCTGAAAAAAGCTGTGTTTGACTATTTTCCCCATATCATATACATCCCAGCAGGAACATGACGTTAATACAACGTCGCCTCAACGTCATGAAGTTGCATCGACGTTAAGCCGACGTTGTATAAATGTCATGTGCCCACTGGGATAGTGCTCATTTCGTACATTACGCATTTGAACAACATACGTAGCATGCGAAAGAAACAAATAATTGCAATAAAGAGATATCGACTGACATACAATCGACTCTCGTTATCTCAAAGTCTAAGGGACTCTTTGAAATACTTCGAGATATCCGTACCTCGACATATCAGATTTGCAGAATTGGGGAAAAATAAATCGAACAACTACATTTCACAAATGAATATGTAAATTGACTCCTGAAATTACAGATATTAAAATATTTTTGAAAAAAGCTCCTAAGGAGGAATTTCTCCTCTTTTCCACAATATTTTGTTACCTATTGTTAGATAATCAAGTTAACACAGGGACCAGATTTTCACTTCGAGATAAGCGGTTATTCGAGATAACGAGTTCGAGATAACGAGAGTCGACTGTATTTAATTTTCCCTAATAAAATCTAAATTACATGGCCTGACATAAGCAAAATGAAATGAGACACCTCCAACATACTCCTAAAGTGTAGTGGTGGGGTGGGGCGAGTTTATTTAGTCTAATTTGGGTTAAAGGAAATACTTTATCGCTTTCAAAAACGTGGCTACTCTTAACGAAAAAAATATGCTCCTCTTTGAAGAAAGAGGATGAAGAAGGGGGGAGGGGGGTAATTTCTATTGCGAGTTCTGAATTTCGGGTCTGAATTATTCTGTCACCTGATCTGTTTTTGTTGTATTTTGGTGTAGACAGATTTTGATAGGACTTTTTTTTTTCACGTGAGGATACAGAATTTCGTCAGCGCTCAATCAGACGACAAATATTCAAGTTGAGCTTGTGGCTTGTGTGATGACCGGTAATATACAAGCCTGACTGATTGGAGCTGAAAAGATAATCGATTATCAGTTCTGGCATTGTGATCGATAATCGATCGGTAATTACTGAAGATTTGGTTATAATTTTACTTGTCTGATTGAGCATGACTCTTACAATATGTTATACGTTACTGTATGTATTCAGTCAGACAGGCCTAGGTAAACAGTGTAGACCCAGATGAGACGCCGCAAATGCGGCGTCTTATCAGGATCTACACTGTTTGCCACTCATCCAGCTACTTTAGGCACAACATTGGGTAGTAAATTGTACTTGTTCAAATTTTAGATACAGTATGTTTAGGAGTTGAGGTGTCTGAATACTAAGGGTAAATACGGTAAAGTAACAGACACAGAAACCAAATGATCGATTAATAGCAAATTTGTAATGAAATTTTTTTTTTTAATTTATCGATCAATTAATCGATTATCCGATTAATACTGCCAGCCTTAGTGACATTTCTGCTCAGCCTTCGCATATGAAATCCGATTTAAGTCTCCGCTGATCGCCTTAGGTGTCAACAGCGCTCAGGGTAATATAAGTTAGCAGACAGTCTGATTTGGGCCCTCGCTATTCGCATAAAGTTCTTAAGGCGCTTAGGCTAGTAATTAACACGTGGTCCGATTAGTGCATCTCATTATAAAAAAATAGGCCTATTCAAATATACTGAAAATTTGACAACAATTTATTATTGTTTTTTTTTTTCAGATAAAAACATTCTGATATTTTCATATTTCTGTTCAAAACTTTGTTTTTGAGCAGAAATAAGAAAAATAATGTCTACCCCTGTAAACCCCAGTTTTACTACATAAAAGTTCTATGATTGAAGTTTACCATTTTTCACAACTTCCAAATGTTCAGTGCTGCCGAACATTATAGCATAGCATTGCGATTTTATACTAAAACGACCTGCCATATAAAGTGGGTCGTGTACCTCTACTAAAAGCTGATTAACAATCTGGGCCCAGTTGTTCAAAGCGTCGTTAGCTTAACGAACACGTTAAGGGTCATTTCGTTAACTGTTTTAGCGGATTCAATATACAATATTCTGCTATTTTTTGCTGAAAAAATGTGAGTAGCTTTTGCACTGCAAAAGCTACTCACATTTTTTCAGCAAAAAATTTCAGCATATTTGCGTATCACTCGATGTAAATTTTAACGAATCGTTAACTAACGACATCATTAGCTTTGAACAACTGGGCCCTGATTTATATGATCTGTAGGTTGAGCTCAGCCTTCAGTAATCGAGATGCATAACTTGAATTCCAAAAGCGGGATGCATAACTTGAATGTCAAAACAGGTGGGGTTACGGTGAGAAGGCGGGGTGTGGGTGGGTGGGTGAGGGTGATGTAGATTAACTACTTGTCTGATAAAAGTCTGATTTATCTTTTATTTAAAGCTAGTCAATTTTCCTTATGATGGCCATTCAGTTTGGTAGAGTCACCAATTCCTATACTGACTAAGTACTATTGTTCAAATTGAGATACATGTAGGACATAATGCAAATAAGTGACTTTGTTGCCATATATATTATTAATTTGAACGCTTAGTGGCTACGCGAAGAAGAGGGGGCGGGGCACTTTTATTGTTTCATCTGTCAACAAGCTACCGTAGTGTACTAGAAATGCATATATAAAAGCCCTGTACTGCTGTAATGGCCATTTTTTTATAGTCACAGTCATTGATTTACCCATTTATGTCGAGTCGACTCTTCTATGACAACTGGACTGGTCTATTTCTGATAGCAGGGTGTCTGGTTATTTTTCTTTTTTTATTACCATGGTTTATATAAATTCCCGTAATTTATGCATTCAGTACAGATTTTGATTAGACAATGCCTTCTGTGGCGTCTGATCTGGATCTGCTCTGTTTTCCAATTACCTTTTTGGAAGTTTCTCGACAAAATGAGTAAACCTTGACCACTTTCTGGGCTAATCCAGCAGACGGCATATTAACGATTTTCTTCTCCAGAATATAGGTTTTGATATTATGCAAATAGCTTCCCTAGTATACAATTTGTATGAACTGTCAAAGTCTATTCCTTTGGGAAAAATAAAAATATTTCAATATGTCGTCTGCTGAATTTTTTACTTTCCATTTGGAGAAACTCGCATCATACCTTCTACAGAATGCCACAAGCAGACGTTTCTCTCTCTCGACCTCATCGTCAATGTAAGGAGCAGCTCTTGCCAAAGCGGTCACCAAATATGGGAAACATGTGGCTACCTTCTTTGGCAGTCCTGTGAAAAAGCATAAGATACAGATACAGGTGTGACCAGCGCAAAACAAATACAAATGTCCATTTCAGGTCTGAAAAGAACGCAGATCCGTTTGTAGTTTTAGGCTGCACCAGACTAGAAGACGCGTTTCGCGCAAGTTAACCCTTGTCCTGCTGAACCCGGATATATCCTGCCTTTGAAAACAGTGTAGATCCAGATCAGTTGGCTTCTGAAGAAGCCAACTGATCTGGTTCTGCACTGTTTGCCATTAAGTATGTGAATTTATAGCAACAATCAGGATAAAGTAATCTGATTGGCTGAAAATTAGAAGTGGGTGTGGCATCTTAATTTATTCAGCAGAACAAGGGTTAAATTGGTTTAAGCCACCCAGGAGTTGTTCCACTGACAGTTCAAGTCCAAGGTGGTTCCTCTGTTCATGCAATTACGAAAACATGCCTATTCAAATATACTGAAAATGTTACCACGAAAAAATGAAAATTTTCAGATAAAAAAAATCTGATATTTTTCAAATTTCTGCTCAAAACATAGATTGAGGTATCCGTTAGAACCGCCTCGGAGAGGCGGTTCTAACTACCCATAATTTATGTTTTTGAGCAGAAATAAGAAAATTAATGTATACCCCTATAAACCCCAATTTTACTATATATAAAGGTGGGGTTTTAGGGGGTCAAAATTATCTAGGCATGTTTTTCGTGATGGTGGTCGTTTTGTCATTGTTTGTTCCTCTTCTCCTCCTCATTTCTTTCTTCGCTGTGCTTTATGATAGTGGCATTTTCCAAATAGCGAGATGCATAGTGTGCTATATACGTCATAACGGCCTCAAATATTTGGACACTATATCTAATGACCTTAATATTTGCACACCATTCTCATTACCTTAATATTTGCATACCATATCTAATGACCTTAATAGTTGGACACCATACTCATTACCTTAATATTTGGACACCATATCTCATTACACTTATATTTGGACACCATATTTAATTACGTTAATATCTGGACACCATATCTCATTACACTTATATTTGGACACCATATTTAATTACCTTAATATCTGGACACCATATCTCATTACACTTATATTTGGACACCATATCTCAGTATCATAATATCTGGACACCATATCTCATTACCTTAATATATGGACTCCATAATTTATTACCATAGTATTTGGATACCATACTCATTACCTTAATATTTGGACACCATATCTCTTTGCTATAATATTTGGACACCATATCTTACACTTATGATATTTGGACACCATATCTCCTTTCTATAATATTTGGACACGATATCTCACTACTATAATATTTGGAAACCATATCTCATTACCATAATATTTAGACACCATATTTCATTACTATAATATCTGGACACCATATCGGACACCATACCTTTATCTCACTACCATAATATTTGGACACCGTATCTCACATCTCATTACTATAATATTTGGACACCATACCTTACTATCATAATATTTGGACACCATATATTATTACCATAATATTTGGACACCATATCTCATTACCATAATATTTGGACACCATATATCATTACCATAACATTTGGAAACCGTATCTCATTACCATAATATTTGGACACCATATATCATTACCATAATATTTGGACACCATATCTCATTAACATAATAGTTGGCCCCATGCTCCTTACCATCATATTTGAACACCACATCTAACTGCCACAATATTTGGACACCATATCTTCTTACTATAATATTTGGACATCGTATCCCTTTACATAATTCTCTTAAAAACTTGAACAAGTTAATATTACTAACTGATGATATGTCTACAATATAATTGGATGAGTGGCAAACCGTTATAAACTTGGTCAGACGCGGAGTACTGCGACGTCTATATGCCAAAGGTTTTCTTTCGAAATGGTCATGCTTAATATGGTAGAACTGCACTGTTCGTCATTCAACAAAACTTTTAAAACATAGGCACCACCATACAGGGTAACAGATACGACTTTAGGAGAGGCAACACCGTTAAAACTTTTTTGCCACCCTTGTTAAAAGGGGTCTATTATAAAAGCAAATTATTTACTTTCATTGTTTTTTTTTTTTTTGTTTTTTTTTTTTTTTCTGGTAGCATTTCAGCAGATTTCTTTTTGTTGTTATAGATATAACGTAAAGAGATCACTCTGATTTAAAAAAGAAGCTGCCTTCCTTCTCTGCGTGATTTATCCGAAGGAGACAATTTGCGCGAAAGGTCAAAGCCTATTGAATTGCCTGAAGAACCATTGTTTTTAGTACCTTGTAATGCGTATCATCCGTAAGGTTTTTTTGTTTGTTTTCCCCCTATTTACGTAATAATTGCGATAAACCATTAAACTGTGGTAGACAAAAATCCCCATATTTCAGGGGTCGGCCTATTTGGGCACACCAATGATCTCCAAAAAAGAGGCAAGATCCTATGTTAGAATGTGCTTTCAAACAAACCTAGGTTTGTCTGCATTCAAGATCAGTTAGAGAAGTAAATCTCCAAAATAAGAGTCCAATTTCACATTTCAGATAAACCTTTTTTTTTTTTCTGTCAATTTCTTTTTGTGGTATCCGAAAGACGCCTGTGACGACCACGGAAGCCCGACTAAAACAGCTTCCGCTGATAAATACATGTATGTCCAAATGAACGATGAATCCACAACAGCAATTAAAAATGCCTACATTGCTCACAAGTAGTATTTTTTTTTCCGGACAATGGTTTATCACGTGACTACTATCATGTGGAAGTCATGTGATCACGACAGTCACGCAAATGGCGGCCTGTTTATCGAGAGTCGGCGTAAATTCACCAAATTATGTCTGCTCACGTAAAGGAACTCCCTCTAAAGGTCCAAATCAAATAAAAACAAACAGCAGTGTAAGAGTTAAAGTACTGTAAATTTCTTAACATGTTATTAATCTAGTTCATGCTGTAAGCAAGGTTATTGTCACAGACCATAGCATCTGTAAGTGGAGCTGGTGGGGGGGGGGGGGGGGGGGCATCTGCCATTTGACATGACCAAACAAACAAAATGGTTGTGCACCCAGCAAAGACAGATCAGCCTGCGCACCCGCCCAGTCTGATGAGAGTCTTCGCTGTCCGTATCGAGAAAACTCGGGTCCTTAGCTACCCACTGAGCGCCCAGGCTGCTCTGAATCTTGGCTGGGCGCACATTCCATTTTGTTGGTTTGTCACGAGGTGGCTCATTTATAAACTGACATGCCTGGTTGTGGACCTTGCAATTGTTTCTGCTGATACTGTCGAACCTATTTATATACAAAGGATAATAATCAGTATTGCTTCAATAACTGAGTCAGTGGTAGTCATTGATATACTTTGGCTTTGTGATTAAAGGGGTCTTGATGCGCCTGGCAAAGTTTTGGTCAATTTGTACAAGAAGACAACTTTTCCACGATTTCCTTTTTGCTTTCTGTGCAAGAAGCAATGCCATTGGGAGCATTTTTTTTCCATTTATAATAGATTCCTTTACAGAAGGGAACAAAATAGTTGCAACAGAGTTTCCTCTCCTGAAAATGCATTTGTTCCCTTAAATGATACTTATTGTTGTCCATGGCTACGCGCTGTAGCGTATTCAATCATTTAAGCTTAGCGTCCTATAAAGGGACACTGGCAAATAGTGTAGACCCAGATCAGACGCCGCAGAACGCGGCGTCTGATCAGGGTCCACACTGTTTGCATTAGGTGCAGGGAGTTCTATAAAACATGGTTATAATAAAAAGAACCAGACACCCCTGAAACTGGAAATGTATCGATCAAAAGTGTCGTGGTAGAAAAGTCCACTCGGCATTTATAAATGGGTTAGTATACAATGACAAGTAGTGTGCGCTGCCTCTATGTGACTCAGTTGCCTGGTAGCGTTAAGAATCTGAATAGATAGATAGATGACAAGTAGTGTATATTGGTACTTACTGACTGATGCAATAACAAACAATATGCATTACTACACATGACTGTAAATTGTAGCACTTACTGATGCACTCTTGTTTAGTGTCAGCCCCAATTGTTAACGTCCAATTCCTGACGCAAGCGGGGTCCCCGTCACAACATGATAAACATTCTTGATTAACTCCCTTCTTGCCAGCTTTACGGTTATAGAATCCTACCGCACAAGAACTGCACGTGGCGCTGCCATCTGGGAGGGTGTTGGGTTCCATACCTTTCGGACACTCCACTAATTCAAATATCAATTATAAAAGAAAAATTAAATTCAATGAATTTTGCTTCATGGTTAGATTGCTTTGAAAATGAAAGATAACTCGAGCATAGAGAAAGGTATGTGTATGAAATAAATGGGCATACGGTTTGAGACGACTGGATTTTTTCATGCCATTTCATTGAGATGATACAGTTAGTGCAGTTATGAAGTTTATGGTAAACTTCCCCTATAAATATCACTTTTTGGATTATCTAAATGAGGTCTTATTAGTTGGGTGGTCATAACAGAATACAGTAAATGTCTTAACATATCAAATAAAGTTTAGGCCAAACTTTTGCTTTAATGCAGTTCTCTCTAAAAGTACTTGCCAAGTCAGCATTCTACGTAAATCTATATCGGGCCGTCATCGGCCCGTCAGGGTAGCTGACGGGCCGATGACGGCCCGATGTAGATTTACGTAGAATGCTAGCTGGGTGTTAGAATGGCAAACAGTGTAGACCCTGATCAGTCTGATCCGAGTCTACACTTTTTTTTCACCAGCCATTTTGTCAGAAACCCTGGAAAATGTATGAAAAAGCTGGTCTTGATAGTGGAGTGATCTTGATCCTTCTCTTGCTGAACACGACCTGCCCTGTCTTAGCAAACAGTGTAGGTCCAGATCAGTTGGCTTCTAAAGAAGCCAACTGATCTGGCTCTACACTGTTTGTCATTTAATATGTGAATGTCTATCAAACACTCGGATCAAGTAATCTGATTGGCTGGAAATTAGAGGTGGGCGCGGCATCTTAATTTATTCAGCATGACAAGGGTTAATAGTGGAGTTTCACTGTATTTTAGTTGTTCTGAACAAGCTGTTTTATATGGTGGGACAGTTGCTTTCGGGACTTGGTTGCATCTCTTAAAGCACCACTGACAACTGAAGCAGGCGACAGATTGATTTTCTGAAATATTTTTTCAGAGTAAATAACAGACTATTCACATGAAAAATCAAGTCTTATTTTCTCTGAAAAATAAAAAAAAAAAAAAATGTGTCGTCTGCTGCACATTTGCTTGGCGCTTTAAAGATTTAATATTAATCCCCTGTCATCGTCAGTATTATTTATACTGACATCGTCATCACATACCTCAGATGATGGAGACTTAGTAATATTTCATTTCATGTACGACGAAGCCTCTCAAATTCAATTTCAAATTCACATTTTCATTACATATTTTGATACATTAAACAGGGAAGTTTTCCTCACTGTCCCCGCCAGCAGTCTACTCATTACGACAACATGCCTATTCAAATATATAGAAAATTTCACCTCCAAAAACTGAAAATTTTCAGATAAAAAACTCTGATACTTTTTATATTTCTGCTCAAAACATAGATTGTGGGTACTCGTTAGAACCGCCTCGGCGAGGCGGTTCTAACGAGTACCCACAATCTATGTTTTGAGCAGAAATAAGAAAAAAAAATAATGTATATCGCTGTAAACCCCAGTTTTACTATATAAAAGTGGGGTTTAAGGGGATCAAAATTATATAGGCATGTTTTCGTGATGTATAATTTCTTTCGGGGCATTATCGTATGCTTATTGGACCGTTATTGGCCCGACAGGAGTCTTGCCTTGGAAATCCAGTTGGGCCGATATTTTTTCAATACAGATGACTCTCGTTATCTTGACCTCTCTTATTTCGAATAACCGCTTACCTCGAAGTGAAAATCTGGTCCCTGCCTAAACATAAAAATCTAACAACAATCTTTTCCATAATATTTTCAATATAGCTCTAACTTCAAGAGTCCAATTACATATATGTCGGTTAAATGAGGTTATTCGAATTATATTTTTCCTTAACTCAGCAAACCTGATTTGTCGCTGTACGGATATCTCGAAGTATTTCATGGAGTCCCTTGTATTTCGAGATAACGAGAGTCGACTGTATAAAGTATCATGCTAGTTTGGAAGATTCAAATTTTATTGTAAAAAGGAAAAACTAATACTCACATAAACATTGCACAGCGCCTCTTGTACTGTTGTGGTATGGAGGACATTCCATACATTCAGAAAAGCCAACTGAATCCTTGTATGTTCTGATTTCGCATTTGTTACATCTTGAAGCTGTCCTGTTCCATCCAAAGCCCGGCTGGCAGGGTTCTGAAATGAATGTATGTATGTATGTATGTATGTATGTATGTATGTATGTATGTATGTATGTATTTGTTCATGCATGCACACACGCACGCAGCATGTTTATATGTATGTATGTATGTATGTATGTATGTATGCATACACGCACGCACGTATGTATGTATTAAAGCTGGGAGAAGGAGCTTAACAAATTAATAAAAATTCTTTTTGGTAGCACTGTGTCCAGAAAGGATGCTGAACTGATAGGGGTTAAACTACATACTGAGAGTTAAACATCAACAGAGCAAATTATTTGTTTACCTCAAAAAAATCTTTTAGCAAATAATTTGCAATATTAATGATAAAGACCGTGCGTGCGTGAACAGTTTTTCAGTCCTTGCATTTCAACACACTTACAATACTTGCTTTATTAGTAAAATACAGTCGAACTTCGATGGCTCGAACATCTTTGGGACCATAGAAAATTGTTCGAGACATGGGTGGTTCGAGCCACTGAGGGTTAATTATGGTGCCAAGTCAGGAAGCAAATGGCGATAATTTAGGGATTTGTTTTTTCGATTTTCTACACAAGAATTGTATATTGAGTGTACTCATTAGAATCGCCTCGATGAGGCGATTCTAATGAGTACACACAACATACAATTTTACGATAAAATAAGAAATTTTCCCTAAATATTTGTTTTCTTGAGCTATCGGAAGAATTTCGTTGGGACTCAAAAACGAGTTCGAATTAGCCATGGTAAACGAGCCATCGGTGTTCGAGCCATCGAGGTTCGACTGTAGTGCTTGGTATACTGCATTATAACGCTCCTACGGCTGTTGGAGAGCAACATGGGAGTGCTAAAACTAATGCGCTTCAGCACTTCTACAACTGCTAGATCAGTTAGGGAGAAACTTAAATAATGGCGCTTATCACTTCTATTATTGTGTCATCAACAGAAGATCCCTCAACCTATTGTAATACGGCGTTCCTACGACTACTAGATCAGCACTGGAGCTCTAAATCTACTGCGCCAGAGCACTCCTATATACTGCTAGATATGACGGATTTCTTAACTATTGTTCAAAGTTGAATCGACGTTGTTTCAACGTTGTGACGTGGAATCGACATTGTTTCAACATTGTGTGTCCTCTGGGAAAAGTGCTAAAGCACTCCTATAACCCTCAGATCAGCAGGGGCGAGCTAAACCTATTTTGCCGCAACACTCCTAAGAGATCAGCATTTTCTCCCTACTTTTCTACGTTACAGAGCTCTCATGGCTGCTATATCAGTAACTGAGCACTAAACGACTGTGCTATAGCGCTCCTCTCTGGCCGCTAGGGCAACAGAGAAGTGATGTAGCCAGTAGCTCTACAACGCCCAAACGATCGCTGCGACGATCAGTGGGTCTCTTTACCAACAGCGACAGCGGACTCCTGTTACTGCTTATTCAGCAGCCAACCGATCTTGATCTACACTGTTGCAAAGGCAGGGTTTATCCGGGTTTAGCAGGACCAGGGTTAATAGCGGAATCTTATTGTATTTGGTACTGACTAATGAAGCCATGGAAAACAAAGGCATTGATGAGACTGGTTGGCTGTCCAGAATGATCCAAGCCTCAATAATTAGAATAATATACAGTCGACTCTCGTTATCTCGACCTCGCTTATCTCGAATAACCGCTTATCTCGAAGTGAAAATCTGATCCCTGTTTTAACACAGAGATCTACCAACAGGCAACAAAATATTGTGGAAAAGAGGAGAAATAACTCCTTAGGAGCAATTTCTCCTCTTTTCCACAACATTTTCAATATGTCTCTAACTTAGGAGTCAAGTTACATATTCATTCTGTTAAAGATGGTTATTCGATTACTCGTTTTCCTCAGTTCCGCAAATCTGAAGTCGAAGTACGGATAGCTCAAACTGTTTCGTAGAGTCCCTTGGATTTCGAACTAACGAGAGTCAACTATATTGGTGTGAGCAAAATTCCGGCTTTTCCGGCGTTTTGGTTCAGCATGGTAAGGAGCTGAGGTGTCCCGATGTTTTGGTAAAATATGATATGATATATTACCTGAGCATCTAGAGTTGTCGTTTGGAGGAGTATTTTCGCCAGGGGGACACGCCGTGCAGTTCTTATAGAAACCTACTTTCCTAGTATAGGTGTCTATGGGACAACGTTCACAGCGAAACCTTGTACCTTCTTCGTCTTCTTGCAAGAAAAAATGTCCAACTGCACATCCCAAATCTGAAAATGGACAAAATGGACTTAAAGAGATTGGCTACACATGGTAAGTATTTTTTAAGGAGGCATTTTTGTAACTTTCCGTCGGCCTCACTGCACACCAACCCTATGCTTCCGTGGGCGTAGTGGGTAACATAGTCTTTCTTAAACCGTACATCCCTGCAGACCAATACAGCAAACAGTGCAGATCCAGACGAGACGGCTCGCGACGAGCCGTCTCATCAGGATCTGCACTGTTTGCCATTCTATTATTGACTTTTGACCAAAACCCCCTATTTGTAACAATGAATGTGTCCAAATTCAGAGATGGAAGAGTCCATATCAGAAACACATGGGATGAAAGGGTTAAAAATGGCTATCGATATCATAGATGTCGTAAAACATTTTCTAAACTTCATATTCATTACTATAAACCAATTTCTATATTTAATGTTAGCTTGAACAACCTCTAGTTTCATGTAAAACTTTTCTTACTCTAATTCTATACTGTCAAACCTGTCTTAAGCAAGCACTTAAGGGTAGGAAAAATGTGGTTACTTGAGACAGGTGCTTGCTTAATACAGATAAATTTACATTTTTTTGCCTTTAAGGGGATCTGAAAATATAGCCTCTTAATACAGATGATTGATTAATGCAGATGGCCTTTAAGACAGTTTGACTGTATCAACTTCTTTAATATTGACTTAGTTTAGTATTCAGACAGAAAGGCCTGAGCAAACTGTGGATCAAGATCAGACGTGATAGACCGCAGAGTCTGATCAGGGTCTATTTGCCACTCATCCAGCAATTCTTAGACACAATAGTTTGTTTGTGTTGAGGTTTTACGGCCTAGTCAACCCAATGGAGTCTTGTTGAGCGCGGTCAGTTTACCTAACCACACGTTTTCTGGGCAGGCTTAGTCCTCTAAGCGGTTTACTGAGCAGGCTTAGTCTTCTCACCAGTGTTGTGCACATTCTTTCGCCAGAAACTGACAACTGCCCTTCTTGAATCACCGGAAGGGAGAGAATGACCGTAGAAAATATTTCATGATCAGTCTCCGCAAAAGAATGTTGACGACCCGGCGGGGGTCGAACCCGCTATCTCCTGATCACCAGTCAGACACGCTTTCAACTGAGCCATCGAGGCTTGCTGGGCACAATAGGCATATGATATATGCAAAATTTAAGTCGGAAAAAAATGATGGTAAAGAGTTCATACACATAATAAGTTAAGTACAGCCCATTATTTTCAAACATACGCGTCCTCAAATTCTCGTTGAATGTGTACCTGTAGTCAGCCAAGCGGGCACAGATAAGACAAGACAAAATATTTAGACGTAAACGTCTAAGTCCCGGCGCAAATTTTGTTCTTGATTACTTAGAGATATGGGACAAGGATATACTAAAGTTTAATGAATTTTCAAAGTAACAGTTAAAATCGAATAACAATGTGATTCTTTAACTTTCACTGCCACAGGCGATAATAATAGGCTTTTGCAAACAGCATAGATCCAGATGAGACTGCTCATATGAGCCGTCTCATCTGGATTTACGCTGTTTTGACATTCAGTTTTTCAATTTTACGTATAAACTTTTTTTCAAGCGATAGTTTATTAAAAAAGAAAAACAGACGACAAATGTCGTCTGAAATTTGGCATCGAAAGGGTTAATGTTTGCTTTTATTACGCTTTATAAAATTTCTTGATTGAAATGAAAATAAAATAGACATTAATCTGCTTATAATACAGTTTGTTTTATAGGAGATGCCCAGCATACTATGTGTTAAAATGGGCCGCGCCAAGTGAAATCTTATCTTTAGGCATATGCTCAAATCAGCCCAGATTAGCCTAATCACTGGACACTGTAGAATGCAAATGCCCGGGCATTACGAAATCATGCATATTCGGATATATTGGAAATTTTAAAACCAAAAAATGAAAATTTTCAGATATGAAAATTCTGATTTTTTTTTTTTTTTTTTTTTTTTTTTTTGTCATATTCTGTTATTTCTGTTATATTAGAGCCGTCTCGCCGAGCGGGGTTCTAACAACCCAGCAGACACATGACGTCTATACAACGTCGCCTCAACGTCGATGCAACGTCATGACGTTGCATTGACGTTGAGACGACGTTGTATAAACGTCATGTGCCCGCTGGGAAGTACCCACAATCTATGTTTCTGAGCAGAAATAATAAAAAATAATGTATATCCCTGTAAATTCCAGTTTTACTATATAAATGTGAGGTTTAAGGGGATCTAAATTATATAGGCGTTTTTCATGATGTGAGATTTTATACATACGTAGGATGGATCTGAATTTGTGCATTTGGCGCATGCTCAAAGACATAGTTTCATTTGGCGCGGCCCAAATCATACAGTGAACTCTCGTTACAATGACAATATTTGTTTCTAAAGACGTTGCCATTAAATCGAATTTTCTGTTGTATAGAACACTTAATGAGCAGATTGATATGTACAAAACGTCTTGTTTTGTTCTTATTTCCTCACAGAACATATGTTTTGGATATTTGTTAGAAACGCCTCACTGAGGCGATTCTAACAAATATCCAAAACATGTGTTTCTTTAAAATTATTAAATACAATATTCTTGTATGAGTGGCTAATTGTTACTTCTTCAGCGAAGATTTCAAGACAGTCAAATCATCACGAAAACACGCCTATATAATTCTGACCCCCTTAAACCCCACTTTTATATAGTAAAACTGGGGTTTCCAGGGGTATACATTATTTTTCTTATTTCTGCTCAAAAACATAAATTGTGGGTACTCGTTAGAACCGCCTCGCTGAGGCGGTTCTAACGAGTACCCACAGTTTATGTTTTGAGAAGAAATATGAAAAATATCAGAGTTTTTTATGCTAAAATTTTCAATTTTTGGAGGTAAAATTTTCTGTATATTTGAAAAGGCGTGTTTTCGTAATGTTGTCATTATAACGAATAAAACGTTGTATTGAGTGTCGATATAAAGAGGGTTGTCTGTACTTACATTCTTCAGGTTCGTTCTCTTTAAAATGAAGGGCTGTTGCTCTCTCCTCTCTGGAAACTGAAATTAGAATGTGAGGTCATGTACAGTGCAACCTCACTACAACAGTCGCCCTTGGGTACAAATTGAAGTAGCTGCTGTAGGGAAGTTGCCGCTGTAATGAGGTTGAATTTAACGTATGAATTCTGGATATCAGAAAATGCGGATGCTTTAAAGCGCTGACCCTTGTGGAAAGGTGACAATTAGTGGAAATTGTACCACGTTTTGGCGTCGACTGTTTACAATCGAGCCATAGTATACAAACGACAAAATTTCCTTAAGGTCGTTGTCCACGTGATTACCACTGACCAATGTAATTAGACCGCGCGTTAAACGAACTCCATATTAGGGTTATTTATAGCCGCGCTATTCCTGTCGCTGTATTGTCAGAGTGCTGTTTGATAGAGGATTTTCTATCAAACTTGGACAGGCACATTTGGGACATTTACAAACAGTGCAGAACGCGGCGTCTGATCAGGTTCTGCACGGTTTACTTTAATAACAGGAAGTTAAGGGTTAAATGAAACAATCGTAAGTCCCCATTCAAAACCATTTTTTCAACCTACACTCAAAGACAATCGACCCTAAAGCTGGCTAATCAGAGCTGAAAAGATAATCGATTATCAGTCCTGCCACTGTTATCGACAATCGCTTAGTAATCACTGAAGATTTTGTCATAATTTTACCGATCTGAGCAGGATTCTTGCCATACTTTATTGTATGTATTCGGTCAGACAGGCCTGAGAAAACAGTGTAGACCCAGATGAGACGCCGCAAACGCGTCTCATCAGGGTCTACACGGTTTGCCTCTCAGTCAGCTATTTTAGACACAACGGTGGGTAGTTAATTTACATGTTCAAATTACGGTAAGGAGTTGGGGTGTCTGAGTACTAAGGGTAAATACCGTAAAATAACTGACACGGAAATCAAACGATCGATTATAAGCATATCTGTAATGATAATCATTTTTTATGAAATTTATCGATCAATTAATCGATTATCCGATTAATTTGTGCCAGCCTTAATCGATCCACCAGTACTGTCAGTACTTTGATTTGTTGATCTCACCGCAGCGTTCACGTTGAAGGGGACTTGATATACCTCGTAGATTGTCGGCCCTTTTCTAAGAGACACAATTTTTGTGAGTTTCTGTTTGCTTTCCACCACGGCAAGCTCACTCTAAAAGCGAGTCTACCCGTGGGAGCAAATCATTTC
This sequence comes from Anodontia alba, assembly GCA_964016985.1. Lineage (NCBI taxonomy): Eukaryota > Metazoa > Mollusca > Bivalvia > Lucinida > Lucinidae > Anodontia > Anodontia alba. The sequence continues at coordinate 112,002,667 of OZ024826.1, read as the reverse complement.
CTTTTAGAGTAGACCTCATCTTATGCGCTGAAGTAATAAAAATGTATAAAGATGAGAAATTGTACTCACGTAACTCTATGTCTTCATTCTGTACCTGTAAACATACATCAAAGTACAACATGTATGACACTCAAAGTTAAAAAATGCACTTTATCAGCAACCCAGTAAACACACAACGTCGTAAGAACATCGCTCCGACATGACGTCGCGCTGACGTCGGAGCTACGTTGTTACGACGTTTAATGTTAGCTGGGAAAATTCGCAAGCCGATACGAACCGCAACCTGCAAAAAGTATCAGGTTCTCTTGGCGACCTATGGACAGCCATGGACATTAGGACTACATTACGAAAACACGCCTATTCAAAGATAAAGAAAATTTCACCGCCAAAAACTGAAAGTTTTCAGATAAAAACTCTGATATTTTTTTACATATTTCTGCTCAAAACATAGATTGTGGGTACTCGGCGAAGCGATTCTAACGAGTTCCTGCAATCTATGTTCTTGAGCAGAAATAAGAAAAATAATATATACCCCTGTAAACTCCAGTTTTACTATATAAAAGGGGGTTTAAGGGGGTCATCGCGAAGTACAATCTTCAGAGGCAACGAAAGAAAAATAATGAGCCAGCGCACGACAAAACCTACCAGAAGACCTGTGTGACTAGCAAAGACTCAGATCAATCTGTACATCTATCCAGTATGGCAAGGGTTATCTATGGCACGCCATAACTGTTTTACGATCATAAAATTAATTATTTTGAGTGTTTTCTTATTATATGCTGTGGTCTAAGCATTATATGCAGTGGTTAATCCGATATATGTAGTAGAAACTTCTTATATTATGTGGTGAAATGGTTTTACGCTGTAGTATTTTTTATTATATGTTGTGGCCTCAGTGTAAAATGCTGTGATTTTTTTTCTCATTACATGGTGTAGTCTAATCATTTTATGGAGTGGTTAATCCGATCTAAGTACAGTCGACGCTCGTTATCTCGAATTCCAAGGGACTCTCTGAAATACTTCGAGATATCCGTACCTCGACATATCAGATTTGCAGAATTGAAGAAAAATAATTCGAACAACCACATTTAACAAATATGTATGTAATTAGACTCTTGAAGTTAGAGATATATTAAAAATATTGTGGAAAAGAGGAGAAATTGCTCCTTTGGAGCAATTTCTCCTCTTTTCCACAATGTTGGTTTTTACCTCATGTTTAAGCAGGGACAAGATTTTCACTTCGAGATAAGCGGTTATTCGAGATAAGCGAGGTCGAGATAACGAGAGTCAACTGTAGTAGAAACTTCGTTATATTCTGTGGGGAAATGATATTGTAGTATCTTATTATATGCTGTGGTCTATGTTAGTTTTCTGCTATACTTATTATATTATTTGCTGTGGTCTAAGCATTATAGGAAGTGGTTAATCCAATATATGTACAGTCGACTCCCGTTATCTTGAATTCCAAAGAACTCTCTGAAATACTTTGAGATATCCGTACCTCGACATATCAGATTTGCAGAATTAAGGAAAAAATAATTCGAACAACCACATTCAACAAATATATTATTATCTTAAAGTTAGAGATATATTGAAAATATTATGGAAAAGAGGAGAAATTGCTCCTCTTTTCCACAATATTTTTTACCTGTTGTTAGATTTTCATGTTTAGGCAGGGACCAGATTTTCACTTCGAGATAAGCGGTTATTCGAGATAAGCGAGGTCGAGATAACGAGAGTCAACTATAGTTGAAACATCGTTATATTCTGTGGTGAAATCGATATACGTTGTACTATTTTGTTTCATTATATAGCTATAAATATTAAATGATTAAAACATTACGAAAACACGCCTATTCAAATATATAGAAAATCTCACCCCCAAAAAACTGAAAATTTTCAGATAAAAAAATCTGATATTTTCCATATTTCTGCTCAAAACATAGATTATGGCGAGGCGGTTCTAACGAGTACCACAAGCTATGTTTTGAGCAGAAATAAGAAAATTAATGTATACCCCTGTAAACCCCATTTTTACTACATAAAAGTGGGGTTTAAGGGGGTCAAAATTATATAGGCATGTTTTCGGTGATGTGTGCGATAAAAGCCGAGGAGCTAAGGTGACGATATCACACGATATCGGCACACTTACTCGATATTGCACACTTACTCGGATGCCTTCTCATATTACCGTTACATTACGTTTTTTTGATGTCAAAATGCAGTGACCTCGCGCCAAATCTTGTCACGCACATTGGTAGAATTCACATTCTTGTTATTAAAACAGATTTTCATAGGTTAGAAACACAGGGAAACGAAATAAATATTTATAGCTATGTAATAAAAGGGTCATTACACTGATATTGGTGAATATTGTCTCTCGATTTTGGACATCTACGGACGCTCACAAGCTCGCGTCCTTCGATATCCCAGCTCGGGACAATATTCACCAATATCAGTGCAATAACCCTATAATATGCTATGGTTTCAGTGATATATATAATGTGTTTATTTTTTTTCTATTTATGCGGCAAATAAATCTTTTTATTATGCAGCTATAACTATTAAATAATTAGAAATGACCGATAAAAGCCGAGGAACAATGATGCCGATATTTCTCAATACCAGCACGCTATTGATTATGTTATTTTACTTGACGTCGTAGAATATGACGTCGCGCTGGATCAAAACATCATATACAGTGCTGTCGGTCAATCCTGCGCACTTAAGCTGCTGTGCAGGTCATAATTTCAATATAGAGAAAAAAAATAAAATGCATTTTAGCGACACTTCAGAGCCTTGCCAATGTAGAGCCAATTGGACTTCATTTTTTCATCTCTAGTTTCAATTTGTTTTCAGTGTAGGCCATCAAACGTCGCTACCGTTGTGTTTTTGAGACATTAAAATTTTCTGCAAATTCTGCGCACCTGGGATAGATCGCTTCCTTATTTTATACTACTACTATGATCTGGTTCTTCGAAAACACATTTGAGTAGGCCAGGGCAGTTGATGAAATGTGAATAATAAAGTTCATATTTTCTTGCGACAGTCTTGTTGAAAATTGCGATTTTCACACAGTCCTGTGTTATTTTTCAAATAAACACGTGTTTTCGAAATTATTTTACAAATATTTTGAATTTGCCATTTAAAAATGCTTTTTATACTTCCATTCCGTCAGTGTATTAAAATGATATACCAAAATGAAATGGTTTTGATGTTTGTTCAAAACTATTTGAATTAGCAGGATTAGCCGATGCGCAGAATTAGCCTACATGACCGTAAATTACTCTTATAGTTTGAAAGTAGCAAGTAAAGCAACAACTGATTTTTGCTCAAATAATTAGCTTTTACAACTAGATTCGCTGCAAAACAGCAACAGTGCAAAAAATAATATCATGATATAGCACTAAACCTAGTGCAAAAATTATATCACTTTCTGATATCAGTTTTGCACTCTTACAGAAAGGGCTATTTGCAGCGTCAAATTAAACAAAAAAAAAAAAAAATACAAAATAAGAAGCAAAACATGAGAAAATCATTATAGCTATATAATAAAAGGGTTATTGCACTGATCTTGGTGAATATTGTCCTGGGTTGGGATATCGAAGGACGCTCGCAAGCTCACGTCCTTCGATATCCCATCTCAGGACAATATTTACCAATATCAGTGCTATAACCCTTTAATATTGCAAGCGAACTTTATTGTGATGTAGATAATTCGGGTACATATGTGACTTACTCTCGCACCTCGAGAGGTACCGAAGATTTTTTGCCGCGAAATCCAGGTAACAGTTATTTGTAGCCGCGCTATTCTTGTCGCTGTGACATCAGAAAGCAGTGTAAAGAGGTTATCTGTAAAGCCAGGACTGGGGCATTGACAAACAGTGCAGACCCAGATCAGACGTCACAGAACGCGGCGTCAGATCACAGTGTGCACTGTTTTCATTAAATTACAGGAAGTTAAGTTTAGAAGCTTTTAAATTTTTTGTAATTGTACTTTTTTCATCATTTTTATTATTATTATTTTTTCTCAATAAACCTATTTTTCTTAACACGTTGCATACTATGGGCAAATCCAACAAAAGACAAACGTAGTCATTCCTCCCATTCTTAACAGAAAAAGAATTTAGACAACCCGTATGAAATGTCATATTCCTAGCTATCGGAAAAAGAAAGAAATAAGATACAATCGACTCTCGTTATCTCGAAATCCAAGGGACTCTATGAAACATTACGAGATATCCGTACTTCGACATATCAGATTTGCTGAACTGAGGAAATCAATTAATCGAACAACCACCTTTAACATAATAAATATGTAATTTGTTTCCTACGTTAGAGATATATTGAAAATACTGTGGAAAAGAGGAGAAAGGAGCAATTTCTCCTCTTTTCCACAGTTCTTTGCTGCCTGGTGGTAGATCTCTCTGTTAAAACAGGGACCAGATTTTCACTTCGAGATAAGCGGTTATTTGAGATAAGCGAGGTCGAGATAACGAGAGTCGACTGTACATCCAAAAATGTTATCCGCCGAAATCAGCACGCAGAAGTCGTTTTTTTTTTTTTTTTTTTTTTTTTTTTTTGTTGTTGTTGTTGTTGTTCTTGTTTTCTGGGAAGAATGGGAGGAAAAGGTTTGTCGTCTGCTGGATCTGCCCATACCTGGAGTGTTAAGTAGAAAGATTCATTGAACCAAAAAAAATAAAAGAAAAACAATTATAAGCTTTAACGCTGCGTGTTGGGTGGAGATCTCGGCTAATGACATTTTGTGGTGTTTCTTTTTTTTTTTTTTTTTTTTTTTTTCTTTTTTTTTGCGGGAGGGAGGGGAGGTGGGGGGATGGGAGTTGGCATTTCATGTAAATTATCTACATAGGGGAGAATTTTTATAAATTGTCGGGTCCTTTTTTTCTGAGAGGAAGAGCATCGCTTTGTCATCTGCTGGATTTGCCTATAGCGTGCAAAGTGTTAAGTAGAAATGCTCATTTCCGGTGGGTACGGGCTTTTACCGCGGCAAAAATTCTTCGGTACTTCTCGAGGTTAGCGACAGTAAGTCACGTATGTATCCGAATTATCTCATCATCATAATAAAGTTTGCACCCAATATAAGGATCTATCTACCGCATATAATGGAAAAAGCCCATGTATAACACTTAGACCGCAGCATATAATTTTAACACTTAAGCGTATAACCATTTCATCACAGAATATAACGAAGGTTCCTCTACATATATCGTATTAACCACTTCAAATAATGCTTAGACCACAGCATATAACGGAAAAAAGCACAAAATTTCACCTGAGAATATAACGAACTTCCTACTACATATATCGGACTAACCACTCCATATAATGCTTAGACCACAGCATATAAGAAAAAAAGCAGGTATATAACACTGAGACCACAGCACTGAGACCACAGCATATAATAAAAATACTACAGCGTATAACCATTTCATCACAGAATATAACGGTTCCTATTACATATATCAACCAGTCCATACTATGCTTAGACAAGAGCATATAATAGGAAAGCAGTCAAAATAATTAATTTTATGCTCGTAATACAGTTATGGCGTTCCATATTTATCATGTATCCCTCTTTGGATAGCCTGTAGAAGGCACATGCGATCAGCGAAGACTATGATCAGACTGCGCGTCTGCGCAAGCTGATCTTAGTCTTCACTGGTCGCACGTCTAATATATATATATATATATATATAGAGAGAGAGAGAGAGAGAGAGAGAGAGAGAGAGAGAGAGAGAGAGAGAATTAGCCGCAATGTGAGAAAACGTACCTTTTGACATGTGCGACCAATGAAGACATAAATAAGCCTGCCCATTCGCACAGTCTGGTCAGAGTCTCCCTTGTCCGTATGAAGAACATTTGCATCCTTGGCTATCCAAAAAGCGCTCTGTGATGATTCTGATCAGACTGTGCGAAAGCACGTTTTTGAAGCCGCGGCTGATATTGTTAGAATTTGTGTACAATTATTGCAAAAGCGCGTGAACTGTTATTGTTTTCTCTACGTTACATTCACAAGCAAATTTAAAAGACGTCGTTAATCGGAGACTTCATTGTTTGAATTCGCTAGCCATTATATTATCACATCTATGTAATATAGACCCCAATGATCTTTCGAAACATATGGGAGTGTGTGTGTGTGTGTGTGGGGGGGGGGGGGGGCTACGTTATCATGGGAATTTTCAGAATTTTGTACTTTTTTTTATATCAGCTTTTTAATTTGATTGCTTACTTCTCGCAACCCTTCTACTGACATTTGCCTTTGCGCGCTTAATAACCCAAATTGCCCTTATTTCCAATAATATGAATTTAATAGGTGCTACCTATATCCGTGCGTCACATGCTTCATAGGTGGGCTGGCCAGATCTAACTGAATTTGATTTCAGACCACGCTTGACTTCTGAACCCAGTGCATGAATTGCGATATAACGTCCAAGTCAACAATATTTCAGTAGTTCAGAGACATTTGCTCCAAATTTTGGAACTTTTACCCAACCCGATCACATAAATTCAGATCCTGCTTAGTTACTAGCAGCTCTGCCATGGAAGCTTTAGGCAGCCCATCTATTTCGTGGGCCCCGATGGGCTGAGGCCATGTTTTCCGAATACCGAAAACTAGTGTATGCCGGTGACAGGTACAACGACAATACACTATCGTTCGCTAACCTGAAATCCATTTTACTGCTTCAGGATTTTTCCTTAAGTTTTTTGACCGTTTGTGCGTTTTTGTCTTTGTTTCTTTTTTGGTCTTTTTTTGCGTGTCTAAAGAAAAAAAAACATAACAATAACAACAATTTACAAGCCGGTAGAACAAACACAATACATTGTGTCGAATTTTTTTCAGATTATCTCGTGAAAAGAGCGTAAAGTCTATGTGTTATCTAAAATTCTACATCAAAGTGTACTTTATGCATAAAACGAATCATGCTTAGCTTGTAAATAGACGAAGGGATAGAAATAAAATTCTAAGTGTAGAAAAATTCAAAATGGCCACGATCGCAAATTTTGTAGGCTGACGTCATAGGTCTCGTGATTCAACCCCTTTTAGTTGGAATACTTGGCATTTTTGGCTGTTTTGTTGCTATTATCGGCACGGCCGCCGTGTCAATAGTCTCTGCCAAATCACGGAACTCTTATTGTTTTTCAGGACAAGCACCGAACCACCCAAGCGTTTGTTGGACCATCATATTTTTGGTCACACACATCACTGGTCACATAGTTAGTCTATAGTAGTGAGTCTGCACGCCAAACCGCTCCGCGGTTCGGGGAACTGCTTCACAGTTCCCGTTGGACGCACTTATTATATTGTGAAAATGCCCTGCCAACTTACATAATTGTGAATATGAGGGCACATGTATCACGGTAAATGGTTTTGTTATTTCTCCACTAAAACGTATGTTGTGGGTTCTAGGCGCTTCAGATGAGTACCCACAATATATGCGTTTAAGGAGAACGATGGAAAATGTCAATAATTTTGGTTAAAATTTTGATTTATCTAGAGTTATGGCTTAGAATTATATATTTTTACGTAGACATGTTAAAGTAGTATGATAAACGAGTGTATAATAGTACAAAATGGGAGCAACTTACCCATGGTGCTGCCGATGCATAAGTGGCTGCCAAAAACGTTATCAAGATGAATGCCAACATTCCTGTAAAAAGAGGACTAGTTTATAAACTTACTAAAATTATTATTGTTATTATTATTATTATTATTATTATTATTATTATTATTATTATTATTATACATGTATCTGCATGTTAGGATACGGATTAATTTTATAAAAGTTTACTGACTTTGTTCTGAATTCTTTTTGTAAAAATATCTTAACAGTCAACCTATGTTTGTAAATGTTGATAATATATATGCAAATGAAATAAAGTGTAAACTAAACTTATTTCAAATACTCAGAATTTTATGTAGTGTATGTAAACATTTGTAATAATTTGGAGGAAAACCATACAGTTTGTCAGATTGGAATTGCGTACATCTATACGAAAACGGTTAAATTATTCACCATTACGTCTTCTGTACATGCAGGTGTTTTCTTGATTGCCACCTCAGCGGGGATATAACGTTGGAGCGGTCAGTAGCTTGTATCAGCATTGGGATGGTGTTGCTCAAGCATTGTTTACCTGCTGGGGAGGCTCAAGGGAAGACCGTATACACATAAAGTTTCATTCTTTAGATTTTTACGCTCAAGTATTTTAGATGTTCTATATGTATTCTTAACGCTTAGCACTCTGGGTAAAATTTTCAGCAGACGACATTTTGAAATATTTTTCTTATTTTTCTTAGAAAACAGGATATGACATTTCATGCAAATTGTCTCCTAAGGAGACAATTTGCATGAAATGTCAAATCCTGGTTTCTGGGAAAAATAAGAAAAATATCATCAATCTGTCGTCTGCTGAAAATGCCCAGAGAGTGGTAAAGGTTAAAGCTTTCACTGATCGATTAAGAATGCTGTGTGTTTCGTTTGTTTTGTAAGTGGATACTCACGTGGTACTGATGTACTTACTGGTTAAGTTATGCCATTTCGGCTCTACAGATTATTTCTTTTGAGGCTGAATCAATCATTAAAATAGATCGACATCTACACACTTTGTACGAGTAACTCGCAATAGAGGTTTTCACCGTTCAATTTGATTTTATTTACTCCATTTCTAATCATGCTCCAACTTTGAAAAAGCTAAGGGGAACATACTGTTTTTTTTTTTGTTTTTTGTTTTTTTTTTGTTGTTGTTTTTTTTTCTTTTTTTTGAGGGGGGGGGGGGGGTTGTTTGTTTGTTTTTTGTTGTTGTTTTTTTTTTTTTTTTTTTTTTTTTTTTGTTTTTTTTTTTTTTGTGTGTATGTGTGTGGGTTTTTTTGTGTTTTTTGGGTTTTTTTTTTTTGTTTTTTTTTTGTTTTTTTGTGTTTTTTTTTTTTTTTTTTTTGTTGTTGTTTTGTTTGTTTGTTTGTTTTTTGGGGTTTTTTTGTTTGATTTTTTTTGTTCGTTCGTCAATTAGCTGACCCATGTTGTTTTTTTTGTTTGTTTTTTTTGTTTTTGTTTTTTTGTTTGTTTGTTTGTTGTTTTTTGGGGTTTTTTTTTTTTTCTTTAAATTTTCCGGGCATTCTGTTTTTGGCATTATGCCCTTTGTAAAATAAAATATCATTTTAAGTATTTGAGCTGGGGTTCTGATATCTGGCAGCCTTATTGTGGCTGAGGAGTAAATTATCTGATTAACATTTAAAAAAAATTGGATTATTTCTTTGAGAGTAATGCCCCTTTTTCAAGCATAGCATCTAAACGCCGCATATGCATGTATATAGTTTGGGATATATGGGTTTTATACAGTTTTGTCAGTATGTGGTTGTGGTTAGTTATCGAGTATCCTCTGATTATTTGTTTCAACATTTTTTTTTTTTTTTTTTTTTTTTTTTTTGATCGACATATGTTATCAACTCTAATTCAATAAAATTTACTTAGTGTCTGAGATATAGTGGGCCTTTCGCAATAACACAAAACGACCTTATAATATTAAACATTTTCTCAAATCAGCATAACCAAATATTAGGTTAGCGACAGTAAATTTGGACTAAGCTCAATGCGCGCGTGCGCAGATTGATCTGTGTCCAAAAGAACCATATATATTTTGATGTCGTTATCTCTGTGCTATAATTCAACTGAATTGTCTGCGCAACTCCTAAAAGAGTTCCTCGACACCTACTTAACCCATTTAAGCCCGGGACTTTGGCAAACAGTTTAGACCCAGATCAGACGCCGCAGAACGCGGCGTCTGATCAGGGTCTGCACTGTTTGCATAAATCACAGGCCTTTCAATAAAACATGGTAGTAATAAAAAATGACCAGACACCCCTTAAACTGGAAATGGACTAGTTAAAAGAATTCAGGTAGAAGAGTCCACTTGGCATAAATGGGTTAAAACTATACGGACGTGAAAGCATCGGTACAACAATTCACCAGTCGAGTTAGGCTATTGTACAGTTTAGACTGGCTTGTGCAATCCATGTTCGTTTGTTGGGAAATGTTGATTTTCCGAATAAATAGTGAGTAATGAAGTTCCTGACTAAACCGCGCAGATGTTTGTAGCGCCATGTTTGTAGTTTTGTTGTAGACTGATTCATCTTCGTCTGCATTGTAGGCCATACAGGGAACCCCCTTTACAACGACAGCATTTGTTGCCAAAAATGTTGCCATTAAAATGAATTTGCTGTTGTAAAGAATCCTTAATGGACAGAATGATATGTAAGAAAAGCCTTGTTTTATTCTTATTTCCTCATAGAACATATGTTTTGGATATTTGTTAGAATCGCCTCAGTGAGGCGATTCTAACAAATATCCAAAACATATGTTGCTTGAAATTTTAATGCAATATTCTTACATAATTTCTCATTGACTGTCACCTCTAGTGCGGAGGTTTTGTGACATTCAAGTGGTCATTATAACGAAGTTTGTTGTTTTATCGAGTGTCGGTATAAAGAGGGTTGACTGTATAAATCGAATAGAAGATTCGCCACCAGGTCTGGATTGTCTCTGTTTGGATTTTTGTTTTCGCTGAAAGGGGCTTTAGTCATCAACACATAAATACACTGACTGCTCAGATGAATTATTATTTAAAATGAAACCCTCTCATTAAAAGGCACAATGTGAAAAAGAAAGAAAGAACGAAAGAAAGAATGAAAGAATACATATATCTAGATGTGAAAGAAAAGTATCACACATGTACATAAAATGTGTGCGCGCGTGTGTGTGTACATGTATGCGTGCGTGTGTAAGTGTGTTATCCCCACCTTCTGTTCCTTCAGGGAATCTGACGCTTTCAACGTGACGTCAAAATTAATTAAAAATTAATCTCCAGTACACTTCTGGTAACTTCACTAATCTGTAATTTTTTTTTACTTTTATAAAGCCGTCCGGACCAGCAATATATTAAATGGAAGAATCTTGTGACACATGATATCTTGTTTATTAATAATTATCCAAAACATATCGAACGTCAATAGTTACTGTACGTCAATGATCATTAGGCCTTAAATGTGCGTACCGTATTAGACCTAATGACCGCACATACTCCTCTAAGTGCACAGTCAAGGAGAAGAACTAAATAAGCGCCTCCTTTCGTTCTTGTCCTAATGTTAATATATACGTTGCAAAACAAAGTTAGGGATATTTGTATGTACGGTGAAATAAAAGGAAACTAAGACATATCTGAAATCTGAAATTGATATATTTGATTACATCATTTCATTTACAGACAAAAATCCATCCGTTGGAGTTTGTAGCACTAGATGCGAATGAGAAGATTTGTACGGAAGATCACTAGGGTCACCAATAAAACCTCACAAATCTGTCAATATCGCGTATGTCCACCTGTTGCATCTATGCAGGCCACACAACGACGACGCATACTCCTGATGAGTCTGGCAATCTGTAGCTGAGGTATCCTCCTCCACTCCTCCTGCAAGGCTGCGCCCAAAGCTTGGAGCGTTCTTGGTCGTGGAACTCTCTGTCGTACACGCTGGCCGAGAATGTACCAAACATGCTCTATTGGCGACAAGTCAGGGGATCGAGCAGGCCAATCGAGATGATCCACATTGTTCTGCTGCATGAACTGCTGTACTATTTTCGCCCGTCTGTAAATGAAATGATGTAATCAAATATATCAATTTCAGATTTCAGATATGTCTTAGTTTCCTTTTATTTCACAGTACATACAAATATCCTTAACTTTTTTTGCCACGTATATGAATGAAACTGGTTTTATTGTTTTAACTTGCATTTGAAATAAATACATTTAAACCAAGCGCACAGTTAGACAATATCCGAGTCTTAATCCTTGTCCTGCTGAGCCCTGATATACCCTGCCTTTGCAAACATTGTAGATCCAGATCAGTTGGCTTCTGAAGAAGCCAACTGATCTGGATCTGCACTGTTTGTCATACAGTACGTGAATTTATATCAACAATCTGGATTAAGTAATCAGATTGGCTGACAATTAGAAATGGGCGTGATATTTTAATTTATTCAGCATGACAAGGTTTAGATTACTGCGCCTGTTATTTTGTCCTTTAAAGCAGAGGTCAAGGCATTTCTAATGAGTAACCACATATGTTTAAATAAAAACAAATCGTTTTATTTGTGTGTTTAGTTGTTTATACTGCTGTCCATTCCAAGACTATTCCTCTTTACTTAACCCTTAAAGCGCCAAGCAAAAAATAAATAAATAATAATAAAATAAGTAAATAAATAAAATTAAAATTCTCGTCTGCTTTTGTTCTGATTGGCGCTTTAAGGGTTAATTTAAAACTGAGGCACCGATTATATGCCTTCCCATTTTGCGTTCTGTTTGGTATCATGTGTTATATTGTCCTTGTCCTGTTGTTTAAAATTCGTTTATTAATATCTGGAGATGCTTTAGGGTCCAAGTATGAGTGCCGTATGCAAACAGTAAAGACCTATATTAGGCTGCGCATGCGTAGAATTTGGTCTGGGCTTTTCTGTTTTCAATTCAGACATGCAGCGTCCAAAAAATTGAGCCGGGATATAGTATCTCCTACAAGATTGCATTTGCACCCAATGGAGGTTCAGATCAGCCTAGGCGTCCGCACAGGCTGATCGGTCAGCGCTGTTCGCCCGAAAACGCTCTGGATCCTGGATTACCCAGAGTGACCTGTGAAACCTCAGATTAGACTGCGGATGCGTACACTGATGTTTAGACTTCGCTGGTCGCACATGTCATCTTGGGGGCAAATGCTGTGTCTCGGCTCGCAACAACAGAGTCCCTTGTCTTCGCCGTTTACATAAGATAACTAAAACGCGGATACTTTTTACGACACATCAAAACAACGAAAGCCAAGACCAGTTTGAGCATTAGCACCGTCTAGTCTTGGATGTTGTATGCCTCGATATATTCTAGTTTCCCTCGATGCCAAGTTGCCGGCGAAGATTGTGGTAAGGCGGTGGAAACATATATGCTTCTTTCGTTGCCTACATGTGCATAAATTTCTCTTTTCCCAGGTTGATACAACGTTGTTGTTTTTGTTCTGTTTCTGCGACACAACTAATCTCGATTAATGCTTAGCATGCTTCGTAAAAAAATCAACAGACGACAGTTTGAAAGATTTTGTCTTACTTTTCCCAGGAAAAAAGGTACTGACATTGTATGCAAACAGTATTCTTTGGACAAGATTTGCATAAATCCCAGAGCTATTTTCTGGCAAAAAAAAATAAGAAAAATAAGAAAAAAAATTGTTGTCTGCTGAATTTGCCAAGGTGGTTATGGTTTAATAGCCTCAAGTAGGTGTTAAACAACTATATCGGCCATCGTTATGTGTTAATATTATAAAGCCGAATGATTTGTGGTTCTTTTTATAAAAAGGATAATGACAGTGGTACTTTTCTGTATATATAAAGTGTTACTTTGCAATCATATAATCACTCATAATGACAAAGATTTTAAATTACGTGTTTGTGAGTACTAAACCACGATGATATAAATATCTATTTGAATAGGCCAAGTCAGCGTTATAGATTATTTTTAATTAAATAGAGGGTTTACAATAAGCGTCAAGTTAGTAACTTATTCCCGTTTCGCTATTCGATATTCAATATCGAATAAGTAATACGTTACTTATTCGTTATTCAAAAGTTATGCCAAGTACAGATAGCATTTGTCTTATATTTCTGAACAGGAAATAACTAAACAGTTACTTATTCGTTATTCGACACTCAATATCGAATAAGTAATACGTTACTTATTCGTTATTCAAAAGTAATGCCAAATACAGATAGCATTTGTCTTATATTTCTGAACAGGAAACAACTAAACAGTTATTTATTTGTTATTCGACATTCAATCGCGAATAAGTAATACGTTACGTATTCGTTATTCAAACGTTATGCCAAGTTTGATAAAATTAGTCTACTTTTTTTTTGTAAAGGAAATAAACAGTTACTTATCGCAAGTTATCAATCGCAAATAAATCATACGTTACTTATTCGTTATTCAAAAGTGTCAACAAGCACAGATAAATAAAATAAAATAAAGTAAAATAAACAGCTACTTATTCGTTATTCGACTTGCATACACACTAAATGTCTAGCTTTGTGTTATGCACAGACTGCCTCAAGTCGTTAAATCAAATGGATAAGAATAAATAAATAATAATAATAAAAATACTAATTCGTTATTGGAATGGGTTAAAATAAAAACTAGACTAAATATTAAAGATGACTACGAGTGTGCTATACATACGCTGCTCAAATGGTAACTTTACCTACGTTCGATTAAGTCTGAAAAGTCTAACTTGCAAAATAATGCCTATATGCCTAGTGCAGATTGCCCAGTAAATAATATTACGTTAACGTCTTCACAAATCCCCTGTTTCTCCATTTACCGTAGAAAAAAAAAAGGTGAATCAGGGTAAACACAATGCATGCACCATTTCTGCTTGTTAAATGCTTCTGTATTTAATCATCTTCAATCCTCAGGCTCTATTGATTACTATTTCTATTTTGATCACTGTTCACCTTTTACCTTTTCAATTCGTTTAATACCATTAGGTAAGCCTGCCTAGGTTGTCGCTAAATGCAACAATGACCATACGGACGACCCGTATACAGATATAAAGAAAGGCGCTAGTGCACCGTTCAAAGATAATAAATTAGATATGCGGCCAAAATGTCATTTTATCAATGACTTGTTTCTTATTCCTTGTTCGAAATTGTTAATCAGAATACACTACATTATCATATTTGCAGTGAAGTAAGAAAACCAGCTCCCTGAAGAGCGAATAAAGAATGCTCAGAGGAGGCTGTGCATCCGCGGGGCGGATCAGAGTCTTCTCTGTCTTAAGTAGAGCTGTCGATGTCTTCATCACGAAAACACGACTATATAATTTTGACCCCTTTAAACCCCATTTTTATATAGTAAAACTGGGGTTTACAGGGGTATACATTATTTTTTTATTTTGCTTAAAGACATAGAGTGTAGGTGCTCGTTAGAACCGCCTATGTCTTTAAGCAGAAATATTAAAAATATCAGATTTTTTTTAACAGAAATTTTCCTTTTTTGGTAGTTAAAATTTCAATGTATTTGAATAGGCGTGTTTACGTAATGTTAAGCGAGCGCAGATGAGCAGGCTAATCTGAATCATCTGCGCTGGCATCTCGAAATCGGGCTTTCTCGTGCCACGGCTCATATGAAGTGCGATCTGAAATAAGGCATTTTATACTGTACGAAAGCAAGGTTCATAGGGCTCTAGCAAATATTAAAGTTCACAAGACTGTGCATTCGTACAGTTTCATAAGGGTTTTCGCTGTTCATTTGCTTGATAAACTGACCGCATGGAAGCACCAGGAAATAAAGAATATATTTTTTTCCGACGGATTCGCCTGAAAGTGATCATTTATGTATAAGGGATAGTTTTTTCACCACGCAGCTTAGCAGCAATGATAAAGTTATATCTGTATTCAAAATGACACAGTTTTATCGAACTCCCCTTAATAATCTACTTTCATTGTCATAGGCAATGTTAATAGGCTTTGGCAAACAGCGTGGATCCAGATGAGACGGCGTATAGTGAACCGTCTCATCGCGATCAACGCTATTTCACATTTAGTCTTTCAGCTTTACATATGAACTTTCAAACCGATGGTTCATTTAATAAAACAGATGAGATTTTGAAATTTGGTAGCGAAAGAATTAATGTATTCATGTGCTTTTTGTGCTTCATAATCTCTGAGAGAACATAAGAAGATTATGAATTATGAAGATTATGATTATTATATTAAGAAGAAGATGTTTATATAAAAAGTATATAAAATATGAATACAAAAATGTAGAAAAGCAAGAGAAAAATAATTAAATACGCGTACCAAAATACATTTTAACATATAATATGAAAGTAACTTTACAGCCATCCGAATTGGAGCTATTCTGTTTTTCAAGCATTATGCCTTCCCTCAAATATTAAGAAGAAACACCTAATTAATTATCAGCGAAGGGAAACAAAGACAAAAAATTATAATATTTAAGAAAACAAAACGAACTTCACAAACAGTAAGAAACAAGACAGCTTGAAATATACAAAGATATATTGAGACGGGTACCAAAGTTCGAGCTCCCGGGTACCCCACCTAGGGAGTTTCAAAGAGATGAAACTTGGTGAGTACAGAGGGCGTATTAAGAACAACTAGCAGGAATCTTTTAAAAGAAATTCGTCGGGAAATTTTTGAGAAAAGTCTCGTAGACTACAAAGGGCTCATGCTCTTCATTAGCGGTGGGGGTACCCAAGTTCGAGCTCCTGGATACCCCAGATAAGGAGTCTTCAAAGACAAGAAAATTGATGAGTATAGAGGACATATATAGAGCAACTGGCAAGAAAATTATAAAAGAAATACGTCGGGAAAATTTTGAGAAAAGTATCGTAGAAAAGAGTCACTTTTGCCTACAAACGACCATATTGAGACGGGTACCAAAGTTCGAGCTCCCGGCTACCAACCCTACGGAGTTTTCAAAGAGATGAAACTTGGTGAGTACAGAGGACACATATAGAGCAACTGGCAAGAAAATTAAAAAAGAAATTCGTCGGAAAAATTTTGAGAAAAGTATCGTAGAAAAAGGGTCACTTTTGCCTACAAACGACCATATTGAGACGGGTACCAAAGTTCGAGCTCTCGGGTACCCCACCTAGGGAGTTTTCAAAGAGATGAAACTTCGTGAAACAGAGTGCGTATACAGAGAAACTAACAGGAATTTTATAAAAGAAATTCGTCGGGAAATTTTTGAGAAAAGTCTCGTAGACTACAAAGGGCTCATGCTCTTCATTGGCGGTGGGGTACCCAAGTTCGAGCTCCTGGGTACCCCAGCTAGGGAGTTTTCAAAGACATGAAACTTAGTAAGGTAAGAGGACACATATAGAGCAACTGGCAAGAAAATTTTAAAAGAAATTCGTCGGGAAAATTTTGAGAAAAGTATAGTAGAAAAAGGGTCACTTTTGCCTACAAACGACCATATTGAGACGGGTACCAAAGTTCGAGCTCCCGGATACCCCACCTAGCCAGTTTTCAAAAAGATGAAACTTGGTGAGTACAGAGGACGTATACAGAGCAACCAGCAGGAATCTTTTAAAAGAAATTCGTCGGGAAATTTCTTAGAAAAGTCTCGTAGACTACAAAGGGCTCATGCTGTTCTTTGGCGGTCGGGTAACCAAGTTCGAGCTCCTGGGTACCCCAGCTAGGGAGTTTTCAAAGACATGACACTTGGTGAGTATAGAGGACACATATAGAGCAAGTTAGAAGAAAATTTTGAAAGAAATTCGTCGGGAAAAGTTTGAGAAAAGTAACGTAGAAAAAGGGACACTTTCGCCTACAAACGACCATATTGAGACGGGTACCAAAGTTCGAGCTAACTACGGATACCCAACCTAGGGAGTTTTCAAAGAGATGAAGCTTGGTGAGTACAGAGGGCGTAAACAGAGCAACTAGCAGTAGTCTTTTAAAAGAAATTCGTCGGGAAATTTTTTAGAAAAGTCTCGTAGACTACAAAGGGCTCATGCTCTTCATTGGAGGTGGGGTACCCGTTCGAGCTCCTGGATACCCAAGCTACGGAGTTTACAAAGACATGAACTTGGTGAGTATAGAGAACACATATAGAGCAAGTGGGAAGAAAATTTCAAAAGAAATTCGTCGGGAAAATTTTGGGAAAAGTATCGTAGAAAAAGGGTCACTTTTGCCTTCAAACGACCATATTGAGACGGGTACCCAAGTTCGAGCTCCCGGGTACCCCTGCTACGGAGTTTTCAAAGAGATGAAACTTGGTGAGTACAGAGGGCGTATACATAGCAACTAGCAGGAATCTATTAAAAGTAATTCGTCGGGAAATTTTTTAGAAAAGTCTCGTAGACTACAAAGGGCTCATCCTCTTCATTGTCGGTGGGGTACCCAAGTTCGAGCTCCTAAGTCCCCCAGTTAGGGAGTCTTCAGAGACATGAAACTTAATGAGTATAGGGGACACATATAGTGCTACTATCAAGAAAATTTAGAAAGAAATTCGTCGGGAAAATTTTGAGAAAAGTATCGTAGAAAAAGGGTCACTTTTGCCTACAAACGACCATATTGAGACGGGTACCAAAGTTCGAGCTCCCGGGTACCCAACCTAGGGAGTTTTCAAAGAGATAAAACTTGGTGAGTATAAAGGTCGTATACAGAGAAATTAGCAGGAATCTTTTTAAAGAAATTCGTCGGGAAATTTTTGAGAAAAGTCTCGTAGACTACAAAGGGCTCATGCTCTTCATTGGCGGTGGGGTACCCAAGTCCGAGCGACTGGGTAACCCAGCTAGGGAGTTTTCAAAGACATGAAACTTAGTAAGGACAGAGGACATATATAGAGCAACAGGCAATAAAATTTTAAATGAAATTCGTCGGGAAAAGTTTTAGAAAAGTATAGTAGAAAAAGGGTCACTTTTGCCTACAAACGACCATATTGAGACGGGTATCAAAGTTCAAGCTCCTGGATAACCCCGCTAGGGAGTTCTTAAAGACATGAAACTAGAGGAGTGCAGAGGACACATATAGATAACTGGCAGGAAAACTCAAAAAGAAATGCGTCGGGAAAATTTTGAGAAAAGTATAGTAGAAAAAGGGTCACTTTTGCCTACAAACGACCATATTGAGACGGGTACCAAAGGTCGTATACAGAGAAATTAGCAGGAATCTTTTTAAAGAAATTCGTCGGGAAATTTTTTAGAAAAGTCTCGTAGACTACAAAGGGCTCATGCTCTTCATTGGCGGTGGGGTACCCAAGTCAGAGCGACTGGGTACCCCAGCTAGGGAGTTTTCAAAGACATGAAACTTAGTAAGGACAGAGGACATATATAGAGCAACAGGCAATAAAATTTTAAATGAAATTCGTCGGGAAAAGTTTTAGAAAAGTATAGTAGAAAAAGGGTCACTTTTGCCTACAAACGACCATATTGAGACGGGTATCAAAGTTCGAGCTCCTGGATAACCCCGCTAGGGAGTTCTTAAAGACATGAAACTAGAGTAGTGCAGAGGACACATATAGAGAACTGGCAGGAAAACTCAAAAAGAAATGCGTCGGGAAAATTTTGAGAAAAGTATAGTAGATAAAGGGTCACTTTTGCCGACAAACGACCATATTGAGACGGGTACCAAAGTTCGAGCTCCCGGGTACCCCACCTAGGGAGTTTTCAAAAAGATGAAACTTCGTGAAACAGAGGGCGTATAAAGAGCAACTAGTAGGAATCTTTTTAAAGAAATTCGTCGGGAATTTTTTTTAGAAAAGTCTCGTAGACTACAAAGGGCTCTTGCTGTTCATTGGCGGTGGGGTACCCAAGTTCGAGCTACTGGGTACCCCAGCTAGGGAGTTTTCAAAGACATGAAACTTGGTAAGTATAGAGGACACATATAGAGCAACTGGCAGGAAATTTTTTTAAAGAAATTCGTTGGGAAAATTTTGAGAAAAGTATCGTAGAAAAAGGGTGACTTTTGTCTACAAACGACCATATTGAGACGGGTACCAAAGTTCGAGCTCCCGGGTACCCCACCTAGGTAGTTTTCAAAGGGATGAAACTTCGTGAGTACAGAGGGCGTTTAGAGAGCAACTAGCAGGAATCTTTTAAAAGAAATTCGTCGGGAATTTTTTTAGGAAAGTCTCGTAGACTACAATGGGCTCATGCTCTTCAATGGCGGTGGGGTACCCAAGTTCGAGCTCCTGGGTACCCCAGCTAGGGAGTTTCCAAAGACATGAAACTTGGTGAGTATAGAGGATACATATAGAGCAACTGGCAAGAAAATGTTAAAAGAAATTCGTCTGAAAAATTTTGAGAAAAGTATCGTACAAAAAGGGTGACTTTTTGCCTACAAACGACCATATTGAGACGGGTACCAAAGTTCGAGCTCCCGGGTACCCCACCTAGGGAGTTTTCAAAGACATGAAACTTGGTGAGTATAGAGGATACATATAGAGCAACTGGCAAGAAAATGTTAAAAGAAATTCGTTTGAATGATTTTGAGAAAAGTATCGTACAAAAAATCACTTTTGCCTACAAACGACCATATTGAGACGGGTACCAAAGTTCGAGCTCCCGGGTACCCCACCTAGGGAGTATTCAAAGAGATGAAACTTGGTGAGTACATAGGAGGTATACAGTGCAACTAGCAGGAATCTTTTTAAAGAAATTCGTCGGGAAATTTTTGAGAAAAGTCTGGTAGACTACAAAGGGCTCATGCTGTTCATTGGCGTTGGGGTCCCCAAGTTCGAGCTTCTGGATAACCCAGCTAGGGAGTTTTTAAAGACATGAAACTCGGTGAGTACAGAGGACACATATAGAGCAACTAACAAAAAAGTTTCAAAAGAAATTCGTCGGGAAAATTTTTTAGAAAAGTATCGTAGAAAAAGAGTAACTTTTGCCTACAAACGACCATATTGAGACGGGTACCCAAGTTCGAGCTCCCGGGTACCCCTGCTAGGGAGTTTTCAAAGAGATAAAACTTGGTGAGTACAGAGGGCGTAGACTAGAGCAACCAGCAGGAATCTTTTAGAAGAAATTCGTCAGGATATTTTTTAGAAAAGTCTCGTAGACTACAAAGGGCTCATGCACTTCATTGGCGGTGGGGTACCCTAGTTCGAGCTCCTGGGTACCCCATCTAGGGAGTTTTCAAAGGCATGAAACCTAGTAAGGACAGAAGACACATATAGAGCAACTGGCAAGAAAATTCTAAATGAAATTCGTCGGGAAAATTCTGAGAAAAGTATCGTAGAAAAAGGGTCACCTGTGCATACAAACGACCATATTGAGGCGGGTACCAAAGTTCGAGCTCCCGGGTACCCCTCATAGGGAGTTTCCAAAGAGATGAAACTTGGTGAGTACAGAGGAAGTATACAGAGCAACTAGCAGGAATCTTTAAAAGGAAATTCGTCGGGAAATTTTTGAGAAAAGTCTCGTAGACTACAAAGGGCTCATGCTCTTCATTGGCGGTGGGGTACCCAAGTCCGAGCGACTGGGTGACCCAGCTAGGGAGTTTTCAAAGACATGAAACTTAGTAAGGACAGAGGACATATATAGAGCAACAGGCAATAAAATTTTAAATGACATTCGTCGGGAAAAGTTTTAGAAAAGTATAGTAGAAAAAGGGTCACTTTTGCCTACAAACGACCATATTGAGACGGGTATCAAAGTTCAAGCTCCTGGATAACCCCGCTAGGGAGTTCTTAAAGACATGAAACTAGAGGAGTGCAGAGGACACATATAGAGAACTGGCAGGAAAACTCAAAAAGAAATGCGTCGGGAAAATTTTGAGAAAAGTATAGTAGAAAAAGGGTCACTTTTGCCTACAAACGACCATATTGAGACGGGTACCAAAGGTCGTATACAGAGAAATTAGCAGGAATCTTTTTAAAGAAATTCGTCGGGAAATTTTTTAGAAAAGTCTCGTAGACTACAAAGGGCTCATGCTCTTCATTGGCGGTGGGGTACCCAAGTCAGAGCGACTGGGTACCCCAGCTAGGGAGTTTTCAAAGACATGAAACTTAGTAAGGACAGAGGACATATATAGAGCAACAGGCAATAAAATTTTAAATGAAATTCGTCGGGAAAAGTTTTAGAAAAGTATAGTAGAAAAAGGGTCACTTTTGCCTACAAACGACCATATTGAGACGGGTATCAAAGTTCGAGCTCCTGGATAACCCCGCTAGGGAGTTCTTAAAGACATGAAACTAGAGTAGTGCAGAGGACACATATAGAGAACTGGCAGGAAAACTCAAAAAGAAATGCGTCGGGAAAATTTTGAGAAAAGTATAGTAGATAAAGGGTCACTTTTGCCGACAAACGACCATATTGAGACGGGTACCAAAGTTCGAGCTCCCGGGTACCCCACCTAGGGAGTTTTCAAAAAGATGAAACTTCGTGAAACAGAGAGCGTATAAAGAGCAACTAGTAGGAATCTTTTTAAAGAAATTCGTCGGGAATTTTTTTAGAAAAGTCTCGTAGACTACAAAGGGCTCTTGCTGTTCATTGGCGGTGGGGTACCCAAGTTCGAGCTACTGGGTACCCCAGCTAGGGAGTTTTCAAAGACATGAAACTTGGTAAGTATAGAGGACACATATAGAGCAACTGGCAGGAAATTTTTTTAAAGAAATTCGTTGGGAAAATTTTGAGAAAAGTATCGTAGAAAAAGGGTGACTTTTGTCTACAAACGACCATATTGAGACGGGTACCAAAGTTCGAGCTCCCGGGTACCCCACCTAGGTAGTTTTCAAAGGGATGAAACTTCGTGAGTACAGAGGGCGTTTAGAGAGCAACTAGCAGGAATCTTTTAAAAGAAATTCGTCGGGAATTTTTTTAGGAAAGTCTCGTAGACTACAATGGGCTCATGCTCTTCAATGGCGGTGGGGTACCCAAGTTCGAGCTCCTGGGTACCCCAGCTAGGGAGTTTCCAAAGACATGAAACTTGGTGAGTATAGAGGATACATATAGAGCAACTGGCAAGAAAATGTTAAAAGAAATTCGTCTGAAAAATTTTGAGAAAAGTATCGTACAAAAAGGGTGACTTTTTGCCTACAAACGACCATATTGAGACGGGTACCAAAGTTCGAGCTCCCGGGTACCCCACCTAGGGAGTTTTCAAAGACATGAAACTTGGTGAGTATAGAGGATACATATAGAGCAACTGGCAAGAAAATGTTAAAAGAAATTCGTTTGAATGATTTTGAGAAAAGTATCGTACAAAAAATCACTTTTGCCTACAAACGACCATATTGAGACGGGTACCAAAGTTCGAGCTCCCGGGTACCCCACCTAGGGAGTATTCAAAGAGATGAAACTTGGTGAGTACATAGGAGGTATACAGTGCAACTAGCAGGAATCTTTTTAAAGAAATTCGTCGGGAAATTTTTGAGAAAAGTCTGGTAGACTACAAAGGGCTCATGCTGTTCATTGGCGTTGGGGTCCCCAAGTTCGAGCTTCTGGATAACCCAGCTAGGGAGTTTTTAAAGACATGAAACTCGGTGAGTACAGAGGACACATATAGAGCAACTAACAAAAAAGTTTCAAAAGAAATTCGTCGGGAAAATTTTTTAGAAAAGTATCGTAGAAAAAGAGTAACTTTTGCCTACAAACGACCATATTGAGACGGGTACCCAAGTTCGAGCTCCCGGGTACCCCTGCTAGGGAGTTTTCAAAGAGATAAAACTTGGTGAGTACAGAGGGCGTAGACTAGAGCAACCAGCAGGAATCTTTTAGAAGAAATTCGTCAGGATATTTTTTAGAAAAGTCTCGTAGACTACAAAGGGCTCATGCACTTCATTGGCGGTGGGGTACCCTAGTTCGAGCTCCTGGGTACCCCATCTAGGGAGTTTTCAAAGGCATGAAACCTAGTAAGGACAGAAGACACATATAGAGCAACTGGCAAGAAAATTCTAAATGAAATTCGTCGGGAAAATTCTGAGAAAAGTATCGTAGAAAAAGGGTCACCTGTGCATACAAACGACCATATTGAGGCGGGTACCAAAGTTCGAGCTCCCGGGTACCCCTCATAGGGAGTTTCCAAAGAGATGAAACTTGGAGAGTACAGAGGAAGTATACAGAGCAACTAGCAGGAATCTTTAAAAGGAAATTCGTCGGGAAATTTTTGAGAAAAGTCTCGTAGACTACAAAGGGCTCATGCTCTTCATTGGCGGTGGGGTACACAAGTTCAAGCTCCTGGATACCGCAGCTAGGAGCTTTCAATGACATGAAACTTGGTGAGTATAGAGGACACATATGTAGAGCAACTGGCAGGAGAATTTAAAAAGAAATTCGTCGGGAATAGTTTGAGAAAAGTATCGTAGAAAAAGGGTCACTTTTGCCTACAAACGACCATATTGAGACGGTAACCAAAGTTCGAGCTCCCGGGTACCCCTGCTAGGGAGTTTTCAAAGAGATGAAACTTTGTGAATACAGAGGGCGTATACAGAGCAACTAACAGGAATCTTTTAAAAGAAATTCGTCGGGAAATGTTTGAGAAAAGTCTCGTAGACTACAAAGGGCTCATGCTCTTCATTGGCGGTGGGGTACCCAAGTTCGAGCTCCTGTGTACCCCAGCTAGGGAAATTTCAAAGACATGAAACTTGGTGAGTATAGAGGACATATGTAGTGCAACTGGCAGGAAAATTCTAAAGAAATTCGTCGGGAAAATTTTGAGAAAAGTATCGTAGAAAAAGGGTCACTTTTGCCTACAAACGACCATATTGAGACCGGTACCCAAGTTCGAGCTCTCGGGTACCCCTGCTAGTGAGTTTCAAAGAGACGAAACTTGGTGAGTATATAGGGCGTATACAGAGCAACTAGCAAGAATCTTTTTAAAGAAGTTCGTCGGGAAAATTTGGAGAAAAGTCTCGTAGACTACAATGGGCTCATGCTCTTCATTGGCGGTGGGGTACCCAAGTTCGAGCTCCTGTGTACCCCAGCTAGGGAGTTTTCAAAGACATGAAACTTAGTGAGTATAGAGGACATATGAAGAGCAACTGGCCGGAAAATTTAAAAAGAAATTCGTCGGGAAAATTCTGAGAAAAATATCTTAGAAAAAGGGTCACTTTTGCCTAGAAACGAGCGTATTGAGACGTGTACCCAAGTTCAAGCTCCCAGGTACCCCTGCTAGGGAGTTTTCAAAGAGACCAAACTTAGTGAGTATAGAGGGCGTATAGAGAGCAACTAGCAGGAATCTTTTGAAAGAATTTCGTCGGGTGAATTTTGAGAAAAGTCTCGTAGACTACAATGGGCTCATGCTCTCCATTGGTGGTGGAGTACCCAAGTTCGAGCTCCTGGGTACCCCAGCTAGGGAAATTCCTAAGACATGAAACTTGGTGAGTATAGAGGACATATAAAGAGCAATTGGCCGGAGAATTTGTAAAGAAATTCGTCCGGAAAATATTGAGATAAGTATCGTAGAAAAAGGTTCACGTTTGCCTACAAACGACCACCATGTTGAGACGGGTACACAAGTTCGAGCTCCCAGGTACCCCTGCTAGGGAGTTTACAAAGAGACGAAACTTGGTGAGAATAGAGGGCGTATACAAAGCAACTAGCAGGAATCTTTTAAAAGAAATTCGTCGGGTAAATTTTTAGAAAAGTCTCGTAGACTACAAAGGGCTCATGCTCTTCATTGGCGGTGGTGTACCCAAGTTCGAGCTCCTGGTTATCCCAGCATTGGAGTTTTCAAAGGCATGAATCTTGGTGAGTATAGAGGACGTATGTGGAGCATCTAGTAGGAAAATTTTAAAAGAAATTCGTCGGGAAAATTTTGAGAAAAGTATCGTAGAAAAAGGGTGACTTTTGCCTAAAAACGCCCATATTGAGACGGGTACCCAAGTTCGAGCTCCCGGGTACCCCTGCTAGGGAGTTTTCAAAGAGACAAAACTTAGTGAGTATAGAGGGCGTATACAGAGCAACTAGCAGGAATCTTCTATAGAAATTCTTCGGGAAAATTATGTGAAATGTCTCGTAGACTACAAATCGTTCATGCTCTTCATTTGCGGTGGGGTACCCAAGTTCGAGCTCCTGGGTACCCCAGCTAGAGAGTCTTCAAAGACATGAAACTTGGTGAGTATAGAGGACATATGTAGAGCAACTTGAAGGAAAATTTTAAAAGAAATTCGTCGGGAAAATTTTGAGAAAAGTATCGTAGAGAAAGGGTCACTTTTGCCTACAAACGACCATATTGAGACAGGTACCCAAGTTCGAGCTCCCGGGTACCCCTGCTAAGGAGTTTTCAAAGAGATGAAACTTGGTGAGTACAGAGGGAGTATACGGAGCAATTAGCAGGAATCTTTTA
This sequence comes from Anodontia alba, assembly GCA_964016985.1. Taxonomy (NCBI): domain Eukaryota; kingdom Metazoa; phylum Mollusca; class Bivalvia; order Lucinida; family Lucinidae; genus Anodontia; species Anodontia alba. Next base: position 111,976,811 of record OZ024826.1, on the reverse strand, counting down.
AATGAAATTCGTCGAGAAAATTTTGAGAATAGTCTCGTATACTACAAAGGGCTCATGCTCTTCATTGGCGGTGTGGTACCCAAGATCGAGCTCCTGGTTTCCCCAACTAGAGAGGTTTCAAAGACATCAAACTTAGTGAGTATAGAGGACATATGTATAGCAACTGGTAGGATAATTTTTGATGAAATTAGTCGGGGAAATTTTGAGAAAAGTATCGTAGAAAAAGGGTCGCTTTTGCCTACAAACGATGATATTGAGACCGGTACTCAAGTTCGAGCTCCCGGGTACCCCTGCTAGGGAGTTTTCAAAGAGATGAAACTTGGTGAGTACAGATGACGTATACAGAGCAACTAGCAGGAATCTTTTAAAAGAAATTCGTAGGAAAATTTTGAGAAAAGACTCGTACACTACAAAGGGCTCAAGCTCTTCATTGGCGACTTGGTGCCCAAGATCGAGCTCCTGGGAACCCCAACTAGGAAGATTTCAAAGACATGATACTTGGGGAGAATAGAGGACATATGTAGAGCAACTGGCAGGGAAATATGTAAAGAAATTCGTCGGGAAGATTTCGAGAAAAGTATCTTTGAAAAAGCTTCACTTTTGCCTACAAACGAACATATTTTGACGGGTACCCAAGTTCGATCTCCCGGGTACCCCACCAATGGGGTTTTCAAAGAGATGAAACTTGGTGAGTAAAGATTGCGTATACGAAGCAACTAGTAGGAATCTTTCGGAAGAAATTCGTTGGGAAAAGTTTGAGAAAAGACTCGCAGACTACAAAGGGCTCGTGCTCTCTATTTGCGATGGGGTACCCAAGTTCGAGCTCCTGCGTATCTCAGCTAGGGAGGTTCCAAAGAAAACTTAGTGAGTATAGAGCAAATATGTTGAGCAATTGGCTGAAAAAATTTAAAAGAAGTTCGTCGGGATACTTTTGAGAAAAGTATAGTAGAAAAAGGGTCACTATTGGTTACAGAGCAACTAGCAGGAATGTCTAAAAAGAAATTCCTCGGGAAAATTCTGAGAAAAGTCTCGTGGATTACAAAAGGCTCATGCTCGTCTCAATATTGTCGCTTGTACGCAGAAGTGCCCCTTTCTCTACGAGACTTTTCTCATCGCCAATGAAGAGCATGAGCCTTTTGTAGTCTACGAGACATTTCTCAAAATTTTCTCGACGAATTTCTTTTAAAAGATTCCTGCTAGTTGCTCTGTATACGCCCTCTATACTCACCAAGTTTCATCTCTTTGAAAACTCCCTAACAGGGGTACCCGGGAACTCGAACTTGCGTACCCGTCTCAATATGGTCGTTTGTAGGCAAAAGTGACCCTTCTTCTACGATACTTTTCTCAAAATATTCCCGACGAATTTCTTTCAAAAATTTCCTGCCAGTTGCTCTACATATGTCCTCTATACTCACCAAGATTCATGTCTTTGAAAACTCCCTACCAAGGGTATCCAGGAGCTCGAACTTGGTAGTCTACGAGACTTTTCTCAAAATTTTCCCGACGAATTTCTTTCAAAAAGATTCCTGCTAGTTGCTCTGTATACGCCCTCTGTACTCACCAAGTTTCATCTCTTTGAAAACTCCCTAGCAGGGGTACCCGGGAGCTCGAACTTGGGTACCCGTCTCAATAAGGTCGTTTGTAGGCAAAAGTCACCCTTTTTCTTCGATACTTTTCTCAAAATTTTCCCGACGAATTTCTTTTAACTTTTTCCTGCCAGTTGCTCTATATGTGTCCTCTATACTCACCAAGTTTCATGTCTTTGAAAACTCCCTAGCTGGGGTACCCAGGAGCTCGAACTTGGGTACCCCACCGCCAATGAAGAGCATGAGCCCTTTGTAGTCTACGAGACTTTTCTCAAAATTTTCCCGACGAATTTCTTTTAAAAGATTCCTGCTAGTTGCTCTGTATACGCCCTCTGTACTCACCAAGTTTCATCTCTTTGAAAACTCCCTAGCAGGGGTACCCGGGAGCTCGAACTTGGGTACCCGTCGCATTATGGTCGTTTGTAGGCAAAAGTCACCCTTTTTCTTCGATACTTTTCTCAAACTTTTCCCGACGAATTTCTTTTAACTTTTTCCTGCCAGTTGCTCTATATGTGTCCTCTATACTCACCAAGTTTCATGTCTTTGAAAACTCCCTAGCTGGGGTACCCAGGAGCTCGAACTTGGGTACCCCACCGCCAATGAAGAGCATGAGCCCTTTGTAGTCTACGAGACTTTTCTCAAAATTTTCACGACGAATTTCTTTTAAAAGATTCCTGCTAGTTGCTCTGTATACACCCTCTGTACTCACCAAGTTTCATCTCTTTGAAAACTCCCTAGCAGGGGTACCCGGGAGCTCGAACTTGGGTACCCGTCGCATTATGGTCGTTTGTAGGCAAAAGTCACCCTTTTTCTTCGATACTTTTCTCAAAATTTTCCCGACGAATTTCTTTTAACTTTTTCCTGCCAGTTGCTCTATATGTGTCCTCTATACTCACCAAGTTTCATGTCTTTGAAAACTCCCTAGCTGGGGTATCCAGGAGCTCGAACTTGGGTACCCCACCGCCAATGAAGAGCATGAGCCCTTTGTAGTCTACGAGACTTTTCTCAAAATTTTCCCGACGAATTTCTTTTAAAAGATTCCTGCTAGTTGCTCTTTATACGCCCTCTGTACTCACCAAGTTTCATCTCTTTGAAAACTCCCTAGCAGGGGTACCCGGGAGCTCGAACTTGGGTACCCGTCTCAATATCGTCGTTTGTAGGCAAAAGTCACCCTTTTTCTTCGATACTTTTCTCAAAATTTTCCCGACGAATTTCTTTTAACTTTTTCCTGCCAGTTGCTCTATATGTGTCCTCTATACTCACCAAGTTTCATGTCTTTGAAAACTCCCTAGCTGGGGTACCCAGGAGCTCGAACTTGGGTACCCCACCGCCAATGAAGAGCATGAGCCCTTTGTAGTCTACGAGACTTTTCTCAAAATTTTCCCGACGAATTTCTTTTAAAAGATTCCTGCTAGTTGCTCTGTATACGCCCTCGGTACTCACCAAGTTTCATCTCTTTGAAAACTCCCTAGCAGGGGTACCCGGGAGCTCGAACTTGGGTACCCGTCGCATTATGGTCGTTTGTAGGCAAAAGTCACCCTTTTTCTTCGATACTTTTCTCAAAATTTTCCCGACGAATTTCTTTTAACTTTTTCCTGCCAGTTGCTCTATATGTGTCCTCTATACTCACCAAGTTTCATGTCTTTGAAAACTCCCTAGCTGGGGTACCCAGGAGCTCGAACTTGGGTACCCCACCGCCAATGAAGAGCATGAGCCCTTTGTAGTCTACGAGACTTTTCTCAAAATTTTCCCGACGAATTTCTTTTAAAAGATTCCTGCTAGTTGCTCTGTATACGCCCTCTGTACTCACCAAGTTTCATCTCTTTGAAAACTCCCTAGCAGGGGTACCCGGGAGCTCGAACTTGGGTACCCGGCGCATTATGGTCGTTTGTAGGCAAAAGTCACCCTTTTCCTTCGATACTTTTCTCAAAATTTTCCCGACGAATTTCTTTTAACTTTTTCCTGCCAGTTGCTCTATATGTGTCCTCTATACTCACCAAGTTTCATGTCTTTGAAAACTCCCTAGCTGGGGTACCCAGGAGCTCGAACTTGGGTACCCCACCGCCAATGAAGAGCATGAGCCCTTTGTAGTCTACGAGACTTTTCTCAAAATTTTCCCGACGAATTTCTTTTAAAAGATTCCTGCTAGTTGCTCTGTATACGCCCTCTGTACTCACCAAGTTTCATCTCTTTGAAAACTCCCTAGCAGGGGTACCCGGGAGCTCGAACTTGGGTACCCGTCGCATTATGGTCGTTTGTAGGCAAAAGTCACCCTTTTCCTTCGATACTTTTCTCAAAATTTTCCCGACGAATTTCTTTTAACTTTTTCCTGCCAGTTGCTCTATATGTGTCCTCTATACTCACCAAGTTTCATGTCTTTGAAAACTCCCTAGCTGGGGTACCCAGGAGCTCGAACTTGGGTACCCCACCGCCAATGAAGAGCATGAGCCCTTTGTAGTCTACGAGACTTTTCTCAAAATTTTCCCGACGAATTTCTTTTAAAAGATTCCTGCTAGTTGCTCTGTATACGCCCTCTGTACTCACCAAGTTTCATCTCTTTGAAAACTCCCTAGCAGGGGTACCCGGGAGCTCGAACTTGGGTACCCGTCGCATTATGGTCGTTTGTAGGCAAAAGTCACCCTTTTTCTTCGATACTTTTCTCAAAATTTTCCCGACGAATTTCTTTTAACTTTTTCCTGCCAGTTGCTCTATATGTGTCCTCTATACTCACCAAGTTTCATGTCTTTGAAAACTCCCTAGCTGGGGTACCCAGGAGCTCGAACTTGGGTACCCCACCGCCAATGAAGAGCATGAGCCCTTTGTAGTCTACGAGACTTTTCTCAAAATTTTCCCGACGAATTTCTTTTAAAAGATTCCTGCTAGTTGCTCTGTATACGCCCTCTGTACTCACCAAGTTTCATCTCTTTGAAAACTCCCTAGCAGGGGTACCCGGGAGCTCGAACTTGGGTACCCGTCGCATTATGGTCGTTTGTAGGCAAAAGTCACCCTTTTCCTTCGATACTTTTCTCAAAATTTTCCCGACGAATTTCTTTTAACTTTTTCCTGCCAGTTGCTCTATATGTGTCCTCTATACTCACCAAGTTTCATGTCTTTGAAAACTCCCTAGCTGGGGTACCCAGGAGCTCGAACTTGGGTACCCCACCGCCAATGAAGAGCATGAGCCCTTTGTAGTCTACGAGACTTTTCTCAAAATTTTCCCGACGAATTTCTTTTAAAAGATTCCTGCTAGTTGCTCTGTATACGCCCTCTGTACTCACCAAGTTTCATCTCTTTGAAAACTCCCTAGCAGGGGTACCCGGGAGCTCGAACTTGGGTACCCGTCGCATTATGGTCGTTTGTAGGCAAAAGTCACCCTTTTTCTTCGATACTTTTCTCAAAATTTTCCCGACGAATTTCTTTTAACTTTTTCCTGCCAGTTGCTCTATATGTGTCCTCTATACTCACCAAGTTTCATGTCTTTGAAAACTCCCTAGCTGGGGTACCCAGGAGCTCGAACTTGGGTACCCCACCGCCAATGAAGAGCATGAGCCCTTTGTAGTCTACGAGACTTTTCTCAAAATTTTCCCGACGAATTTCTTTTAAAAGATTCCTGCTAGTTGCTCTGTATACGCCCTCTGTACTCACCAAGTTTCATCTCTTTGAAAACTCCCTAGCAGGGGTACCCGGGAGCTCGAACTTGGGTACCCGTCGCATTATGGTCGTTTGTAGGCAAAAGTCACCCTTTTCCTTCGATACTTTTCTCAAAATTTTCCCGACGAATTTCTTTTAACTTTTTCCTGCCAGTTGCTCTATATGTGTCCTCTATACTCACCAAGTTTCATGTCTTTGAAAACTCCCTAGCTGGGGTACCCAGGAGCTCGAACTTGGGTACCCCACCGCCAATGAAGAGCATGAGCCCTTTGTAGTCTACGAGACTTTTCTCAAAATTTTCCCGACGAATTTCTTTAAAAAGATTCCTGCTAGTTGCTCTGTATACGCCCTCTGTACTCACCAAGTTTCATCTCTTTGAAAACTCCCTAGCAGGGGTACCCGGGAGCTCGAACTTGGGTACCCGTCGCATTATGGTCGTTTGTAGGCAAAAGTCACCCTTTTTCTTCGATACTTTTCTCAAAATTTTCCCGACGAATTTCTTTTAATTTTTTCCTGCCAGTTGCTCTATATGTGTCCTCTATACTCACCAAGTTTCATGTCTTTGAAAACTCCCTAGCTGGGGTACCCAGGAGCTCGAACTTGGGTACCCCACCGCCAATGAAGAGCATGAGCCCTTTGTAGTCTACGAGACTTTTCTCAAAATTTTCCCGACGAATTTCTTTTAAAAGATTCCTGCTAGTTGCTCTGTATACGCCCTCTGTACTCACCAAGTTTCATCTCTTTGAAAACTCCCTAGCAGGGGTACCCGGGAGCTCGAACTTGGGTACCCGTCGCATTATGGTCGTTTGTAGGCAAAAGTCACCCTTTTCCTTCGATACTTTTCTCAAAATTTTCCCGACGAATTTCTTTTAACTTTTTCCTGCCAGTTGCTCTATATGTGTCCTCTATACTCACCAAGTTTCATGTCTTTGAAAACTCCCTAGCTGGGGTACCCAGGAGCTCGAACTTGGGTACCCCACCGCCAATGAAGAGCATGAGCCCTTTGTAGTCTACGAGACTTTTCTCAAAATTTTCCCGACGAATTTCTTTTAAAAGATTCCTGCTAGTTGCTCTGTATACGCCCTCTGTACTCACCAAGTTTCATCTCTTTGAAAACTCCCTAGCAGGGGTACCCGGGAGCTCGAACTTGGGTACCCGTCGCATTATGGTCGTTTGTAGGCAAAAGTCACCCTTTTCCTTCGATACTTTTCTCAAAATTTTCCCGACGAATTTCTTTTAACTTTTTCCTGCCAGTTGCTCTATATGTGTCCTCTATACTCACCAAGTTTCATGTCTTTGAAAACTCCCTAGCTGGGGTACCCAGGAGCTCGAACTTGGGTACCCCACCGCCAATGAAGAGCATGAGCCCTTTGTAGTCTACGAGACTTTTCTCAAAATTTTCCCGACGAATTTCTTTTAAAAGATTCCTGCTAGTTGCTCTGTATACGCCCTCTGTACTCACCAAGTTTCATCTCTTTGAAAACTCCCTAGCAGGGGTACCCGGGAGCTCGAACTTGGGTACCCGTCGCATTATGGTCGTTTGTAGGCAAAAGTCACCCTTTTCCTTCGATACTTTTCTCAAAATTTTCCCGACGAATTTCTTTTAACTTTTTCCTGCCAGTTGCTCTATATGTGTCCTCTATACTCACCAAGTTTCATGTCTTTGAAAACTCCCTAGCTGGGGTACCCAGGAGCTCGAACTTGGGTACCCCACCGCCAATGAAGAGCATGAGCCCTTTGTAGTCTACGAGACTTTTCTCAAAATTTTCCCGACGAATTTCTTTTAAAAGATTCCTGCTAGTTGCTCTGTATACGCCCTCTGTACTCACCAAGTTTCATCTCTTTGAAAACTCCCTAGCAGGGGTACCCGGGAGCTCGAACTTGGGTACCCGTCGCATTATGGTCGTTTGTAGGCAAAAGTCACCCTTTTCCTTCGATACTTTTCTCAAAATTTTCCCGACGAATTTCTTTTAACTTTTTCCTGCCAGTTGCTCTATATGTGTCCTCTATACTCACCAAGTTTCATGTCTTTGAAAACTCCCTAGCTGGGGTACCCAGGAGCTCGAACTTGGGTACCCCACCGCCAATGAAGAGCATGAGCCCTTTGTAGTCTACGAGACTTTTCTCAAAATTTTCCCGACGAATTTCTTTTAAAAGATTCCTGCTAGTTGCTCTGTATACGCCCTCTGTACTCACCAAGTTTCATCTCTTTGAAAACTCCCTAGCAGGGGTACCCGGGAGCTCGAACTTGGGTACCCGTCGCATTATGGTCGTTTGTAGGCAAAAGTCACCCTTTTCCTTCGATACTTTTCTCAAAATTTTCCCGACGAATTTCTTTTAACTTTTTCCTGCCAGTTGCTCTATATGTGTCCTCTATACTCACCAAGTTTCATGTCTTTGAAAACTCCCTAGCTGGGGTACCCAGGAGCTCGAACTTGGGTACCCCACCGCCAATGAAGAGCATGAGCCCTTTGTAGTCTACGAGACTTTTCTCAAAATTTTCCCGACGAATTTCTTTTAAAAGATTCCTGCTAGTTGCTCTGTATACGCCCTCTGTACTCACCAAGTTTCATCTCTTTGAAAACTCCCTAGCAGGGGTACCCGGGAGCTCGAACTTGGGTACCCGTCGCATTATGGTCGTTTGTAGGCAAAAGTCACCCTTTTCCTTCGATACTTTTCTCAAAATTTTCCCGACGAATTTCTTTTAACTTTTTCCTGCCAGTTGCTCTATATGTGTCCTCTATACTCACCAAGTTTCATGTCTTTGAAAACTCCCTAGCTGGGGTACCCAGGAGCTCGAACTTGGGTACCCCACCGCCAATGAAGAGCATGAGCCCTTTGTAGTCTACGAGACTTTTCTCAAAATTTTCCCGACGAATTTCTTTTAAAAGATTCCTGCTAGTTGCTCTGTATACGCCCTCTGTACTCACCAAGTTTCATCTCTTTGAAAACTCCCTAGCAGGGGTACCCGGGAGCTCGAACTTGGGTACCCGTCGCATTATGGTCGTTTGTAGGCAAAAGTCACCCTTTTCCTTCGATACTTTTCTCAAAATTTTCCCGACGAATTTCTTTTAACTTTTTCCTGCCAGTTGCTCTATATGTGTCCTCTATACTCACCAAGTTTCATGTCTTTGAAAACTCCCTAGCTGGGGTACCCAGGAGCTCGAACTTGGGTACCCCACCGCCAATGAAGAGCATGAGCCCTTTGTAGTCTACGAGACTTTTCTCAAAATTTTCCCGACGAATTTCTTTTAAAAGATTCCTGCTAGTTGCTCTGTATACGCCCTCTGTACTCACCAAGTTTCATCTCTTTGAAAACTCCCTAGCAGGGGTACCCGGGAGCTCGAACTTGGGTACCCGTCGCATTATGGTCGTTTGTAGGCAAAAGTCACCCTTTTCCTTCGATACTTTTCTCAAAATTTTCCCGACGAATTTCTTTTAACTTTTTCCTGCCAGTTGCTCTATATGTGTCCTCTATACTCACCAAGTTTCATGTCTTTGAAAACTCCCTAGCTGGGGTACCCAGGAGCTCGAACTTGGGTACCCCACCGCCAATGAAGAGCATGAGCCCTTTGTAGTCTACGAGACTTTTCTCAAAATTTTCCCGACGAATTTCTTTTAAAAGATTCCTGCTAGTTGCTCTGTATACGCCCTCTGTACTCACCAAGTTTCATCTCTTTGAAAACTCCCTAGCAGGGGTACCCGGGAGCTCGAACTTGGGTACCCGTCGCATTATGGTCGTTTGTAGGCAAAAGTCACCCTTTTCCTTCGATACTTTTCTCAAAATTTTCCCGACGAATTTCTTTTAACTTTTTCCTGCCAGTTGCTCTATATGTGTCCTCTATACTCACCAAGTTTCATGTCTTTGAAAACTCCCTAGCTGGGGTACCCAGGAGCTCGAACTTGGGTACCCCACCGCCAATGAAGAGCATGAGCCCTTTGTAGTCTACGAGACTTTTCTCAAAATTTTCCCGACGAATTTCTTTTAAAAGATTCCTGCTAGTTGCTCTGTATACGCCCTCTGTACTCACCAAGTTTCATCTCTTTGAAAACTCCCTAGCAGGGGTACCCGGGAGCTCGAACTTGGGTACCCGTCGCATTATGGTCGTTTGTAGGCAAAAGTCACCCTTTTCCTTCGATACTTTTCTCAAAATTTTCCCGACGAATTTCTTTTAACTTTTTCCTGCCAGTTGCTCTATATGTGTCCTCTATACTCACCAAGTTTCATGTCTTTGAAAACTCCCTAGCTGGGGTACCCAGGAGCTCGAACTTGGGTACCCCACCGCCAATGAAGAGCATGAGCCCTTTGTAGTCTACGAGACTTTTCTCAAAATTTTCCCGACGAATTTCTTTTAAAAGATTCCTGCTAGTTGCTCTGTATACGCCCTCTGTACTCACCAAGTTTCATCTCTTTGAAAACTCCCTAGCAGGGGTACCCGGGAGCTCGAACTTGGGTACCCGTCGCATTATGGTCGTTTGTAGGCAAAAGTCACCCTTTTCCTTCGATACTTTTCTCAAAATTTTCCCGACGAATTTCTTTTAACTTTTTCCTGCCAGTTGCTCTATATGTGTCCTCTATACTCACCAAGTTTCATGTCTTTGAAAACTCCCTAGCTGGGGTACCCAGGAGCTCGAACTTGGGTACCCCACCGCCAATGAAGAGCATGAGCCCTTTGTAGTCTACGAGACTTTTCTCAAAATTTTCCCGACGAATTTCTTTTAAAAGATTCCTGCTAGTTGCTCTGTATACGCCCTCTGTACTCACCAAGTTTCATCTCTTTGAAAACTCCCTAGCAGGGGTACCCGGGAGCTCGAACTTGGGTACCCGTCGCATTATGGTCGTTTGTAGGCAAAAGTCACCCTTTTCCTTCGATACTTTTCTCAAAATTTTCCCGACGAATTTCTTTTAACTTTTTCCTGCCAGTTGCTCTATATGTGTCCTCTATACTCACCAAGTTTCATGTCTTTGAAAACTCCCTAGCTGGGGTACCCAGGAGCTCGAACTTGGGTACCCCACCGCCAATGAAGAGCATGAGCCCTTTGTAGTCTACGAGACTTTTCTCAAAATTTTCCCGACGAATTTCTTTTAAAAGATTCCTGCTAGTTGCTCTGTATACGCCCTCTGTACTCACCAAGTTTCATCTCTTTGAAAACTCCCTAGCAGGGGTACCCGGGAGCTCGAACTTGGGTACCCGTCGCATTATGGTCGTTTGTAGGCAAAAGTCACCCTTTTCCTTCGATACTTTTCTCAAAATTTTCCCGACGAATTTCTTTTAACTTTTTCCTGCCAGTTGCTCTATATGTGTCCTCTATACTCACCAAGTTTCATGTCTTTGAAAACTCCCTAGCTGGGGTACCCAGGAGCTCGAACTTGGGTACCCCACCGCCAATGAAGAGCATGAGCCCTTTGTAGTCTACGAGACTTTTCTCAAAATTTTCCCGACGAATTTCTTTTAAAAGATTCCTGCTAGTTGCTCTGTATACGCCCTCTGTACTCACCAAGTTTCATCTCTTTGAAAACTCCCTAGCAGGGGTACCCGGGAGCTCGAACTTGGGTACCCGTCGCATTATGGTCGTTTGTAGGCAAAAGTCACCCTTTTCCTTCGATACTTTTCTCAAAATTTTCCCGACGAATTTCTTTTAACTTTTTCCTGCCAGTTGCTCTATATGTGTCCTCTATACTCACCAAGTTTCATGTCTTTGAAAACTCCCTAGCTGGGGTACCCAGGAGCTCGAACTTGGGTACCCCACCGCCAATGAAGAGCATGAGCCCTTTGTAGTCTACGAGACTTTTCTCAAAATTTTCCCGACGAATTTCTTTTAAAAGATTCCTGCTAGTTGCTCTGTATACGCCCTCTGTACTCACCAAGTTTCATCTCTTTGAAAACTCCCTAGCAGGGGTACCCGGGAGCTCGAACTTGGGTACCCGTCGCATTATGGTCGTTTGTAGGCAAAAGTCACCCTTTTCCTTCGATACTTTTCTCAAAATTTTCCCGACGAATTTCTTTTAACTTTTCCTGCCAGTTGCTCTATATGTGTCCTCTATACTCACCAAGTTTCATGTCTTTGAAAACTCCCTAGCTGGGGTACCCAGGAGCTCGAACTTGGGTACCCCACCGCCAATGAAGAGCATGAGCCCTTTGTAGTCTACGAGACTTTTCTCAAAATTTTCCCGACGAATTTCTTTTAAAAGATTCCTGCTAGTTGCTCTGTATACGCCCTCTGTACTCACCAAGTTTCATCTCTTTGAAAACTCCCTAGCAGGGGTACCCGGGAGCTCGAACTTGGGTACCCGTCGCATTATGGTCGTTTGTAGGCAAAAGTCACCCTTTTCCTTCGATACTTTTCTCAAAATTTTCCCGACGAATTTCTTTTAACTTTTTCCTGCCAGTTGCTCTATATGTGTCCTCTATACTCACCAAGTTTCATGTCCTTTGAAAACTCCCTAGCTGGGGTACCCAGGAGCTAACAGAGGGAAAATTAATTGCCCAAGTTGCTCATGCTCACGCAGATTTGACAATAAGAAAAAATATTTATTTGAAGATCCCTCTTAGCTGGGGCCATGTATGCTGGAGTTATACTCTCTTATTTTGTTCTAAGTCCTCAGTTTGTACCTTTTCCAATGCAAGCACCCATTTTAGATAATAAAAAGCTAACAAGTGATGGCAGGAGAAATGTAACATACGTAATAGTTTAAGTTTACATATTTACAATCATTTTACAGACATATCATAGTCTAAGAAAGGTAACTCTTGTTACTCTCACTTTCATGACAAAAATTCCAGACAACAAATGGATGCTATTTTTACTGTATTCACTCTAATAATTGGACACCTCAGTTCCTTACCATACCCATAGGTCTAGATAAGAAATGGTATCAGGTAAATAGTTTTCTTATTTCTCGACGAAAACAGATGTTAGTACTCATTAGAAGCGCCTTGCTGAGGCGCTTCTAATGAGTACCAACCACATTTGTTTTTGTCGAGAAATAAGTAACATATACATATTTTCTGGTTAAGAAAAAAAAAAAAAAAAAAAAAAAAGAAAAAAAAGTGCCTTTTCAAGAGCTACAGTTTGCTCAGTCCTGTCTGTGTAAAAATTTGAGCAGACGACATTTTAAAATATTTTTCTTATTTTTCCCAGAAAACCGGATATGACATTTCATGCAAACTGTCACCACAGGAGACAGTTTGAATGAAATATCAGCTCCTATTTTCTGTAAAAAAATAAGAAAAATATCAATTTGTTGTCTGCTGAATCTGTCCATAGGCATCCTAAATGTTAATGTTGTCTGCTAAAATTGAGTTAAGATCTAATACTTAAACACTAACTATTAGAAAAACATAAATTGCATACAGTCTCTGCATTTCAGTCTCGGCATTATTTGACAAGTCATGAACTTTTAATACAGGACAGCAATACAAATTGTTCAGTCCAATCAGGTCCTTTAATCTTTAATGTTTTCCTAATCCTTTTAATGTCAGTGAAAACATTTTTTTTTTTTTTTTTTTTTTGCAAACAAATTTTATATATAAATTTAATTTTTTTTTTTTTTTTTTTTAAAAATCCAATTCATTAAAATGAGAAAAAGGAAAAAAAAAAAACCCTAACATTTTAATGCCCAAAGCTTTTTGTATACTGCTTATAAGGTAATG